>JAPMOR010076963.1:113680-127483 GCA_026543865.1 Argiope aurantia
CACACACACACACACACACACACACACACACACACACACACACACACACACACACACACACACACACACACACACACACACACACACACAATACGTGCATGTGTAAAATGTTTTTTGATTTAAGGAGAAGCAGAAATGGAGTTCTTTAAGAACATATTGTATTCTTAATGCATTTTCAGAGTTCAGATATTTGTTTCTAAATTGCTTTATTAATAGAATGATGCATTATTTTTGTTCTTCATTTTCTATGTGAAGCTTGTTGCCATCTTTCATGAGTGCCACCCCACGTTCTGTTACATCATTTACCACTTTTAACAACCTAATCATTGCTTTACATTTTTTTGTAGGATTTGTCTTCGTTCCATTCTGCCTTGCCTTTTCACAGAAATTCTGATGACATATATAAGATTTTAGAAAATCTTGTGTGTGTCGTCAGATCTTACCGTAATAATTGACTCAAAATCATGCAGACCCATTTTAAGGACTACATATGGATCAACTGGGGCCCATTTCGATAATTTATTACTTCCTTCCGTTTTAAAAGTATTAACCATTTCGATTTTCGTTCATTGAAAAACATATTGTCAAAAAACGCAAGGGCAACGAATTCCTCTAACAGGTCCACAAATGTCCAAGTAACTTGTTCATTGTATACATCGAAATTTTGTAATTTATACATTCATATTCTTTTAAGTTTTTCAAGAAATGCAAATTTTTTCTTGGGGCAAAGCAAGAAAATGCAATTTGAAACCAACTGTTGACATAACACTTCTAAACATAGGAACCAATATAAGGAGATCCATATTCTTCTTGTTCGGAATAATTTAAATTCATTTCTGAATAGATACATTTTGAACGAATACATTTTTTTCATATCCTTCGATCACGATGCAATTCTTCTGGGGTTCTAAAGTGTATTTCTCTTTTGGAAATATTTCTAAGAAATGTGATGGTGAGCTTTAAAAGTCCTTTATAATCATCTTGAGACTGGAAATCCTGAAACTGATTTTTAACAGACTCAATGAGATTTGAGACACTGTTGTTCACTTTTCCATGAATTGAAACACCAAATGAGGCGGTATGAAGTTCACTTTGATCGACTGAACTTCAAGAATTCTTAAATCATTTGAATGCGCGTATGTCCTGTTGAAATCTCATTTGATTTAAAGTGTCTGCTTCAAGCATGATCCCGTGAACATGATGCTGGCAGAGCATTAAAAGCGTTTCTTTGTTAAAACTTTCTCTATAAGTATACACGCTCTTTTTCGTAACTCTGTGTTATCTGAAGTAGTATCAAAATTCAGACATTTTATTTGATTGATAATTTTCCAGTTTAATAGCAGTAGTTATTGCTTCTCAAGTTCCCGATGGAAGTTTTAGCATTGAAAGTAATTGATCAATGCCTTTTCCTGAAACAATGGCTAGTAGACGATCAACAGTTGTACTTCCTACGATATATTCTAAAAGTTTCCCCCATTTTTTATAACGTACAGTCAAAGCAAAATCAATTGAGAATTAGTTTCTAAAATTTTCTTTATTTTCTCTTTAAAGTGTTCTTTATTCTTTCATTCTCCAATTTCGAAAAGACGATTTGTTGGTATTGTATTTCAAAGGATTACATCCTATACTTTTAAGTGTTGTTATCAAAGCAATATATGTTTTTCAATCATTTATCTTTGCTGCTTCAAAACTTGCAGTAACATTATTGTCTAGAATATTCTTTCTTCTTTTCGGATGATTTAAGAACTTTGCTATTCTTTAACCCTTAACTGGGGACGTGCGGTCTGTGAGACCGCTAGCGATGGATTTTCGGTCACCCCTATTCTATTTTTAGCTCAATTGAATGGATTTACTCTGTAGCTTCCTGTTTTGTGACCTTCAATACACGTGCACTTTTTTAACCTATTTCAGTGGATGCTTTTTAAAATAATTCAGTTATTTCTTTAAGCGCGGTCTTTAAGACCGCACCTCCCTGTTAGTGTCCCAATGATATACAAGGCTTATCAGATGGCACTAAAACTTGGGCCCCGAAATATCATCCAATTTACTGATCCTATTATGAAGCAGTATTCCAGAAACTTTTAAATGAAGCAGAAAGTGATTTTAGTGATAAGGATAATTATACAGAAGAGTTTTTTCTATGAAAGTTTGCATTCAACTGATTCTGATATGTATGCTCAAACATAATTAATTTTTATAGTGATAATGTATTTAGAAAAATTTATAAAATATATTAATATACCAAGAGATATATATACAGAATTTATAGGTTGATTTTTATACCAGTTCTTAATCTGTATGTTTATAATGCCCTAGAAAACCGTGTTATGAAAGTCATACAAGCCGATAAAAAAAGGGCCAATTTTACTCATTGTCAATTTTTTTATTTTTCATATAATTGTTGAATTTTACATTATATTGTCTTCTATATACCTTCATATACTTAAAAATAAATATGATTTAAAAAAGTAAAAAGTAATATGTTTTTTCAAGAATATTATTTATTGTAACATGTAATTAGAGAAGAAAATGTATGTTCCAACGCATTTACCTTTTTCAATGATAATATATTTTGAAAAATTTCTGAAACATATCTATATATCAAGAAAAATATCTGCAAAATATATTGGCAGTTTTTCATATTAATACATTCATTAGAAAATTTAATTTCAGTATAAATGAAATGCTGTTTCGTAGACCGCATCTCCCCAGTTAAGTCCTAAAATTTCAGTTAAGGGTTAAAGTTCATTGCTATTAGTATAACAATCGTCATATTCAGACGAGATACTTTTCTTTTCATATTAATACAAAGGAAGAAATTCTTTGTCTTGATATTCTTTCATTTTTTTCAAAATGAATACTTTTTTCAAGCCTTTTGAAGGTTTGGCTTTATTTCTTTAACCTTTTTTCAGTTTTTGTCAGTCTTTAAAATGTCCTTTAATATTATCTATAACGTGCTTTTTTAATCTTGGAGAAATCATAGCTGTTTCCTAAAAATAAACAAGTCACTAGTAGTGCAGTGAGTGGAATTTTAAATATTCAACTGTGATTAATTTTTATAATGGAAAAAATTGCTGAGAATTTCTTTTTTTGGATGAAAACTTTGCTTCGCCCAGTTATGTATGCATTTGATTGAGAAGTGTCGAATTTCTGTAGATTTTCTTGTTAAAATAGGCGGTTTACTATTTTATGAAATTAGTAAAAATGTAATGAGATAAAATATTAATGTAACTTTTATAATTCTATTTCACTATAATGATACTTAAATGACTTCTGATTAGGCCAACTAGAACTTACGAAATTATTTGCTTGGAGTGTGTCAGTGATGCACACCAGCATCTTTGGGCATGGACTTTCCTGTTTCAGCATGAAACTGCCTATCAGTGGAACTCGAACTGAAGAGGGAAGAGAAACGAGAACAAGAAGACGTGTATTCTTCTATATTTACCAATTTTTTTATTGATCATTTTTAAGTATTTACTAGTTTGATGTGAAGATAAAACAATTTTTGGAAATTTTTTTCCTGTTTTCAAAAATTAATGCTTGGTAGCGACAACTAAAACATATTTTTCAGTTCTGAAAATTTTAAGGAAGTGCATCTTTTAGATCATGGAACAAAATGAGCATGCTGCCTCATTATGATTTCAGAAAACTTATTTTTAAGGATCATCTCCTTCCTTTATTTATGTATCCGCGCCAGAAAACAAGAAGGAAAGTGACAGAATTTTTCCCTTTAGTGGTTTTATTATGAGATTTCGATAGGGATTTATTTAACACGTGTCAACTTAGAAAAGGGAATCTTAGGTACTTTTGAAACACCTGTGTAGGCGCCAGGGACTTTTATCCCTTCACACGTGGCTTGAGAAACAAATAAAAAGGAATTTTTAGAGCACGTGTTGGCAATAATTAAATAAAAAAGTGGGTTTTGGATCAGGAAATAAGAGGAAATGTTAAAATAAAGTAGCATGAGCTACTTTAAGTTAAAAATCAAAAAATTAGTTAGGATTTAGATTAAATTTCAGAGGTGTTATTACAATTTCCCCTCATCGCAAGAAGTGGAAGCGCATCGGGGCTCTTCGATGCCCTACTTAACAGAGGTACCCAAGTAAGAAATTAGAAATTAAATTCACATTAAAAGTGATCCTTTAAGGTGTACTCCTAAAGTAAAAGTAGTTTCCTAAAGATAAAGTTTCCTTTACCTTTATTTTAATATAAAAATCGAATTCATTGTGGAAATTAGAAATATAAAAATATAGTAAACAGTTATACTTGTGAAAATATTATGTAAATTTAAATAATCACCAGTACTTCAGGAATAGTAATAAAATGTGTAATGTAAAAATGATATTTTCGACAGAAACTCAACTGAATGTTTTTACTTGGTGAGGATTGTCTTTGGGGTATGTTTGCATACGGAATCTTCTAATAGCAAAAACTTGACTCTCTAATATTATCAATTTAGGAATAAAATAGTAGAATAATAAACTGAACTCGTTCAATAATAAGATTTCAGCCTAATTATGATTTTATATAAAACATTTGGATATGAAAATAATAAACATGAGATTCAAAAAACTCTTATAATAAACATAATATAACATGATAAATAGTATGAAATTGTAAATTGCTTGTGTAAGTTTGAAAAGAAAAACATTTGTCCTATTAGACAGCTAACTAGCATTTTTAGTGGGTGACACTCAGTGGCTTAAAAATTAGGACATCAAGAAGGAGAATGTAATTCTTGCTCCCTTTCTACTCCCATTCAGGAATATTCGTTTCCAAAGATCAGAACAGAATGTCCAGGATAAAAATAGCAAGAGATAGAAATTAATCGGGAGGTTAACCTTATACTCAAGCCTTAATATGACTGCTATGTTTTGGCTATGTGATGGCACCTATCACAGCATCATCATCATGAATTATAAAAACGAACTCTTATGAGCGGAGACAAAGGGTCAACCTAAGTGAGATTTTATGTAAAAAAAAGGGAAATAAAAGAATTTATTTATTTAATTTTTTAATTATTATTATTCATGACTTAATTAAAATTTTTCTGAGGGTAATAAGTTCTTAATTTTGATGCATGGACAATATCAGTAGTTTTGTTTGTTTATGCATTTGGTATAGTTATTTCATAATTTATATCTGTAAGTTTAATTACTATTTCATAAGGACCTGAAAAAACTAGCGAATATTTTCTACGATTTGGATAATTAAATTTCTCACATATTACAATGTCATCAGGGTTGAATGGGAAATCTATGAATCTAGCATCATATTTTATTTCTATCATGATATTTTATGGTATTGTCTTTTGCTAATTTTCTAGCTTCTTCTACTGGAGGATAGAATTGTTAACGATAACGATAGAATAAAGTAAAGTGTCAAACAGTAAATATTCAGTTGGAAATTTTGTAACAAAATGAGGTGTTAAATTATATTCATTGATTACTTGTTCTAAAAGTGTAGTTGAACCAATTTTAGTAGAAGAAAAATAGACATTATTTTTATTATCATTATCATTATCAAAAATGGACCTTATTTATCATTTTTTGAATGCCTGGATGTCCAAATTGCTCATGAGCATTTTGTAAAACTTTTCTCTTTAGTGAAAAAAGTACAACTATAAGATTTTTCAAGTACAAGTACATCATTAATATTTTTATATTTAGTGTTATCCAAATTGTCTAAATTTTGATTGCTTTTTATCTCATCCAATATCAATAATTGTATAGAATGATGCAGATATTGAGTAGTAGGATACCTTGATAACATATAAGCTTCAGAATTAGCTGTTCCCTTTAAAAATTTAACTTTATAATTGAACATGATTAGTTTTAAAAACCAATAAAATAATCTTCCGCTTAAATTTATAAGCCAAACAAGGACATCATCAGCAGTATGAATTATGAATTTTTCCAATGTAATTAGCAATAAAATTTATCAAAAGCATCTATTACTGCTAAATATTCCAACACAGCTATACAAAAATTATTTTTTTCATAAGGGTGTAAAGTTCTTAAATGATAAGTTACAGGATGTAATTTAACAGAAAAGTCAGGCTGTTTCAGAACAGCCCCAATGGCTATCTAAGATGCTTCACAGAAAACATGAAGAGGCAAATGAGGATTATTTATCTGTAACACTAGTTACTTACTTTTTAACATCTCTAAATTTTTTTGACATTCTTCAGTTCATTGCCATAGGGTATCTTTTTAAAGAAGATTATATAAGGGTTCTCTAATTTTAGAATAAGAATAAATAAATGCATTATAAACATTTACAGACCCAAGAAAACCTTGAAGTTGTTATGCATTTTTTGGAAGTTATAATTTTTTTATGCTTTCAGTATTTTGCTTATCAGGAGAAAAGCACCCTTCTTTGACTTAATAACCCAAGAAATTAATTTTGACTTGAGCATATTTAGAAAATTTTAACTTAATATTTTTTTTCACGCATTTGTAAAATATGTTTTAAATGATCATAGTGTTCCTCTAATGAATTAGAGAAAACTACTAGGTTATCAAAATAGTGACATGCAAAATTTGAAAATTTATGTTTATTTAAAATTCTACGAATAGTTCTATTGAATATTGCAGGTGAATTTTTAAAGCCAAAAGGTAAGTACTGAAATTCGTATAAATCTTCAGTAGTTACAAATTCTAATTTATGTTTATTTTGTTCATGCAAGAGTATGTGCCAATAGCCAGATGCAAGATTCAAAGTTGAAAAAACTGTAGTAGTACTTAATTTATCTAATAAAGTATCTATTCTAGGCAGAGCCTCTGTCTCAGATTTACAAAGAGAATTAATTTTACAATAATCAATACAAAGACGACTTTTTTGTTTTCTTCTCTTTTATATGCTAAAGTTACTGGGGAGGAATAATTGCTAGTAGATTCTTTTATTAAACCGGTAGTTAACAAATTTTTGATTTGCTTATTTATTTTAATTTCATCGGTGGCAGAGGTTCTATAAGTCCTTTGTGAATTTGGCAAATCAGATGTTAAAATTATTCTAGGAGGTTCCATTCTTATTCTGCCAACATCATATTTATTTTTTGCAAACACATGAGAATATTCTGACACAAGAGATAATACAAGGTCGAATAGTTTGTTTACAATCAGAGGTGGAAAAATTTCCTCTGAGGTATTAACTACCTTGCCCTGATTATCATCAATGTTGTTATAATTTCAGCAATATGCAAATACATTGTATTATTATTGATGGGCAAGTTTGTAATAGCTTTTTTTGTTTTGCAATATTTTATTTTTATCACAATATGTAACTAATTTATATAAACTACAATCTGGAAGACCTAAGAATTATATATTAAAGTAAAGGACTTTCACTGATATCTAACTCGATTTTTTATTTATTTTACCAATTTTTAAATAAATGCCACAAATTTAGGTTAACTGCAACATTCAATGTTCTTCTTTAAGTCGAACTGGATTTACATTTTCTCTAGGTAAATTGTTTTTACACAATATTTGCAGATATAAAAGCGAGTGTGGTTTCTGTGTCAGTAACAATATTAGACTATAGTATGATACATTGTTCAAATTAATTAGATTTGGTAAAGTTAAGGTGTGTCTGGACACTATTACTTATTCCTGTACTTGGTTAAAGGTCTCAGGTGAAAGATTTTGTCTTATTTGGGTTTTTTGAAAAGATATAGGAAGGATTCTGTGTTCAGGGAAGTTGAATTAACTATTATGGGAAGACCAGTCACGAATTGCGGTTGTCGAAAAGGGCACACTTATGCCCAATGATAGATATTTAGAATACCTTTTTACGCGCAAATTCTACAAGGAGAAGGTGGTAATCCTGTTGGAAATGCTGATTTTAATTTTGGTTATTAAAATTGTTTGGACTCGACCTCGATAAATTTTGATAGTTTTACTTAGGTATAAAAGATGCTGGTGGCCTTGGTCTAGTTAGGAGTTTTATTATTCCTTGGCTTGCTTCAGAAGGTTCTTGCTTTTTTAAAAGTTTAGCAGTTATTTTACGCCATTCTGAAAGGGTATAAAAGGTTTTTATACTCATTATTGTTTTAATTGAGTTGGTAACCCATCAGTGAGACCCTCCAGAATGAGTTGTCGATTAAAGCCTTACTGTCTGTCACAATTTAATTTTTTGTGAAAATAATCAACTAAATTATAATTTTTTGAATGAAATTTCTGTTGGGAAAAGTCAGCAAAATTTTCTATATTTGGTGGAATAAAATGTTCAGTTTGTACACAGCACAGATAATCAAAATTAAACAACAATTTATGTAATGTGTTTGTCTGATCCTTTTAGAAATTTTGGCGATATTTTTAATTTTCCATAAATCAGTTTTGTTACTCTCTTTACAATTAAAGTATTCCAACCAGAATTCCATTTTCATTGCATTTTCGGAATCAAAAGGAATTATGGAGGTTTTGTTTTTGAGTTATTAGTGTAGATACGTTACTTTCTGCTTCATCATTAGAATGATCAATTTTATTATCTTCTGAAAGATATTGAGGTTCAGGTACATTTGTTTTAAATGGATCTTAAACATAACATAATATGAGAAAATATTACAGAGAATAAAAATAAAATTTATGGATTTACTAAAAGATTTTGAAACACAATTTTTCATAAATAACACTTTAAAAGATTAGTAATTATTATAATTTTAGATCAGTTATTATTATAATTTAAATATGTTATTCAATAATATATCAATAAAACACAACATAAATCTTAACTTGATGTAAAGAGAGAATATTTTATGAATTCAGAAACATTATTTTATATGTTGAATATGATAGCATTTCTCTATCTCTCTCTCTCTCTTTTTTATTCGAATTATGGTAATTCTTGAGCACTTAAGTCACCACAATCACAAGAAAACAACAAATTTTTAAACTCCGTTATGGAGAGTAACGTGTATAAATTCGAAAACAGTGAGAAAGATTAATAATATTTGGAATGAAAATTTCATATTAATTGTGTCGACATTTAGATGGAGGGAGCTTGGAAATGGATATTTCTCCAAAAAACACTGACACAGAACATTACAGAAAGTATCACAGCGGCAATGCAGCTATGAACAAGCCAATCAGGTTACAGTGAAATCAAACCTATAGGGCGGCGGCGCTTGGACAGGACATACGACGAATCGGAACCGTCATGACGCTATCACCACCAAGCCATAGACACTTAGCGAAAACACTTGGCGTGTCATGGTGTTGTGTCGGAACTATTGCGTCACACATTTCGGTTTGGCAGGAGATTGTTGATTCTATGTGTTAACGCTGCATACCCTCGGCGAGTCGTTGAAAAAATTTCGGTGTTTAACGCTCCCGTGGTAAATTTTTCTAATTAATTTGATTTAAGGAGACTTCAAAATAGTTATTATCCTATCGACTCATAAGTTGCAGTATAATTTTGGCAGTTACGTGGCCGAAAGGAATAGACTTTTGAATGAACTTCAATATATTTTTCCACTGGAGGCATAATTTTTACACAGGAACAAAAGCGTGATGCTCATCTTCGCATCAGAAGAAAAGAGCGGAAGTGACAGAATTTTTTCTTTAATGGGTTTATTAAGAGATTCTGATAGAGATTTCTTTGACACGTGCCGACTTAAGAAAGGGAATCTTGGGTATCTCTGAAACACCTGTATAGAGCCAAGGATGTTTATCTCTTCACATGTGGCTTGGGAAACAAAGAAAATGGAACTTTTAGAGCCAGTACTGGCAATAATTCAATTAAAAACAGGGATTTGGATAAAGAAATAAGAGAAAACTTCAGAATGAAGTTAATATGGACTAAATTAAGATAAAAATTAGGAAATTAATTAAAATAGAAAAAAATCTTAAAAATCTTTAAAAAATATCATAGGTGTTAGGGAGTTTTATCCCTTCCCGGGGGACCTGACAACCAAAAAATGAACAATTTTTTGAACAGCATATTAGAAATAATTAAATAATAAAAAATTAGGATTTGAATTAGGAAATAAGAGAACATTTTAGAATGAAGTTAATATGAGCTTATTTAAGATAAAAATTAAGAACATATTTAAGAATTAAATTAAATTTAGAGATACCATTACACACAAATATATATAAAGCTTTGTTCATATTCTCTCCTGAACATGAGTACTTTTAACTCGACGAGGGTGTTTTGTGTGGAAGGTGAAAATATCAGACGAGTTTGCGAATGGCTTATCCAGGTTAAACGAGGATGAAATTGTCGTGACTAAAATATGTATTTCCTCATAACTCCTTAATCATCGAAAACGAGAAGACTATTCAAATTATGCAAATCATAAAGTCTTATATTAATGGACAACTTTTGCAACGGGAAGACTATTCAAATTATGTAAATCATAAAGTCAATAGACAACTTTTGCATTCGAAATTTCTTGATATCAGCCACCACCCTTTAGAATTTAATATATATGTTACATTGAAAACCCGAAATCAGTCAAAACTCGAATTAACTAGAGAAAACGTGTTCTAAATGACATCGCCAGGGAGAACCCGAATTAACTAGGGAAAACACGTTCTGACTGGCAGTGCCAGGGAAAACTCGAATTAACAAGGAAGAATGCGTTCTCACCAACAACGCTAGGGATAACCATTTTATTCGTGTTTTGACTGATTTGTTAGACAAAATTATTTGCCTCTATCCAAAATTATTATATTAAATTATACTTAGTAAAACAGTATTTGAGGAAAAATCCTATCATTGAAGAAAAAATACATTATTTGGATATTATTTAAAGCAGTACCGTTATTACAGATTATTTATTTCAACAAGGCAAACTACTGTGACACTTAGAATTGCAAAGAGAATCATTTTTCATACATAAACATCTCTTTGAAGAACAGTGTTTTTTACAAGAACAGTGGACAAACCCTTGCCCAGTTCCTATAGCTCTTTTTCTTGCTGCTGTTCTCAGAGATATTTTCTGATTCGACTTGTTCTTTAGTCAAGAAAATTTGCTGAAATACATCGAATTCAGATCTAAAGATCAGGGAATATGTAAAACTTTTGTATCAAACTTGCACCCTGAATAGATATAATCTACTGTATAAATACTTATAAAATAATTTAAAGTTAATATAAATTGAATAAATACTAAACTAATTAATAAATATCATTTCTTACCTTGAATAGAGTTTGTTCAGAACTTTATCTTTCGTGCCAATTTTGTACAGGCCATCTCTATTTTTTCAAGCATTACACAGATAAGATTTCGCAAATCAGCTTTTGCTCTATCAGCATCTGGAATGGGAACAACAACATTACCTCCAATATCAATCTCAAGATGTGTTGTATCGGAGATCTTTTATATTCGTTTGGATTGCTTTATTAAATTTTCTTTGGCTTTCTCTCTAATTAGAAAAATATTGGTCAACTTCTTAGCAAGCATATGCTCCCCTGATTGTGCTCGTTTATTTTCTTGTTCTTCTGCATTCATATCGTCGAAAATTTTCTGAAATTCATCCTTGTCTTCGATAGTTTTTATAATATTTGATGGCAAAGTTGAGGTTGTCATTCCAACCCTTGGTTCAATCCCAAACATAGGTTTGTATGGTGATTGTTTAATTCCTGAATGTAGAGCTCTGCTTTTCATGAATTGGACAAAACGAAGACCATAGGACCACTTTGTAGTTTTATTATCTTTCATCCATGAAGCCACCATATTTTCTTCGCCTTGGCTGGCCCTCTCAATCGAACCCTGCGACTGGCTGTGACGAGGTTTCCCATGAATAATCTTCAATTCTGGCCAATACGTACATACTGCTCTATATCTGAATTTACGAACTCTTTTCCATTATCAGATTGCAGTATGCAAGGAGCCCCAAATATCAAAACGATATCAAGTACTTCAACGCAACCTCTTCCGCTCTTTCGCTCTGAAATTGTCGTATTAACACAAATTTTATTAAATAGCCTGGTAAACTATTATAAACTTAAATTCATTATCTGCCAGAAATTGCTTGTCAATCAAATCCACTTGACAGCGACTCTTCATTTCTGAGTTAATGATAGGTTTAGAAACCTTTCCTTTTCACATATATTTTTTTTTCTGTTGACACATTGATAAAATATTTTGTATCATCTCAGTGGTTGTGTTAGTATATTTTCTTGAAGTTTCAATTTTAAGTCTGTCTCTACCACCATCTCCTATGGCCACATGTGCAAATTCGATGAAATAAAAAATTTCTTCAACTGGTAAATAATATTTGATGGGCTCATTTGAAGAAATCAACTTTTTTATTCCACTGATTTCAAGAATGTCAAATCTTTTTAATCTGCAATACTGAACGGAAGTCTTGTTAACGGCAGATTTTGCTTCTTCAACCTCAGATAAAAGAGTTTTGTATTCATCACGTGTAATCACATTCAAATTATTCTGTTGTTTTTTTTGTAAATTGTAATTTTCAAGAAATCTATTGTTCTACTTTTTAGCGCAAAAAACATTAACAATTTCTTCACTCATCGTTAATAAATCAACTAACACAAGCACGTTCCAACAAGAATAAAATTGGACAACTTCAATTTGTTTTGAAAGTTTCACGAACAAGAAATCTAGATTCGTACGGTTTTAACTCGATAAAACCGTAAATAACTAGAGAAAATCCGTTCTCCTTAGCGCTGTAATTCGGGTTTTCCCTGGCGCTGCCAGTCAGAAAGCGTTTTCCCTAGTGAATTCGCGTTCTCCCTAGCGCTGTCAGTTAAAACGCGCTTTCCCTAGTTAATTCGCGTTTTGACTGGTTTCGGGTTTTCACTGTTACATATATATATATATAAAACGCAACTCATAGATAAAAATACCGCAATTTATATATATCGGTAAAAGTCGATGGTTAGCAGAGGCACAATGGGGATTAGCTAAGGAACCACCTAGTCATGTACTTTGTCACAAACTAAATGCTTTTAAATTTTACGTTACTATCTGGTAGGTACAATGAAAAATTGAAAGGGAAAGCTAGTATATAGATGTTTTAAAAAATGTTTGGTTTTAGATTTGTTAGTGCCCAAAAAGTGCCCAAGTCTTAAGACTTTCTCTTACATAATAAAGCGAACTTACTGCTTAACTCCAAGTATAGTGAGGTTAAATAAACATGTTATTTTGGCGGATTGGATTGAAAAACTGTAAACAGATCTGCAATTATGATGCCAGTACATACACCAAATTTCATTTATGCATATATTCAGGCAGCCAATTTCTTGATGGATTTGATCAAAAACTATATAGTTTACCAGTTTTCTTGTTAAAGTTATATGGCAAATTTCAACTATCTGGTTTCCTCGTTTTATAATTATCATGCATGTATACTCGCTGATGGATAGATAGGCAGACTACTTGATGATGAATTTCACCTAAAATTTTATAGATTATGTAAAGACATCAGAATAAGTAAATTTAATCGTTTTAGATTGTTTTTGAATTCTCGAAGGAGGTAGCTTGTGGTGAATGCAGCTAGTGTTTGATTCAATAAAACTTTTCTTCTTTTCCTTAAAATGCAATCCAGTTTTTACGTATGATTTGACTCCATGGGTTGAAGAAACTCACAAAATTCAAATGATTTCGAAACAGCAGTTACAAAAAATGGCGAATGGGCGTTGACCTGAATTCGGGTAATATAATCAGGATAAACACAGAAAAAAAGGGCAGTTACTCTCCTTTTCTGCTTTATTATATAATATTACCAAAGTTTTAATATTACCCATATTTTATTAACCACAACAACTTTCCCTTAACTATCTCCTTCATTTCAATGCATTTATTAGCATCTCTTGAATTTTTTGGCA
>JAPMOR010076963.1:129735-144829 GCA_026543865.1 Argiope aurantia
TTTATTTTCTTTTTAGTTGGAATTCCTATTTTTTATTTTCTGGAATTATTTTATTTTATTTTATTTTTAGTTGGAATTCCTATTCTTTTTATTTCTATTTTTTTATTTTTAAACCTGGAATTTATATATTTGTGATTACTTAAAATTTTGTTATTTATCACTTAAAGAGAAAATAAATTTAATTCTTTGAGATTATATAAATTTCAGTTGAGCGATGAAACTTTTTTCTTGTCTGACTGATCGTACTGAATTTTAACTTTTAGCAAAAATATGTAATCATTGAAACTTCCTTAATTTAATTGCTTTCCCTTTTATAGATAAAGTATTTTTAACTTAATAATTACTTCAAATAGAAAGTGAATTTGTGAAATATAAATTATTTTTAATAAATAAAAAAAACTTGCTTCGTAAATGAAATATATTTGTACCCTCATCCCATTCTTACTCTGAATGACATTGTATGAATTAGGAGTTTAAGGAGAGAAATTGAAAAAGTGCTTTCCCCATGTCTCACAGGGAAAAATAGGTTTGAGGCGAGTGAAAGTTTGGCGCTCCGATAGCACTGACACTCGTGCAATATTTTTATCAGACGATCACTCGCTCCCTTTCCCCCCCATGCGAATGGTCCACTTCTGACGTCAATCCACGGAGAGGCGCTGATTGGTCGCGTGACTGACGTATTATTTCCGTAACTTATTCATGAACGCCTCCCTCCCTTCTGACAGCGGTGCATGTATATGTACGTGACTCTGGCTTTACCGTTGCCCCCAGCACCTAAGGGCTGAGTGGGCCCCTCTCTTTTAGTCGTGACCTAGATGGCCCACCCTCAAAATCTCGCCGGCTCTCGCGAGGAAAGCCGTCACATCTACTACTACTACTACTGCTACCCAGAATGCACTGGTGCAGTCAAAGTCTTGGCGGCCATGCCTCTCCATAGAGGTTGCTGCGATGCTCTTTTACTAAGGCCGCGAGTTGCTTTCGGGTTCGAACTTTCAGCTGCCACGGGCTGGCGGGGCCATTGCTGCAATGTGTGCTCTTGCTGTTGGTGAGCGGGAAATCTGTTAGGATATCACCAGTCTTCCATTTTCATAGTCTTAGGACATCCATGTCGGAGACACAGGACAAGTCTGGGGGGCCCGTGCCCCTCATGCAGCCACCGTTTCCGGACCTCAGCCACTTGACGGAAGAGGAGCGCAGAATCATCGAAGGGGTCATGTTTCGTCAACAGAAAGAAGAGGAAAGAGAACAAGAAATACTCAGGTAGGGGCAATATATAATAAATAAATCCTCTGGGGTTTTATTGAGACGAATTTCGAAAGCTGCTGTGCCATCACGGGAAGCTCATGAATAATCTTTTTGTTTTGAATGAACGCAAAAATAATCATTTCTTTTTTATTGGAGCTGTAGACAACTTTTAAATTCGAAATAAAATAGTATAGAAAACAAGCAGTTACTGAAGTCGATAATATATACATTCGTTTTTGCTGTAAAAGTACTTTTTCGTCATTTGTGTCGTTTTTGTAGGTGAATATAGATGAACGACACTATTTTCTAAGGGAATCTTCCTCTCATGAAAATCGAATAAATAAATAAATAATATTTTTGTAATTGTTTACATATCTGAAATGTACACATATGTTGAAAAATATGCTCTTTGTTGATATCAAAAATAGAAAGATTTTTGTCTATTCTTTCATAGAGGTTCATAGATTGTATCCCGAAGTGAGTCTTGGAACTGAAAATTAGTTTCATGACTATGATTTATCGAAATACAATATGTAGTGAGATCTTATTCAGGTCCTTGTATTAAAAAAGTCCTTGGTAATGCTGCTTTTTATTTACCACAGCCTATTACCCAGAGATGATTCACGGATAAACATTCAGAAATTTATAAGATGATATTTATTTATTTTCAATATCCTTTACTTTAAATTATAATTTTCTTTAAAAAATGATGTCCTATTTTTGATAATAATAAGAATATCACTAACAGAATGTGATAAATACTAAGGAATGTTTATTAAATAATGTTTTCTATAAATAATACAGAAATCTTAAAAAATTAAAATAGTTTTTATACTTAAATTTCAGAATATTTTAGTTATTTCCTTAAATAGTATTTTAATTAAGAAGTGACAGGTTGTGATCGATATTTTATTATTTAGAAAACTTAAAACAACACAAACTAGCAGTTTTGAATGTCTTCATATTCTTCCGGTTGAGTGTATATCTTAGAACCCAATTTTCTATTGCTTATCACTGCATATGAAGATGACTTATTATTTCGCATTAAAGCTTCGTTCTGAAATCTTTATAAAAATCGTTAATGTGTTTGGTTTCTAATGAAAACAAATGTGATTTTTCTTTTCTTTTGCTGCATGTATTTTGCTTTAAAGTACCTTGCAATTTTCAGATTTGACTTACAAATATATTATTCAAAATGTATTATGAGCCAATTATATATACGGTAAGAACACATGATGTGTTAGATGATATGTTGTTAAAATGCGTAAGATACATTGTAGATGGACCGATTTATTCACAGTTTATTTTCTTTACAAAAACCGACTTATGATAAGGGCATGTAATTTCTAAAAACACAGTTTATCATTTCCCTGTTTTCTTTGATTCTTTGTTGCTTAAAATAATTAAATTAGCTTTAAAAATATATTTAATAATTTTCAATGAGTTCTGCTAGATTCTGTACTTATAAACAAAATAAGATTACAAAATTTTAATCACTTTTTGTAATATGCGAATGATTCTTGATTTAAAATATACTCTTTGGGATTTGATGATTAACAATTTAATTTATCTAAAATGTATTTCAAAGTTATAAAGGTACAAATTTAATATAGAACTAGAATATTCTTTCTTAAGTCTTTAGAACAAACTATTTTTTTTCGCATGAACAGTTTTCTTAAAAGAAAGTTCAAATGATACACAATGATTCAAGAAATGAATCAATGAAAATTAATTTTGGAGTTGATGCCGAGTATCGTTTAGCAATGTCGAAATATATTTGAAAAGTTTTATTTGGATTTACTCGAATCAGATATTTTATAAATAGCGAAATTCATTATCTAAACAATTTCATATTATGATTTGCAACCGATTCAACTCGTAATGATTATTTAATATCCTCAGAGATGGATTTCATGCATTTATAAAATAACATTTATTCATTCATTATTTCGTTGTAGAGATGGTACATAAAAAAGTGCTCATTTTGAATGGAGGTTATCCTTCTTCTTGTTGGTGCGCTTTGAACATCTGAGAGGCGTAATGTAGTTCTTACTCAAAATTTAATAAAAAGGAACAGATATAAAAATAAAATTTGAAATTCTTATATTTTTTTGTCATTCTCTGCAATTATTGCATGCTATTTCATTTGATCTTGTACTTAGGATTTTTTTTGCATATATTCATCAACTTTCCTTATTTATATATTCAGTCAGAAAATTTGTTTACTATTTTGATATGAAAGCGAGTTTTCTATATATTAAAGGGATTTCACAACGGATTTGGTATTGGTAATTTTGTTTATAAGTATATCTACTAAAATATTCACAATTTTTACCTTTGTTCTTAAGTATGTTATGTAAAATAATGTATAGGAGGAAATATATTCGAATTTATGGACATAAATTATTTGGAAACTTTTCATTGAAGGAGAATAGAATGCAACAACTTGCTATTGAGATTTATTGTTTGCTGATGTAACAACCCACTATTATATTTGAAATATTTTCTAAAGCCCAATTTAACAAGCAAATCTTTAGTAAGGTAATCAAAATAAATTTTGTTCTTGAAAATTTCTTGTATTAAACACAAAAGTATACCCTAAATTAGTATTTTAACTACATTTCATATCGAATAATTCTGACTTATTTAACGATGTTTATTATTTGTATAATTAGATTAAGATTTTAACATTCATTGGATATCATGAAATCGTTTTTAGACTATTTGGGATAATATTTTATCAAAGTAGATTGATATTTTTTATTCATACATTTTCTAGAGTTAGAAATCCTCTATTTCTTACGTATTCTGTATTTCTTAACTACGAAATAATTTCTTTTTGAAAATTTATAATAAATATCGAATGTTTGGAAATTTGATTGTTAAAAAGATTATACAATATTATATAAAAAATTTTATTGTTCATTGCATGAATGTAAAATGGTCTTTAAATTTTCGCATTGTTTTAATAAATTTAAGCTGCATTTTCTCCTTAATATAGTAATCAAAAATTCTAACCGATTTTCTTTTGATATTACAATTCCTGATAAAATTACAATTTCCCCCTGAAATGATAAAACTTGTGTATTGATCCAATACTTTATTATCTAAGCTTAACACATAAAATAAAAAATTCTTCAGTCAATAGTGAAATTGTTTACTAACAATTTTTTAGATTCCATTGATTGTTTTTCTAATAAATCCGTCATACGAAATTAAAATTTTATGAAGTATGTTTTTCCTACAAGCACGTGTTTCAGCAAACCTATTGATTTTAGTTTACGAAGTATTAATAATGATTAACTCTTTTGAATTTAAAGGTAATTTCAATGTTTTCATAGATTCAAGCAAAATATGTAATTTTAATAGTTTCAGATACATGATGGTATGTATACTTTGAAAGAAATACCACTAAGAAACTTTTGAATTTAATTTTGGTTTTTATTGTAATACTAATAATTTTAAAACTATTATGATTAATTTTTTAACTAAACCTTTTCTTGTAATTTTTCAATAACTTTTAACAAATGAGTGATGGATAATCGTTACTAAATAGTTTTGAAGGATAGGAATTTGTTCAGGGTATATAAATTCTGCATTGATTTTTATGAAAAGCAAACACGTGATATATATTATCACGTGTTTGCTTTTCATAAAAATCAATGCAGAATTTTTTGAAATTTGTTACAGTTTTCCGTGTAAAAATTAGGCTTTCTTATATTTCTTCTAGAAAGAACTCGATTGCTATTTTGGAAATAAAGCATGCTCTTTTTATGTCAAAAGCAATTTATTAAAATGAAGTAAAATTTTGAAAAAATATATATATCTTGATTTTCAGTCATAATTTGTTAATATCACTCTGAAATATTGCAGAAATTCGCGTGACTTTTGGAAACATAAAATTAAATGAAGCACTGTTTTATATTAATTTTTTGCTACAATTCAAAAGTAAAAAGTTGAACCTGTTTTCGGAAAAAATTTCATTTTGGGGTTCAGTGATTTCATATTAAAAATTAAATGGATTTTGCTATTGAACTCAGGACAAAGGAAACTTTTTTTTAAATTAATTCCTCAAAATTAAGGCAAAACTGGAATTCAATGATTAAAGTTTATTTTTTATGTTTTATACATTCTACTTTTGTGTGGAAAGTATAAGTAATTTAATGTTTGGAGACTTTGTTTATATTTTAGTACATAGTATTAGTCGTCTTTAGTTTTAGATTTCTTTACTATTTTGGTTATTTAACGGAGATGTTATAAGCACCTAAAAAAATCTGAAATAAAATAAAATAAGAATAAAATAAATCTTTCATACATAAATGCTAGAATAAATATCTTCCAAAGTCTTATTTTTAAAATCTGTATACACCCATGATTCTAATAGCAATGTTCAATTATGTTTTTAAAAAATTCTGTTTGACTTTTGAAAGCAAAAAGGCTGTAAGGGAAAATGAAGGAAATATGAAAATTTCTGTTCTGAAAATGTTATACAAGACTTCATAAAATCATGAAAAATTTTCATTTAATTTAATTGGAATAAAATAAATTGCTCGACCAAAACTTTTTTTTTTAATTTTACCCAAAGTACAAAGAAAGAAAAAAATATCAAAGTATTTTCTTTTCAGTATTAAAGGGAACTTTGTTATTTATTCAAAATTTTGTAATCTTAATCAAGGCGAATAAAATAATCCTTTCGAATCGAATGCTTTTTTCATCTTAAGTATCTTAATCTTACAAATTTAAAAGAGCAATTCTTGTATATATATAAATTTATTTCGTTTTTCTCGGAAACGGCTCTAACGATTTGGCTCAAATTTTATGTTCAGATAAAGTTTTGCTTTTTAAATTTATCTATGTAGGTGTCTTTCCTGATAAACGCGATTTTATATAACATTTTTTATAAATATTAGAATAAGTCTATTCAACTTCCGAAGTGTCGGCAGTGCAGTATAGTGGCCAGAACAACATGAAAGGCACGTGCATTGCGGATCCTCGGTTCAAATCACGGTTTTTGTTTTGTTTATTTATTTTTTGCTTGTGTATTTATATTTAGTATTTTTTAGTGTTTAGTACCTTTCGTGAAAAAATACGATTTTACTCATGAAAAACATTTTTTTTTTTATAACTAACTATTAGAGCTTTTTTCTATCTGCTCTCATGATGACAATGTCATATAGCACCATTTCAGACCCAATTTCACCACGGAAAAACTGAATGTAAGTTCAAAAATATAAGTAGTGATAGATAAACTGTAAAATGAATACAATAATATAGGAGATTGTTCCGAATAAATTGTTTAACTAAGTGCATTCATGAATTTTTTTTTATTTAGTTGACCAGTTCCTATGTAGGCAAGATTGAAAAATATTTATATGTAATCAATATGTGATTCGTATATATATCTTCTCCAAAAAAACTTTATTTTACAAAAAAGACTCCCTAGCGAAGCTTGGTTTCCCAGGTATTGATTTGTTAATGTTTCATCTTATTAACAAGAGGAAAAATCTTTACCTGCATCTGTTGTCTCGAAAATTGCCTAATCGCAATCGCAAACTTTATTATTTTATATATATATATATGTGTGTGTGTGTGTGCATGTGCGCGCGCGCATAAAAAATCAATATCAAGAACATCAATGTAAAACAAGGAAAGAGGCTAAAAGTAAACTGGAGAAATGCAAAGACTACCCTGTGGAGAAAGCGTTCATTTCCTTAATTATTGCAATGATTAATAAATAACTAAAAATAATAAAAATTACAAAAATTAAATTTTTATACGGTTTCCATAGCGAAAAAACGTCAGAAAATAAAATGGTTTTCTCACACTCATCTATAAAGATCCAACATTTCATGCTTCCATCAGTAAAACTTGCTGAGATATTAAAAAGCAAATGTATTGACTTAGATCTTTTTTCCATACCTCTGTCCTATATTTGAGCTGCCAGACTTTCATTGTGAATTTAAGTTATAATATACATATCACGAAAGAGTATTAAAAGAGCAGAATCCGAAAATGACAACGCGTTTATAGATTATTATTAAATTTTTAAAAATGATAAATTGATACATTAATTTGAGAGCTTAAAAACTTTTTGAAAAGGGACACCTGCGATACCTATATAAACTTGCATTCTTTGAACAATACGTGCCCATATACAATCGAGTTCATCACATGTGACTTAAAGACAGGCTTTTTGAATTCATCGGCAAAGATCTTATACGGCGTGTACAGGCAAAGCCAATTCATCCGCTAGTTCAGACATAATGCCATACAAAATTAACTGAATATATCTTTATCATATGCATATCAGTACCCTGTTATGCAAACTGGAAGAAGCAGTTTCCAAAAACGCTACACCTCACATTTACCGTTTTATAGGTAAAAGTATTAATTAATTTTTCTAACTCGGTTAAAACACTATTCGACCGTCCAAATTGCATTTCTCATAAAAGAAGAATTTGATTTTACCCACAGTAAGCTCCCAGTGAGCGGGGAACATCAGATATGAGAAGCTTCCGGTATCGTGGTTGGTTCTCGCCCCCAGGGTAGGTACAGAAATGATGTGGGTCGATTACCCCTTACCGAAGATGGGATGTGCTTCCCATGGGAAAGTTTTACCGTGGTCAGTGATGGCCTTTAGGACTGAGCCTTAGTACCCTCCAATGCTGTCGCTGCGGTCCTGTCATTAAAATTTATCCATGCGCCTCAGGATGGATCGTAGTAGTCAATGTGTGATTTCCTATAGTAGGGCCCACCCATAAAAGTTTGTTCATAAAATTCTGTAATTGTCCCTGTAACTGTTATATCAGTCTGTGTACTTCACGAATACTGTTTGGATGCAAGTTGTTATGTTAAAATATTTTCTACACTATCAACTTTGGAATGTTGAGTTCTAGACTGACTGCTCATACATTAGCATGGGAGTGATTTAAATCAAAATGTCAATTCTTGCAGTAAGGGTTCTGTATTTTACAATCGTTAAACGATTCTGTCAACGCGTTTCTCTTAACGATGCCGGGAATTCGGTAAATGGCATTAGTATTCTTTTATATCTAGACCAGAATTACGACTGCATACAGCATAAAAAGTCAGCATTTCCAAACTATCCCTGTTAATGAAATATGTCATTCTTTTGAAAATCGCAGTATTATGAGGAAAAAAAATTATTTTCTTATTCGGCTTTCCAGGACTTCATTTAAATGTTCAGTTTCTCATGTTTTTCTTCTCTTCCTTATAAAGTCGAAGCAACTATCGACCAATATAATGCGTGATCAGCAAATTTCTTAAAAGCTCAGATGAATGAATGATATATTATTTGACAAATATTTGAATACTACAGTTTTTCAATACTGAATAAATCTGCATTTATAAAATAAATATTTCCATTTAAATTTGTGATCAGTCCCTCTGTATTTAAAAATAAGCGTATCTCTGCGAATTTTGTGGATAGAAACATGGAAATGTGTGCGTACGTAGATGAATGTGAGAGAATGTTACTAATTGACACTTTTATACTATGGGGGAAGTATAAAAAATAATTATTTTTATATTTTAAAATATTAGCCTCCACAAAAATCAAAGTGTTTTCATGCAGTTTCCCACCTTAATTAAGAAGGCCGCTGTGGCCTGGTGGTAAGGTCTCGGCTTCGGAACCGGAAAGTTTCAGGTGGTTCGAAACCCGATTACACCGAAGAACCGTCGTGTAAGCGGGTCTGGTACACTTTAAAACATTTGGGCCAAACGTCCTCCCGCTGATGTGGTGTGGAAAGGGCTCAGGTGTCGTTCTCGTCATTTGACCGAGGTTTAAAATTACAAAGTCCGTCCGAAAATAGCCCTAGTGATGCTTTAAAACGGGACGTTAATAAAACTAAACCCATTTTATTTAATAAAACTTTGTAATTAGAAGTAAGTACAAATATTGTATTTAGGCATATATTTCTAATTCCAAATTTTTGTTAAGCTAACACTAATTAAAATTAATTTTTTTCCACTTTTTTGAGATATTCTGTATATTTATATACACACATATATAATTTCAATGTTTCCGTGTTTCTAAAATTAAGTATTTTCTGGTTAAGCCTACTCGAACTTCATTTTTATCTCTGAGTTGTAAGTAGTTTTCCTACGGTACTTAGAGGCACTACGCATCTAAAATAAATGCTATTTCTGTTAAATTTAGGGAAAATCTCCCTTTTAAGCTACATAAGTTCTATGCTCTGAATGTGTTTCCATACCTTCCTTCTTTTTTCTTTCATTTCACACACACGCACGCAAGCGCGAGCGAGCGCGCGCGCGCGCCCGCACACACACACACACACACACACACACACACACACACACACACACACACACACACACACACACACACACACACACACACACACACACACGTCTGAGCTTATCTCATGTATGTTAAAAGAAAATGTTATTGATAACTAATGAACTCCTTATCTTAAAAAATCCCAAGATATAAACAAGCAGGAAATGAACCCGCGTAACGATGAGAATTGGAGATTGTGGCGAAATATGTAGCACTAACTCTATATACATGCAACTTGTTCAAAATCCCTCATTAGTAAGCAAAAAATTAAATAGCATAACATAAATAATAACCTACTATAGATTATTTATCCCATGCTTCATATACAGCTATCACATTGAAGAACTAAGGCTTATATAAATGAAACTGGAATTATGAACTCAAAATGTTTTAACATTATTCTAAATTATATAAAACTAGAAAATTGTATCAGTATAATAACAAAACAAAGTAGTAATAATAAAAAGTTGACAAATTTAAAAAAAAAATAACATTACTGATAAAACAGAAACTTATGACTTTCACGATCTTTTCACAAGTATTCCATTTGATAAATTTTTAGGAGTTATTGAAATATTTTTTTGTTCAAAAAGTTTATTTCACATTCCTCATTTATTGGCTTTATCAATTATTACACTATCAGTAGCTTAATTTTTAATGGAGAAAATGCTTTTCAACAGGCCATTTATGTACACTGACCAACATATTTTTGTTGAAGAACTTTTGTTTTAAACTTTAGTTCCATTTTCAGGTATAATAATGGCTTCCTTATATTTAACCTTACACATTTCATTCTATTGGCAATAATATTCACTCAGATAAACTCAAATTAAACCAAACCACTTTCTATCAAGATTTTGACGCAGTATGGTCAGATATGGCTCTTGCGCCATTAAAACCTAACAAAACAAAAAATTCTATCAAGACCAGCAATTCTTTTAGATTAAATTACGGACTGCCAAAACAATATGAAAATTGATATTTACGACAAAAGAAACGAATTCCAGTTTAACATTGATAGATATATTTTTTGGAATACTACCATCTCATATAAAATTAAAAAAAAACTATTAGGAGAGATAATTTAATGTGCAGTGATAATAATTATGCTAAAAAACAATTCGATCACTTTAGAAATAATTAATAAAGTTTCTTCCTCGCTCTATCAAACTTTGTTTTTAAGATATAAAGAAAGAATTATCTATCGGAGCGATGTTAACTTAATACATATGGATGAGGAGATATAAATAACTACGACACATAATTTTGTACACAATAATAAAAAATGCAATGAATGAGAGGAAATGAAAATATTGCATTCATTACTTTTCGGCTTAGCTGCCATTCAATTTGAGGAGAGAAAGTATTAAGATGGGAAGGAACTTTATTAATGGATCGCTGGATCAATTTGAAAATCCTGGTCTCATAGAACGCCGTCGGCCAGTTATGAGGTCGTCATAAGAGTGAAACTTTTAGTAGATTAAAAACCTTTTCATGGATCTAAACAGACGAAAGTTGCCTAGTCAAGAACTCTATGGGTGGGTACTCCAAAATTTCCTATCCGAATCTTTGAGTTTGGCCCGAATGGAGATCAGGATTTTCAAATTGATCCAGTGTTGGAACAAAACCTCAGCATGAATAGCAGTTACGCCGAAAATTAACAAATTGATAATACTGTCATTTCCGTTTCATATTGTTATGCACTGAGTTTTTTATTTTTGTATTACTAACTAGTACTCCGTCGTAAGGGCCATCCAAGCTAGCAAGATTTAATCTAAACATCGAAAATCCGTTTCGTATCCTTTTTTTACCGGTTTCTAAAATACTTTTCTGCCAGTTGCTCTTCGAAATGTTTTTAAAAATATAGACGTTTTTTATAGTTTATAATTTTAATTTTTAAATCTTATTATCTTCTTAATTTTCATCGCTTATTTTATCTTACCAACATTTCAATGGTTACACAAATTTCTAATTTTAGATGCGAAAGTTTGTAATTTAATTTGTACTAAGTATAAGCTAAACAAGATGCTAAATTAAGACGTGATGTTGCTCCTCCATCTTTTCCTTTAATACGATGTTCGTTTTCTTTTTGAGGATTTAGTCTTTGGTTTATCATTGAAGTTTTTTTAAAAATCTATTTTAGCTTTTGGGATGAAGGTAATATAAGTTTGGGTTTTAATAGCCAATACTTTCTACTAAAAACGCGAAACTCTTTCGTGCGGTTCTCATTAATTTAATTCTTTGATTTTTTTCTATACATAGAACTTTAACAGTAATCTTGAATTTTCGATGGATAAGCAGTTTCAGTATATCGAATAAAATTATTATAAACCTAACGAACATTTTCGCATTAAAAAAAATTAAGTGCCTTTTTTACATTTAAAAAGTGACCATGGATTTTGCTCATTAGAAGGAATGAACAAAAGCTATTGTCATGAAATGTAAATTAAATAAATATATTTTCACGACTCTTACTGCGATAGAAATTCTTGGATGACCCAAGGTCGTTTATGAAAAACCAATAACCATTTGCCAGTGAGTTATATTTTTTCTTAGTCAATAAATTTGCATTTTATTATATCAGCAAATTTTATAGAAGGATTCAACTTTAAACGTGCATGCATGAATATAAGACATTTTACTAACTGAAATTTTTACACTATGGAGACCATCTAAAAATTTTATTTTTTAAAACTTTCTATTATTAGCCTGTACAGAAATATATAATTGTATATTCATACAATTTCTACCTTATTTAAGGCAACTTTGTAATTGAATGCATATCTCAAATGCGGTATTTAAAGAAGTAAGCCCGTGTTCCACTTTTTTGGGACAACCTGAATCTAATAAAACCGCATGAGTTAAAATGATCAAATTGTTGGGGGCTTAAAAACTGATTAATTTTGTAAAAAAAACTATTACATGATAGATTTTATTTACTCACATCATGATTAGACTTGAGCAACTATTAAATTTTATGTTAAAATTATCGCTGAACCAAAGATCAAATTTCAAATTTTTGATTCATAGTGAATTTTTCTGCACTGAATTATGAGAATGAGACGTAATGAGATGAACGTAGAAAATAAATGTTAAGGATGGAGACTCATTATTTATTATGAATATTGTGCTTAGCACAGGAAATAAGAATAATTTAAAATATAATCATGACGTTAATATTATATTAAATTAACACATGTTATAAAAACCGTCTTCTATGGCATTTATTTCCTCCAATACCGGCCATTTAAAATCGATGCGTTCTTCTTCAGCATAAGTATTTCTGTTCTGAATTGTATATATATATATATTTTCTCTTAATCAAGATAGCCTTTGTTTTCAGGTAATTGTGTTTGTCCTAAAACAAAGTCATTCTTTGTTAAACACTAGCTGAACTGTGATTGTACCTTTAAACAGAACTTCCATATTTGGAGGTCAACTTTCCAAGGATATTTGACATTCAATCATTTATTCAATAAATTATAACAAAATCGCATCTTGTTCAATTTATTAAATCTGTCAATTATTTCAACCTCACCTAAATCAGGAAATTTTGCAACTTAATTATTCGGCATTTGAAATAATCAAGAAAAAAAAAGCATTCAGATTTTGAAATTTACAAAATGAACATCAACGAAAAAAAAAATATTTTGTATCTTACTTGAAGCTTTTTTCAATCTCTCTTTCTTCTGTTTCTTTATTTTGCTAGTTCGTGACTTTTTTGCCCGACACTTTTGAAGTTCTGATAATGTTTCTCCCATACACTTCAGATCCCCCCTTTTTTTACACAATAGTTCATCACCTTCATTTCTACTGCATGAATGTTTTTTTGAAGATATATATTAGTCTAATAGTTATAGCCACACATCATTGAATAAAATAATAGTAACTGCCACAGGCCAAATAAAAGAAAGCCTTCCTTTAGGGCTATCTGAAATATTTAGTATTGCCAACAGCTTTTGACGTAAGAAACACCAGCACGTGCGCTTCCTGCACTAATTCAAATTCCATGAAAATTTCTAACTAGTATCATATCGTCCCTTTCTTCACTGTGTAAATCTTTCGCGTTTTAATCTCTAAATAAAAATGTAGACATCTACTTCTGGTACAAACATTTTAAATAAAAAAACTGACTAGTCTATAAAATTCGTCGCCATTTTACTCCGCTGATCCTACAACAAAAGAATATAATTTAAAAATAAAAATGTTGTAGAAGTATTCTAACTTCAAATCCCGTACGTCCCTGAAAATAGTAATATTAGTAAAAAAGTGAATTCCTCTGAAGAGACATACACAGGAAACCAAATAAAAAACTTACTCTTCGTGTTTAAATTATTAAATGCAAAAATAATGCAAAGTATTTCGCACAATTACCCATCTTTATTGTGATTTTTTGTAAATACATCTAAGGCACCAAAGAGAAAAAAAGCAAGAAAACAGAAAAAAAGTTCGACCTTTATTACTGAAAAATACCTGAAGTGGGGCAAAATTCAATGACTCACGCATTGCTTCGTTTGCTAAGAATGCTAAATGCTTCCTTTACTTATTTGATACTAGCCGCCTTTGGAGACCAGCTGGTTCGCCAATCTTATTGTTCGTTTAAATTTTAATAATTAAATATTTTACGCAATTCCTACTCTAATAGATTCTTCATCAAAATATTTTAAAACTTCAAATTTTGATAGTCATATAATTTACTTATAATATTATAAAAGCCTTCAGTCATAACGTAATCTGTATTTCTCTAATTTTCTGTTAGCTCCCGTAGAATTTATGCTTTAAATTAAAGTGAAAATGGTTAAATTGCAATTGATATAATAATATTTTTTACTGAAACAAAGCATTTTTTTAATAATATGATTACTGATAACAGATTCACTGAGCGTTTAAACTTTATGGGCACTAAAGAATATCTTTCTTAATTTATGTAATATCTCAAGAATTTCTCAACAAAATTTTCTCAGATTCATCATGAACAGATCGATTAATTAACAATGTTTAATTTTAAATGCATCAAACACTAAGAAAATAAAATGAATCGTTTAAAATAATCGGTCGGAAGAAACAAGTTTAAAAAACTACTTAAAAAACGATGTACTTAAAACTATAAGCACATACAAAAAATATATAACTAACATAAATACAATTTAATTACAAAAGCATGCAACTAACCTAAAAATAATTTAAATCAAGAATCATCCGTTGATAATATTGTCAACAATCAGAGCACAATGCGCATGCGTGAATTTTCAACGTTAGTTACGGTAACGCAAATGAGTGAATTTTTCTACGCCAGTTGGGGTAAAGCTATGCAGATTAGACATTTTTAATTTCCTTTATTCTGTGTTATTTTAATTCAAAAGTACTTCAGAAGGAATCTGAAAGATCGATTAATTAACAATGTTTAATTTTAAATGCATAAAACATTAAGAAAATAAACAAAATCGTTTGAAATAATTGACCGAAAAATGTTAACCCTATTCTCATTACTGTTGGGAAAAAAACAACTGAAGCCTTACTCATTTGGCG
>JAPMOR010076963.1:144929-188827 GCA_026543865.1 Argiope aurantia
TAATTAAAATTCTAATTAAAAATTCAAAAAAGGGACCCCAGGTGCACATTCCCGACCTCTAAGGTATACATGTACCAAATTTGGTAGCTGTAGGTCAAATGACCTGGCCTGTAGAGCGCCGACATTCTCTCTCACACACACACATTGAGCTTAATTTATAAGTATAGATTTCACTTCACTATAAGAATATTCAATAATTGTCGCTATTTGGCAAAGTAGAAGGATTCCTTTCCGAGTCCCTTCTCTATAAGAAGATGAAAATGCTTCTGCTTGCACTAATATTTTCAGTTGGTTTGTAACGATTTAATACAGGAACGTGCCTGCATAAAACGAACATATATATATAAAAAATTTCAACCCCACATTTTATAATTTGTAATCTGCCTATTTTCCTATGAAATTTTATAACAGGGAAAACTGATATTGAATTTGTAGTTAAGCCTAAATTAAAATATACAAAATATTTCTGAACTAATATTATATATGATTACAAACGAGTTTCCTCCTGCTGTCATCATCAATTAATGCCTGCATTAATTTCGTGTTGTCAACCAACTTTAATTTAACTATTGAATTCGTTCAATTTTTGGTATGCTGAAGGCATTAATTACTACGAAAAAATAAAACATATAAAAATGTATTAATACTATTTGAACTAAATTTTGGTACATAAAAAATGAAAATGTTTGTAGTTTTTCACTGAGTGTTTTATATTACATTTAATTGTTTTAAATGGGTTAGACCAAATGACTTACTAAAAAAGGAGATGGGAATAAGATTATTTATGATTGGTATAGCATGAAGCTAATTTAAGTTTTAATAATCGCATATTATTTAGCTAATTATAAATTATATATTTAAGCAAATTATAAAACACAAATTAATTGCTGTAAATGTTTTTAATCAAAAACTAAACAAAATTATTAGGAAATGCTCTACCAAAAATATCTAAAAGTATATATGGTAGCGCATTTCAGTGACAGAAACCACCTAAATCACTCATCTATGTATTAAATACATCGTATGTTAATTATAATTAATATAATATGCATTACCGTATGCTCATAATAACACCTCAGAAAAAATAATCACCACTTATTAGTTGTAAAATATCTAAATCACATTTAATCTAGTTTCATCGCATAAATGAGTAGTATAATTTAATTGCTTCAGATACTTTTTTTAATATAAGAAAAATGGATTTTTCTTTGGAGATGTATAATGGAACATATTTAAGCTTTAGAAATTATGAAAATTTCTTAAGTAATTTACACACATATAATAGATATCATATAAAAAATCCAATCCTGGAATAAAAAATTACTTTATACATAAAATCACACACGGAGGGAGAAAAAAAAATCTGTTGTTAGTTTAGTTATAATATCACATACTACCTTTACATAGACTAAGAATTAAGTTAAACCTTGATTTAAAAAAAATTGACGTACAGCGATATTTTTCAACAAAAGAAAAAAAAACTTAAAGATTCGATGAAGCCAGAAAATGAATTTGACTTTAATTTTAACAATGAAATTTACCATTGGAAAACATATCTAAAAATATTTTTACACATTTATTAAAATCAAAGAAAAGTTGTACAATTAAATTTATGTAACTCAAAGGAAAACTGTTGGAATTTTAAGATAGTGTAAAAAATATATTTGGCTTATATTTTAGGAAGTTATCTTGTGTAATTAATTAAATTTCACTTAATTTTTAATTAGTTATAATAAATTTTACTAGAAATTTAAGAATATTTTTTTAAAAAAACCTTACTTTTCTCCAAAATGTAACCAATTGATTTCTGAGCTCCTGGTAATGCTCCCAGGGCATTTCTTGCCTATCCCATTTTTGTCACGCCACTACTCAGATGACACAACGGACGACAAGAGCCTTCAATTCGGTCCTTTTCAAAATTTAAAAAAGCTCGAAAATTGTTCAGGAAATAAGCAGTCCGAAGTGACTGAATAATACATCGATTACTAAAAAGACAGTTTCTTTCACGCCTGAAGTTGGTCAGTTTGATGAACACGGCAGTTTCTTGCAACGGACCAGCACCTCACAATTGCGGTGCCCCTAGGCAGGTGTTCAAGAACAGCTAACGATGAAGTCAACTATGACAAGCTGTTCTGCTATTCAGGACATTATCTCTAAAGTCTATTCTAAAAGGATCTTCAGAGAGATTTTTTTGATTCAAAAAATTTCACATCCATTTTTTAACGAAACATTTTATGGTTTGCACAACATTTTTGCTATCATTTTCATGGATGTTTTACGCTCTTTTATAATATTACATATACAAGCTAGATTTCTGGAATTTTCATAAATACTCTTATTCAGGACTGAAAAATTTTCAAACTGTATCGTAACTTTCGAGATGAGAGGTTGGTTAGTAAAATTACGGTTTAGATTTTCATTGACTGCTTGCATCAAGTGATTCGGATTTCCTACAAAAACATGGCTCCCCAGGACCAAAAACTTAAGCTTCTGCCTTTTTTCGTTTGAGATATAATCCGAATACTTTGAGACTTTTTTACTTCGCGTATTTCATATTTGTAAGGATGGAAAATTTGTAACGATTTTTTTCCCATCTTTTAAAATTTTGTTCAATCATTGGTTTGTTCCAATGAGAATAAAATATTTGATTAATTATGGAGCTTTTTATATATTAATTTAGATCAAACTTACCTCACAGAGATGGAACCACTTCGGTTTTAATTTGAGAAATTTTAAGCCGCAATATTAGTTATCTGAATTAGGAAAAGAATAAAAAGTAGAAAATAATAAAAATGAAAAGGTTTTTTTCAATACCAGAAATAATATTTTTTTTCTATCAAAAATCAAGCAGTATTATGAAGAAATAAGATACAATTTACGCATTAAAAAAGAAATACTTGGAGATTCATTGCAAATTAAAATATATTATGTATGTGATTAAAATTTTCATTCCCTAAGTGTATTTCTAATTGCACGTTTTTATGGTTTTGTTGCGACATCCATATCTATACATAGTATAAAATGAAGTCTCCTGAGAGTCTGTATGTTGAAACTCTAAAAACTCGTGAAATAATTAACTAATTCTGGAGCTATTTGTACCATTTTGTAGGGCATTTATTGGGGAAGATTTTAGTATATTGAAGTCATATTAAAATAAAAAAAGGAGTTTTGTAATTGCAATTTTAATTATTTTCCTACCACGATTCGCGCATGTGTAAAGCAGCAATGACTGTGCTTTCCATTTATCCGCGCATGAGTGGAAATCTCAAACTTCGCATGTGCAAATAGCAAGAGCTGTGGTAGTCAAATGCGATACAATATTTTGTTTACATCTGATTTTATACAGCTATTCAAATATCATTTCCCCAAAAGAAAGAAATTCAACCTTGGCCGGAGCACATTAAATGCCAAAATGCTTCGTTTGTTGCGCGATAGTGAAAATCTAGAGAAAAGAAACGTTAGGTTAGCGAATATCAGAGAAAGAATGTCCACACTTTCTTCAAAGAGGAGTCTTCTGCTGAACGAAGTAGCCGTCACTTTTTAAATCGCACTGCAATTGAATTGAATCTCACCTGTCTGCTGACAGAGAAAGACATGTAAATTTGAGGCACAGGAGAAGAAGTGAAAGAACAAACTTTCCTGATATTTTGCCCGAAAAGGAGTCCACCACTCTGAATTTCGATCCATATGTACAATAGGAATAATTTCTATAGTCTGTCCATATTGTTCAGCTTTAGGAACAGCTTTGATATACAGTCATTTTTGCCAAAAAATAATTTATTGCCAAATTTTAGCGAAAGGGCCGAAGTGGCGAGACTGGCAGCAATAGGGTACCAGTAGCAAAAGTGACACCGAAAAATTGCCTACATTGCAAGACGCCAAATGACTGTATATCAAAGCGTAGCCCAAAATATTTCTGAATATGTGCTATAAAATGTTATTTTGTAGTTATTTTTGATGATTTTTAAATGTCTTTTTGATCCCGCATGACATTCCCATGTTATATCGGTTGGAGGCTAGACTTAGTCTAAAGCTAATTTTTCCTCTTAGATGTTATGCCACGTGCAACGCTGTCAGGGTACTGCTAGTTTTTAATAAAAATATTAATTCAAGCGAGAAATTAAAAAAAATTACAAATAAATAACATTAAAAAATTTATTCATAGAATAGGAATAATATTAATACGAACTAGAATATTTTCTGTTCTTCTAAAATATTACATTTATGGATTATGTATTTAGAAATCTATAACGTTAAAGGAAGATGATTTTCTTCACACTGAAATATCAGATGAGTGTTCAGAATACGAATATAAATCAACTGTTCTATATCCATTAGTGACGGTCATAACTAACGAATTTGGAACGGATGAATGCAGAGACAGCGTAACTGCATTTGATTCCTAAATAAGACTTAAATGTTTACCAAAGAATATCATAAAAAATAAAATAAATAGAAACTAGAAAATGATAAATATATATAAAAAAACTGTTTTAAAACAGAATTAAAAATTTATCTAAATTCCGGAGACAAAAATCGTAAAAGGGTGGTGTACAGAAAATAATACAGAAACAATTTTGATTCTGTATTTCTTCTAGATATAGATACAAAAAAAAAAAGATTTCTTTTTAATATTCTGCCTTTAATTCCTTAACCAGCTTAGTTATACGTAGTGTATGAATTGATTTACCCCATTTTATATTTTAAAACGATAATCGAACTATTCATAAATGCTATAATACAATATAAAAATTACATGGAATACATAAATAGTCAAGGTTCTATGAATTCTCATTTAACCCTTTCTAAGAACCGTGAGAAGTATGCTTCCCACCAAATTTATCAATCTTTGCATGAAATTATGTAGGTTGGCATAAGTTCAGACAAATTTTTTTAGTAAGTCAGAAACTTAGATGCTTTAGTTCTTTATCTCAGACAAAATGATGTGTCTTGATTTGTTACTTAATTATCAATTAACCAAATTAATTAATTAATCAAATTAAATTTATCTAATAAGCTAAATGAATCCCTTTTCTTATTCTAATTTCAAGCCTAAAAATATTTTAACATAATATGACTAGAAAAAAAATGGCCCTTTAAAGGGTTAAACCAAAACGACAAGTCTCGAAATAGATGTTGTCTAATTAGATAGTCGAAAAAATAAAAATTGAAAGGATTTTTCATTTAAATAGGGTTTAAATAAGTAATAATCTGTGTTAAAATTTCAATACATTATAAAAATATAAAACAAAGGCATTTTCTCGAAGATGCAGATCTGGTACCTGAAAATTTTTTAAGAGTGTATGAATCATTTAGTCCATCAGAAAATATACATAAATACGAAAACAAAAATAAAGAATCATATGCATTACTTATTTTTCTATATATATTACATAGAAATTGTAGATATTGAAATAAATATTTTATTAAAATATATGAATAAAAAGTGTGGATACAAAAGTTATAATAACTAGTCTCTATAGTTAACATTATAGTTATTAACACCATAGATAACACTATTTAGTTAACACTATAGAGGGTATCGTTAACACTATACCGTCATGGTGACACCACAATGGTGTCATGTGAAAACTATTAGGTAAATGCCAATCACACCGCATTGGTGTCAGGTGAATTTTTATTTATTTTATGAACTTTTTTATTTTAATTATTTACTATTCATTATTTATTTAACTAATTATTTATGATTTCCTGAAAACCTCAAAAAAACCGCTAGCGAGAGACGGTCCCATTGGCGCCAACAAAAGAATTCCAATCAGATATGTGGACGGCATTGTGTAAATATACTATAGTGTACCGAATTTTTTCACACTAAATTTAGCTATCAAAATTTACAGCTAATAATGTTTACTATTATTTTATCTAACATTAATGACAATTTTTAAAATTATTGCATGGAATTATGATGTGCGATATTGCAGAAAATCTCGAAATGCTGATAGAAATATATATTAAAATTATAACATTATAAATTTGAACTTTGTAAAATTCCGTTTCCTTATTGTTTTAAAAATCATTATTTATGCTTGTAGCAGTTGCATTATTCTATATTCTCTTTGATAATAGACGGCTATGTCTGATTAGGTACACATCCCATAGTGCATTGCGATTTTAGATAAAGAGATGTGATGCTGTTCTGTTGAGATGCGCACGTGAATGCCTTGTCTTCTCTTTCATGTTCGTTTTTGTGTGAAATGTTATCATTAAAGAAATGTTCCCGAAAACATACGTCCTCTTGCTTCTATTGCACGGATCATAATGACTGATGTTCATTCCATCACATGCTCATGAAATAATTTACATTACAATTGAAAAATTGTAGTGTTAAAAATTATGAAATGTTATAAATTTCCCTTTATGTCTTTTAATGAAGTCAAATAATTTCACTACTTTAGTTTTCGTCTGTTTCTATTTTATATATACTTCAAATAGTAAATTTATCTTTTTTTGTGCCATTACGCCACCAAGGATACTTCGTTTTTATTTTCTTTGAAAATCAATTTAATGGGAAAAAAATCTACTGTAAGCATAGAACCTTTAGAATCTACTTTGAATTTTAAAAATTAAAATCTTAGTTAATATTTTCGTATTTTAAATGCATATTCTTAAAAAATACTAGTATTTTAATGAAAATTAATTACAAATTAGACATACAAAATACCAACTTTGTTTGCAAGGCATCAATGCTCCAAAAAAGGAAGTTCATTTCACCGCGAATATAATTTCAGCTTTCTCCAAGATATCTCATTCCAATATGCATTTTGTATTAAAATTATTATAATTGTATTAAATTTAAGAATTATGCTAAAAAAATTATTACCAAATTGAAGTAGTTTAATGGTTCAACGCTAGGCAAATTGTAATGCTTGTTAATATAAACATTTTTGGTGATTTAGTATGGAAAGAAGATGCTTCAAATTTTGAAATAAACTGAATTTCTATTTTTTTATTTGTTTTTATAAATTATTTGAAAAATCCTTTTTATTTATCTTAATCTCAATGTCAATATCTACTGATAGATTTTACTTGCAAGGATTGATGCAATTTTTTTCTATCTCTCTCTCTCTCTCTCTCTCTTTTTTAAGTATAGCAGTGACACTGCATCTGGTTTTATGAAACGAAATTCAAAATATATCATTAATGTATTTTCAATATATTAATTATGTAAACATCAGTAAATATTCAGGGCTAAAAGTTGTGTAAGAGTAATGAAGAAATTGAGTAAACTTACTTCTTTCAAAGTCTTCTTGCAAGAGCTGAACTCCTTTCACACAATGCAAAAAGAAATAAATAGTCTATTTGAAAGTGGAATGGCACTTTTTCACTAACTTCAGAAGGAACAGTTATCGAATCAGAATAAATATTGAAGAAGCTATAACATTTTGCCTTTAGGCCTAATGTGAGAAACCCTGTAGAATTAATTGCTCCAGCTATTAATCGATTCCAGCTTATCCCTTATCGTCCTCTATCTCCTTCCTTCTGCCTAGGCACAAATGTTTAAAATAAGTAACTTCATATAGAGAGAAGGCTTTTGGTCATTACATTTCTGTAACTTAATACGATTTGTTGTTTTGCTTTGAAAACCTCAGCTTTAATAGATTTCCAGGCGGTAAAAAAAATTAGTCTTTTAGGTTTGTCATTTAGGTCATTTTAATTCTTAAGCATTTTGAGAATAAAAGCTTAAAAAAGTACTATTCCCTTTAAATACAGCTAATCGATTAATTAATTTTGGGTCCAGGGCAAGTGCCCTACCTGCCTCGTCTTAGTTACGCCTCTGATTTGATACCCATTTGATATGATTTTAGATGGGTATTTGAAGTCTTTATTGATTTTGAAAAATCTTCCCTGAGTTATTTAGATCTTTGTTGTTTTTCGTATCCAAGTTTAGAAATGCATCAACAAGCCTCAATAAATTCTGAATTCGGGTGAATTTTTTTTTTTTGGTGATACGACTAATAATTTTTTTATCTTTGATTCGTACTTTCCAGTCACTCATTGATAATTTATGTAATAAATGTAGAAAATTCAAAAAAAGAAATCGAATTTTTGAATGCAAGACTGGCAAATCAAGGTTAGGGATTCAGATTTTATAATTTCTTTCCCCTTCATTATGACTGATTTTAAATATTTTGAAATGATGCCATAGATCCTTTTATGCCTATTATTTGTTATAGCATCGAATATTTTAGTGGTAACCATAATTAATAAAAATTTGTATTCCATGGGAAAAATTTCATCAATATTAATAATGTTTTTTCACTATTATTTGCTCAATTCTCTATGTACATTATTTATTCGTTGACTTCATTAACAGTTTCAGAAGTAAAATGTATTCTATTGGGCCTACAAAATCGTGGCGATGATGGCGTTGATATTTGCCATAAATTTCTTTACAACTTTCATATCTTATACATTCACTTTCACGTATTACATTTCCATTATTAATAAATTTTTATTCCAAGAAAACTAAAGCCATCTTATTATATATTTTTTTTATCCTTGATTTTAGTTTGCAGTTACGCTCGCCTCCCTTTTTGGAGAAAGCTTCAGGTGTTATTTTATTTGAATATACACAATGTAGAGCAGAATTCCGTGAAACTTTCATATCAAAAATTTTCCGTCGAATTAAAAAAAATTACTTTAAATGACTGCAACATTACTAAATTATTTTGAGTTATTTTCAATAATTTTAAACAGAAAGTACAGCAATCACGAGAGGATCAGAGATCCGTCACGGGAGATACGTCTGGATCTATGTTTTTGGAGATTTAATCGTTTTCTTGGTATAGAAATAGTAGTTTGGAAGCACAACTAAATCCTTAATGTTTTTAAAAATAACGTAAGAACTAAAAACAATACAGATTTTAAATACTCTATTTTACCAAAATGTATTTAAAAAATGCATACATTTGAATAATTTTTCTTCTTGGAATAAAATCTGTTACAAAAGATGAGAAAGAGAGGTAGAAGAAAGGGGAAAGTGAAACAACGTTTTCTTACTTGATCCTTCACTTTGAAAAGCCTTTTTGGAAAGGCTATAAATTTTTTATTTGTAGCAAACACATTAATTGAGTTAAATGAAAAAAGTTAATTATATATAATATGATAACTAGATAGTTCAATACAAATGATAATGAATTTTCAAAAATTTGAATTTTGTCCAGTTTTTTTCAGAGAATATTATACTAATAAATTGTAACAATTTTCTTCCTGAGAAAAGTTGCCTACGGTTATCTTTTGCGTACAGAACTATCTATCGCCATTGTTTTTCTTGTACATGTCCTCTTAACTTTTTTTTAGGTTCACAACTTATTAATTTTCAACCCTAAACCGTTTTTTATAGTTGTAACTGGATAAATTCGAGAAAGAGCACTCATTCTAAGTCTGAAACCTTTTTGAAAATTTTGATTATAATCTTAAACTATGCCTATGATGACTGGTTTCTGAATATGAATGGATACTCACTGTACTGGACTTAGCCCTTTTTTTCACATTTTCATGGATGATTGCTTAATTGTTGCTAATTTCGACGACTAACTGTTCCTTTGTATAAATAATCAAAATGATTTTGTTTCGAAAAGTACAGTTAGGAAAGCAAGCAAATTCATCAAACATGGATTGAAATATAATGATCAGGCTTCAAAGAGACAGGCCAAGTGTGGTTCTTTATTAAACTTCAGAAGCTGTAATATAATATTAATCGAAGCCAAGTTATAAATCTTGGACTCGCTTCTGAAGGACGAGCCACATCAATATTTGCAAGTTAGATTAGATCTATTAATAAAATCATAATTTAGCTGACATTAGGTAAACGAAATCAAATATAAAAATAAAATACAATATATATTACAAATGTAGGAGATTAAAATATTTATAAAGGTTTCGAAGAATAATAAAGAAAACTATGAATGAAAGCGGCATTTTTCACTCAATTTGGAATCAATAAGTTTTAAATTCCCTGTTATGATATGGCTTTATTCCAGATTTTTAAGAGATTTAATGGAAAAGGGAACAAAATTTAGATTGAGAGAAAAAGTAAACATTAAAAATTTTTTAATTTCTATTGAACAATATTTGGATGCTTTTATTTCTAAATTATCTAGGAAATACCATTGGCCTACGGAGGGTTTCGTAGAATGGAAAGTTAGGACTTTAGAGGAAATTAAGACTAAAATTAACAGTGATGGTGGCAGATCCATAGAACGAAGAATTTATTTTAACAAATCGTTGAAAAAAGAAATAAAAATTTAAAACAGATATTTATTATTACAGTAGTAGATAAATGAACAAATAATTTTTGTTTAATTTGTAAATATTACTATAAAGAACTTTTAATTAATAAATGTAATTCGAATTTGACATACATTTTAAATAGTCCTGGGAAAAAGGAATTGGATAAAAGAATGCTAGCTTTCGCTAAAAAAACTAAGATTAAGACTTGCTCTTTAAACTATCCTTATTTATTCCCAACAGTAAAATTTTATAAAAAACTATTACAATGTAGATTTGTAATTTGTAGCTCTGGCAGTTATAATTACTACATTGGAAAACATTTCTTTAAATACTTAAAAATTATCCTGAATAAAATTAAAGACGTGGATAATTTTATAATTAATAGTAACAAAGAAGTTCTGGATTTTGTAAAAGATAAAAATATTAATAAACGTAACTGAAATTAATTTAATTAAATTTAACAATATTAATAAACTTAATTGAAAATTTATACACAAATCTACCTCATGAAAAATTAATAGATGTCTGTATTTTTATATATGACGAATATTTAGATAGAGATATGAATACAAAAAAAAATAACTGGCTTAAATTATGTAAATTTAAAATTTCCGAAAATTATGTTTTTAACGGAATTAATTTTTATAAACAAGTAAAGGGAATTCCAATGGGAACAGCTTTTTCAAGTGCGTTATATTGCCAATATTTTTCTGCATTACTATGAGAAAAAATAATTAAGCATAACTTAATGACCGATTGGAGATATATTGATGACTTACTTTTGTTAAACATAGATAATGCTAATGTTGCTATTGTTTGTTATCCAAAAGATTTGCTTAACTGAGACGAACGAAAATCAACACAAAGCTACTTATCTGGATTTAAAAATAGAAATTTCTAATGTAAAACTTTAGTAGGTATTTACGATAAAAGGGATGAATTTAACTTCAAAGTAGTTAAAATTAGTAATTACCATTCTAATTTAAACTCTAAAGTTTTCAAAAATTTGATTTTCTCACAATTTAATAGGATTAGAAAAATATGTAATAACAAAATTTCTTATATTGAAGGAGCAAAAATCTAACTTCTAATGATTTTCCCCAAAACTTTTGCAATATAGAAATTTTAATAAGAGAAGATTTATCTATTTTCTAAAATATTGTATTTTTTCACAACTAAACATGTGCTTTCTAGTTTATTTCATTTTGATTTTTAACTCAATAGATGGCGCTGAGATCGTTTTATTTATTTCTTATGATGACGAGGCATAGTATAGACGTAAATATTATAGGCGTATGTAGCATTAAACGCGGGAAAATTGATTTTAGTTTAAAGTTGTGGATCTGAACTGATAGGTTTATTTTCTTCACCAAGTTTGTGGAATTTTTACTTTCAACCGGTATGTTTTTTACTTTTATATTTTATATATGGTTTTTGGTTTTATGATAAAATGGTCTTTTTGTAGTTTGGTTTGATTTAATTTTTCTGTGGTCTTGCTTAGATTTTAAATTTTGAAATACTATTTTGCATATTATTGCGTAATTTATGGTCTTTGATTTTATGATACTAATTCTTATCTCCAAAACTTCAGTTTCTTGGAACTTTTGGCTCACGAGGCATCAATATTTTGGACGAAAGTCAGTCCCCCCCCCCCACACAAAAAAAATCCCTGGTTTGAATCCTTGCCCGAGGGTGACCCTTGAGTAAGTCTTCAGGCCCGATTCATCATTTCTTTCTTTTTGGTTCCATTTTTGCATTTAACAATATTTATTTCTAATCGGTTAAGTTCATTTGTGTTTTAGATTTAGCTGCATTAGTGCTTTCTAAATACAATGCATCTTTTATTAGTTTTGGACGAGGGAATATTTACTTTTAATTGAATTTCATAATGATTGCTTTTTTGGTTGATAGTTTAATGCAGAATAGACTCATTGGAAGTCTGTTTTGGCTTCAGAAGTTACGAGGGAAAGGGTTTACAACGCTAATATATTACTGATGTGTTTAAAAGAAATAGTTAGGAATCATACGATGGATTCACAAGTTATTGAAAGTTTGGTTAATAATTTACTGAGAATTTGTGGAGAATCTATTTTAATTCAAATGACTAGAGTAAAATTTAACTTCAAATCCTAAAGAAGATATCTAATCCTGCAATGTGCAGCGATACAAATTTGGCTCTTACAAGATAACTGAAAAATCAGCCTAAAAACAGGAAGTAAATGAAATTCTTATTGTTAAATTAATCTTTCCTGCTATTGTTTTGTTTTCCATGCTTAGTCTCTGAGATGCAATTTTGTCTCCTGCATCTTTTGAGGAGAGCCATTTTTACGGCCATCAAGAGGCTACACAAATGTGCAGACTTTGTATGCATATCTCGCTACTTACAAATTTAGTAGCTGTAAGTTTGTGAACATTTGTGTCTGTAACATTCCTATTGTTTTAATATTGTGATAAAAACTTAGGAATGTATGGTAATTAGATTACTTATTGTATTGTTAAGAATGAAATGATTTTTTTTGTGTGTGTGTGTTTGGAATTTGTAGCTCAATGGTAGAAGTTCGAATTCTATCCTCAACTATTCAGTTCTAACTTCTAAGTAAATCGTTATTCCAACAATAGTCGTTCAAATCTAACAGAGTGGTAATCTTCCTTTCATATGTTTTTATTTGTTCTTATTAGTTAAAAAGTACTAAGAACAAATTTAATTTTTAATATAATTTGTAATGTCCTCATTTCTATAATTCACTTTAGTATCTCATCTTTTTTCTTTCTTAGAATCTATTGAAACTTTTTCAACTGATATATTCGTGCAATACATTTTTGCATCATTATGCAAAATAGCGTATTTTTGCCATCAAAATGCATAATTTTTTATGTCATCTCTTAAAAGAGAAAGAGAATTTTCTGATCCATAAATATACTTTCACATTTTTCTTAGAATTTTATATCCAACTAAAAATAGTTTTTAACCCGAAGAATCTGTGAAGATGGTTTTCAGACGATTTGATGAGCCAGCCTCTAAAAGAGCTCTATGCGATTAAATATTGGGTTGTTCGGAAAGTAATTTCGTTTTTTTTTTTTTTTTTGTGGAAATGAAAGACAGTTTTCGTATAATAAACAAATACTTTATTAAATTATATATTGGCCGTTCTGGTCCAACACCTTTTGCCATCTTTCTGGTAGTAGCGTAACTCCACGCTCATAAAATTTTTAGTCTTTGCTGCCAAAAAACTGATCGAGGTGGTTTTTGTCCTCCTCATTTGAGGTGAAGGTTTTACCGTCTAAAACATTTAGCGAACCAGTTCTGTCACTGGCGTACTGTCAACACACCTTCTCCATACACATCGGTCAATTTCTTTCTGGCTTGAACAGTATTTTTACTCTTTCTGTAGTAAAACAGTAAGATATGTCGAAAATGCTGCTTATCGCTCTCCATATTTAAAAGGGCACCAACCAAAAACTACTGCGTAGAATTAATTGGAATTTTTCACACACAAGCCTTGCTATACGAACTCTCAAAGCATATAAAAATTATACGGCTAAAATATGAAGTTGGGTGCAAAAAACTACAATTAAATCCTCTGTCGGGAAAAAACGAAATTACTTTCCGAACAACCCAACAGAAATTTTTTTGCTGTAAACATTGCCTCAAATTCGTTTTTTTTTTTTCAATGAATCTTATCTTCTATAAATGTAGAATAATTCCCAAGTTTTGGAGTCTGTACTCACATAAAATGAAAAAAAAGCAAATATAGTTTTCTATTTTAATTTTTATTTGAACCAAATTTGAAGACCGTATTTAAATTTTTCAAATGAATTTTAATAACTTGCGTCCTTTTAAAACTTAATTGTCCTTAAAATTACTCCATTTTGTGAGATTATTTTAATGCCAAAAATTGTTATACAATATCTCCCCTCTCCTATTTAGTTGTTTGCATCGGTATTGTGCGTTTATCGATCTTCAGAAGTTCGCTCATCATTGTGTAGCTTTTAATTTGATTTAAAAATACATAATTGCATTTTAAAAATTGTGTTAATGTCCCAAAATCTTTTTCGAATGAATGTGATGAGATATTCTATAAATGGAATAGGTTCGTTTCAGAGGGAAATTCCAAGAGTTTGTAGATATTGTCGTCCATGATCATCATTGGAGTAAATGGAATTATCTGGCCACAGATCAAGAATGTTGTGTAAATTCCTAAAAAGCAGATATTTTAATATTAAAATGTAAAAAGAAATAACTTAACGAGAATTTTGTTTAAATTCTTTTGAAGGCTTGTTGAATGATTTTATTACATTTTCGCATAGATTGAAACAAATGGTATGGTACTATCACTAGAATTGCAGATTTGTATAAAATTTCGGATTAAACCACTACCTTGGTTGATTGTGTATCTGCATTAACTCAATGACTAATTCACTAACTTAACTCGAAGCTGTATGAGTAAATTTCAGTAAGTGATCTTTACTTTTACCATTTATAGGGCATAATTCCGGTCATTGAAAAATAAAATTTGTAGGGTTATATCATGATAAACCGCTGATGTAAATACTAAAACATCAAAAATTCGTTGATCTGACATTTAATTCATGAAATAAGGGGTGATAAATATGCTTACCAGAGATCTATCAGGGAATACTGTCAGTGGTAAGCATACTTACCACTGAATGTTAAAGGTAAAAAATATAATCGAATGTTCATTGGGAAGGATATTTATACAGTTTTTTTAGCTACAGATCATAGAATTCAAATTCAGTAGTTTGAAGCTCATTTTGCATTTATTAGGCTGGCTGGGCGGATTGCTACATTGCATAAAAATAAAACTGATGCAATTTTATTAATAATATCTTAGCCACATTTTGCTTTAAGAAATGAACTAAAATGTCGTAAACTACAGTATTCAAATAATCAATACATCAAAAATGAAGCCAAAATATGCATAAAATCATTAATAAGAAGATTCCGAATTTGCAGAAATTCAAACTGCACCAAGCTTTTATTCACCTTTAAAAATGATTGTTGAATTTAAATTAAATTCAATAACACATAATGATAATTAAATATAAGAATATCTTAGACGTATTAGGAACACACCACAATGGTGTTTCACGCCTGAAAACTTTTTCAGGAGTTAAAATTTAATGACAAACCCTGGAACTTAATGTCGCCACGAAAACACACCATGAACAGGCTTTGGTAAGCATATTTACCACTTTTGAATTTAAATGATATTTAACTATAGATTTAATACATTTTAGAGCTATTAAGGTAGCTCAGTCGAATTTTAAGGATCTGATTACCCTATTTATAACTTTAAAATACTTTTAGGAATCCTGATAAAAAAAAATCTTTTGCAGATAAGAATATATACTAGAGAACTATAAAGGGTTAAAATTGTAAATATGCGTTTAGGTTTAGGTTTAATCTCTCGAAAGGTAGAATGTATGTGTGCTTCTATGTCTTTGTGTACGTAATTCAAAATATGCAGGATGAATCATTATGGTCGTCGTATAGAGGAGGAGGTGCAAAATGCGATGGAACACTTCTGTTGGTTGCAGTGTAGTTATAAATTTAATTGGACACTAACTCAAAGAAAGTAAACGCAATCTTTCTTATTGGCATTTTGGGAACTGATGATGTCTGATCATTTACTGAATTTTTCTCCGAATGGAAATATTGTAACGAATACTTTTGTAGTTAAAATTAAATTGTGTTAAAATTTAATATTCAAAACATTTCCTCGTTAGGAGCGATTAAAAGTTAAATTATAGAGAAAATGATAGAAAAAAAGATTCTTCCCTTTTCTCTCAGAGTATTTTGCGAGAAAGAAATGCATATATTAAGAAACAAAATAAGATAGCGAGACTTAATGGAGAGGTTGACGACCAAAGTAAAATAATATGATAAAGATTTGCAAGAATTTTTCATGGTGACATTTTTTTTATTGGAAGATTGTTTTAGTTTCAGTATTTTTTTTATTTTATTTTAATGTTCCAAATTCAATTTTAGCTTTCTCATCATTGAGAAAAATTGATAGTAGAAAAGTGAAATTTCTTTAGAAGTTGTTTCAATTACTGAAATCGGCTCTTTTTTTCATTTTAAGATGTTTAGTTAGCATGAAAAACGAATAGCTAAGATATCAGTATCTTTCAATAATGGAAAGAAAATGATAGAAAGCTAAATAGTTGCTTGATATAGATATTTTAATCAATAAACTCAGCGGAAGGATTAAGATTATTTGTTGTGTGTTTTTAGTGGGCGAATGAAGTCGCAAGAAAATATTCTTCTATTTATGTTCAACTTGCTAAATGAACTAATCTTATGGATAACATGATGGATGTATTCCTTTCTACTTCTGAGATGTTCCATGAGCGTGAACTAATTACTCACTCCAGAGAATTATCTATCCTTCCGCTGGTGTGGTGTAGTTTGGAAAGGGGTATCAGCTCAGGTGTCCTCGCCATCTGAATACGGTTCAAAATTATGAGGTTCGTCCCAAAATACTAGTGTCGCTTTAAAATGAGACGTTAATGTAACTAAACTAAACCAGAGAAATATCTAGTAATAAGTTTGTGTGCCGAATATATTTCAACATCAAAATATATAGTGTGATAAATCGATATTTTTTCGATAGATCGCAATTTTATTAGACATTTTTATTGCATTATTATTGCATTAATTTTTATAAGATTTTGAATTGTAAATAACCTTTTAACATATCGACTATGCGCAGATAAAAGTTCATCCGAACTTTAACTTTTTAAATTTTGAATATAGCGCTATAAAATATCTCATTTCGTTTCTTCCAGTTGAAAATAAAAATAAGGCTGTGCATCTCTTCATTCTGGAAAACTATGTCAAACTCGAACGTGCATTTCTCATGTGATAACACAGCTCTTCCCAATTTTAATATTTAGTTAATTTCAACATCTCTCCACACAATTAAGTAAAAATATAGCTCCCTTAGTACTGATTTAAAAAAAACTTGGTAATATTTTTTATGCTCTTGTTACTGCACGCTCATATAAACTCAGAATTCAGAATCTAAAGACCAATGGCAATAAAAATTCAGTATCCGAATAATACATTTTTTCGATATTTTTGATAATTTCCTTAAGTTCAATTCCAATTTTTGCACAATTTCTAGATTGCAATTAAAGAGACTCGAACACCAGTTACAGTTTTAGGCATCAAAAGAAATCGATAAGAAGTTATTCAGCAGTAAACTATTAAGGACAATGATAAAATGTGGGTGTGTTTGTATGAAAAATGTTACAATACAACAAAAAAAAAATTCGGATACAGTTCTCAATTTTGAGTGCAGATACTTGATATGTATATAAATGATAATAATGACAGTTTTAGCAAACACATCCCAATTTCGAAATAGCATAAATTCTCTGAAATAATAACAAACAATAAAACTCTATTTATGAAAATTACTACCGTTTTAGATTATTCGGAACACAATTCGGTACATTTTAAAATTAAAAATAAAATGTGATGCAAGAAATAATTATAGATTGAAAAACCTAATGCGCAAAAAAAAAAAAAAAAAAAAAAAAAGGGACCGTGCGAATAATAACAGAATAAGAAATGCATTTCTAAATATCGATATATCTTTTTTTCACTAAAGCTATGGGGCAAGGAAAATCATAAGTTTGAAAATGAAGGATCACAAGATAATAAAAGTAAATACAGAAAAAAATATATAGAAATAAGATATACAGGGTGTCTTTGAATTCATGGGCCAAACTTTAGGAGTAGGTAAAATACATACAAAGAAGCAATTTTTGTATAGAAACAGGGGGTCGGAAATGAACAGTGTAGGCGGAATAAGTAAGTGTAAGAAGTACAAGCAAGGAAGAAAAATGCAGTCTATGAGATTCCAAATAACTCTAATGAGAACTTCATGAAATACCAGGTATCTTTCAAAGAGTATGCCAATAACTTGCTAGACAATACTAGGCCTATATCGATGTTGGTAGTGGCACATTTGTACTGTATTGTACCTATTGCAATGTTGTGTAAGTAAAGAGCTTTCTTTTCATTTTTTCAACATTTTTGTTTTCTAACCCATATTGCTAAACAAAAAGTGCTTCTTTATAGTATTTGACCTATCCTTAAAGTTTGGCTCTTGAATTCAGGGACATCATGTATATAGAAATAAGAGATAAGAGCAAGACATATTCAAATCATTAGGAATCTCAAATCCAAATAATGAAGCAGCGATATTATTCCCCTTTACTTTTCTCTCTTTTCGAACCAGATTCATTGCGATTTAATTAAGAAGTATTCGACTAAATTGAAAACTAGATGACCGTAAAACTGAGGAACTATCGATATCCGCTCGATTTAATGGAAGAATTCATGGGTGATAAAGGCGAAGAATGAAAACGTGAACATTGGCAAAATGCTGTATACCTTAGTAGGGTAGAAAATCATGAGTTTTGATGCATCTTTTTAATTCCGCTCACAAGCGTTACCTTGCTTTTTTGGGAAAATAATTACGACTTCAATGAAAACTAGGTCGTATCAAGAGGATGACGAGATTGGTTCTCGCCATGGGGCGTAGCAGAGGAGAGGGGAAAAAGATTGATAAAATCTTAGTATGATCTGATGTGTAAATAAGATTTCAAGAATAGGTTTTCTGCAGCTGAGTAAAAATTACGGATAAATCAAAAAATCTTTTAGAAATTGCGTGCAATTTGAAATTGATTTAAAGCAGTAAAGCATTTGTTTTCTACAGTAGTTTTTCATAAGAGTATTTCATCAGTGTATTTATTAATTTTCAAGAATATCTAAATTTTTAATAAATCTACTTGTAAAATTTCAAAATTTACTTGTTTATGCAAAGAAAAAAAATTCAGAAAGATAATTTTCCAGATGGTGGGAGGATAAAGAATTAGCAGAAACGTTACATGTAAGGAACGGGGTTGCAGTTTTGGTAGCATTGCCAAGGGCGAAGAATCGCATTGGTAAGACCTTGAATGAAACATGGAAACAGAGATACTGATCCTTTCTTTCTCCACATTTCACGTATTCTTTCCATTACTATAATGTTCTACAGGGTGTGAGGGCCGCAGTGGTCAGGTCTCGGCTTCGAAACCGGAGGGTTTTCAGGTTCGAGACCTGATTCCATCGAAGAACCGACCTGTAAACAAGTTTGGTGCACGCTAAATCCGTCTGGGTCAAACTTCCCCTTTTGGTGTGGTGAGAAAGTTTGGAGGAGGGTACCAGCTCAGGTTTCGCCCCCGTCATCTTCCGGGGTTCAAAATTGCGAGGATGGTCCCATAATAGCCCTAGCACTGTTTTAAAATGGGTCGTTAATACTAAACTAGTAATACTAAACTAAACCTAACTTAACCTACAGGGTGCGAAGTGTCATTTAAAATCCTTATAATCTACCTAATTTTAATGAACCTCATACAAGGGCCTTAAAAAAAAATACTTATTTTTCTTTCTGAAGGGAGAAAAAGCAGCATTACAGAACCAAGCTATATCTGTATGTTTAAATGAATGCACTTTCTTTCCGATGTTTGATCTCTCAACGAGTCTCAATGAATCGGGAGATCTGTAGAAAAAAATTCATCTCAGTTTAGGGAAATGTTGATATTATGATGAATAAATATTTCTTTCAATTTCTTGACTCTTCTTTCACTTCCTTTTGCTTTAAGGAAAAAATCTTTTCTTTCTAGGGATAATTTTATATGTTCATGTAAACTCAAGTGTGTTAGTTTTTAAAACTGACTTCAGCTGGTGTTTGTAGGCTTTTCTTCTCTGGTTAATTTTTTCTTGTTTTTTGGAGAGCATATGTAGTTATATTTCAACATCATTTAGTATATCACCAATAATAATTTATTTATATATTTTTGTCGCAAGAAATATCCAAGCAAAAATGTTTTAGAATATTTTAGTAATATGTCGGGAAAATGTATATCTGTAATGTAAATTCACTGTGGACTTTCAAAAGAATAGTTTAAGGCTTTTAAAAATAAAATAAAAAGTTATTTTGCAAATAAAGGTTATAAAAGTTACTTGCATGTCATTTATTACTCTTGCTCTAGATATAAAAAATAGATTAATACCAATAAAATTCCTTTTTTTTTTTTTTTTTTTTTACCTTAAAGTATACGAAAGCATTCAAAGAGAAAAGATTATAACCGTCAAGAAATTCGAGCTTTAAATTTTACTACGATTCAGACCTCCGAAAAGCAAGGTTTTGGAATTGTGTATCATTTATCTTTGAACGTAGTAGGGTTTGACGGTTTTTCAAACCCGGTTTTAAAAAACTGGTTTTTTAAAGTAAGTGTCACGTTTGAAAATCGGTTTTCCGGAACGCCTGGATATTCCTCTTCTTCAATAAAAAGAAACAAATATTTTGAATTTTATCGGTTGGGACCGATTCGTCTAGCAGCTGAAGGCTTCAGGTGACGAGATGCCAATATATTAACAAGTGAAGGTATATTTGAATTTCTGTTAAATGAACTGAAAAATTTAAACACTGAAATAAGTTTGAAATTATTATATGCTTTAGAAGAACGAATTCAAGAAAGTAGAATTAGAAGCTCTTTTGCTGTATTTGCAAATTCCACAAAACATTTCTGGTTCAGCGAAGAAATCTAGTGTACTTTCTTTAGCTTCAAAAACCGATATTATCAAGTGATCTGGAAAGATATTGTCTAGAATATTTGCGAATTCTTATGTGGAAATCAATTGTGATGAAGAGCAAATCGAAGAAACTACTCATCAGAGTAATGCTTTTTCAAAAGAAGCCATGGAAAAATCAATTCATAAGTTTCTTCAAAACCCTGAAGGAAAACTTACAAATCCAAAGACACTGAAGGCTGAGTTTTCATTATTTGAGGCAACGAATAAAAGAACAATCTTAGATTTGTTTTTGAAGCCATGAAAACTATAAAATCAAGCTCAGTAGCTAGTTGAATGAGTATTTTCAATTTCAGCCAATATTGTGTCCAAAATAAGAAAGACTTAGCCAACGCTCAGTGGATATTTTATGTTTTTTAAAATCCTATTTTCTTAGGAGAAATTAAAATTAGTAAAAATAATATAAATATTATTTGAAATTTTTGTTTGAGTTTTCGTTATTTTGTCTAAGTAATATGTATATGAATCCTTAATTTTTTTTTTTAATATTTTAACTTTGACTTTGATAATGATATCGTTTTTTGTTATTTTATATAAAGTAAATAAAATATTTTTCCCTATTCTATTTTTTTAACAAAAATTCTAAAACCGGCTAAAACCGGTTTTTTTGGAAATAATGAATTCGAAAACCTGTTTTTCAAAAAGTCGGTTTTTGTATAAACCCTAGAACATAGTAACTCAAACATGCTGTGAGTTTGACCGATGGAATTTGGTATGTCGTCTTAACATTAAGTTTTTAGATTTCTATCAAATGTTGCATGAAATTCATTATCAGGAAGTCTTTTTTTTATTTCTCTGTCCGAGTGCAAGTGAACATGATAATTTCAAACTGCAAAGAACTATACCAGAAAAATTTGGTGCATAGTTTAAGCATCTAAAATATAGACCTATATGAACTTTTAAATAAAAACCGCTTAAGAGTTGGCTAACTGTCAAACTGTGTATTCGCATGTATATAAATGCGATATCTAAATAAAATTTGGTAAGTAATCTTATTACTAAAATTGTATTTCTGAATCAAAATTTTGTTTCAATTGTCCTGCCAAAAAGCTTCCGAATGAATCTTGGATATCTTTAATATGCTGCGAAGCACTAAATACTCACGTAACGGGACTCGGAAAATAAAAATCTGAGTAGTATTGGCTATTATGCCTTATCCAATGTTTTTAATTTTTGTACGGAAGGAAGGGATAACACTTTTATTGAATAGTATGCAAGAAAGTTTCGAGGAAACTATTAATCGCAAAAGCGCTTTTCTACAATTTCATTGCTGTATGATGAAAAATTACTTTATTAAGTTTTGTCCACTAGTGTATTTTAAGTTGTATTACTATGAAATAATTGTTGTCGCATTTTATTCAATTTTAATAGATTATAAATTTATTTTTTATTTCAAGAGCCTATGGTCATATTTTATTTCGGCATAATTTAAAAAATTTCTTACTCTGTATTTTTTTAATCAGCTTCTTAGTAGATGTAATAGAATTGCACAATGAACTAAGTTCGCATAGATTCATTGTTTTATTTTATTCATTTCTATTTTTATCATTCTTTTACAGATCTTAATTTGTGATTCGCTCAAAGAGATAATCAAAAACTCTGCTATTTTAATTATTTTTGCGGCTGAAGGTTTTCCAGAATTTTCAGCAGCCTCAGTTAATTCAGTCAGCATACGCGAAAAACTTTCATTCAGAACCGAATATGTTAAATGAATTTATTTCTTTTCTGCATTCTTTTCTTTTATTTTGAAAACAGAAATGTTATACAAATTCATAATCATTAATCTAAAAAAATAGGAATGAAAATGACGCTTTTTAAAATATCTTCAAAATATCGGAAAATTTTGATTATTGCTTTCTTTTCAATTCAATAGATTAATAAATCATAACATATTTCTTTTAAATAAAATATATTTTAAGTTATGTAGCAATTTAATGTAAGGTAGAAATTATTGTATCATTTCTTTATATCTTGAAATATATCCGATAAATGTTATCTTTATTTAACATTGGGAACCTCCACATCTGCTTTTTTAAAACAGCAAATTTTAATATGTATTAGAGCTAATTTAATTGAATTTGCACTCCAAATTAGATGTTGCTAATCGAATTAGTATGAATTTTAATATGAAGACAACCTTTTATTTAAACAAAAAATGCATACACTTTAGAGGTCGCTTTTTCAAGATGATGGAAATTGTTGGTTTCAGTTCGAGCAGAATAATGCTGGATACGCCTTTGATCGACTGTATCAACGGATCAAATATAACTTATGCTTTAAAAGGTTATGGATTTGACAGGTTTTGTCAAATCCGATATGTTTCTTTTAGAATTTTAAAATGTATTTAATATTATGAGATATTTAAAAGAAAGGCTAATTTGTTTCAGTATTTCATCGGAGACATTTTGATTTTCAAGTAATTTAATTTCGAATGGTTGTTTTCAATTCATTTATTTTAATTTGTTAGATATATTAGATTTGCTGTGTTTTTCAATGAAAAAAATAGCATATATTGGCAAAAATCAAATTCTGATGCGTTTCCTCCAAAACGTTGCAGGAATTTTAAATTACTTTTTCCAAATACCGAAAATCAGTTGCTGAAATCTTATAATAATGCAAATTTTTGCTGAAATAAAGCTGAATTAACTGAATTTCGCAAACTGTATTAGCCAAAAAAATAACTTTTTTTTTAAATCATAGGATCGAATCCATCATGCAGATCAGGTGCGTTTTTCTTTCTGTTTAAGAACCTGAATTTTGTTAACCGTTTGACAAAGTAATGCCATTAAAATTCAATAATTTCTTTCTTTTGAAATTCAATTCATTTTTCAAAATTTCTATTCTTATCTCTTTCCTAATGTTTATACGTTCTTTAAGTTTAAAAAATGTATAAATATTTCTTTGGAAGTCTTTTCAATAACGTCTATAGAAAAAAAATCAAATTATAAGAGCGTACAGTATACCTATAAATTAGATCGCATCCAAAGTTATAATCGCATTGTCTGAAAATAACAGATTTCCCATATCGCAGTTTCAAGCAATTAAATGTTCGTATGAATAATGGAAATGGGTTGAATCTAAGCCCATCATGGAAAAATAATGCTGAGAAATCTATTTTTAAATTTTTTTTGTTCAACTATATTGAATTAGGAGAGAAAAAAAAATAATTATTTATTTTTCAACTGAAAATAACGTTTTATTCCATCTACCTGCTGCAACTCGGTGTAACAAGGGGGAGGCCTCAGGTTAAAAAAATTGAGTTCGATACAAGATTTAGTATAATGGTAGCACGCCTTTAGGACGTTCATTCATTAAAATATTGAAGCGCAACAGCCAGCCAATTTCGAGAAAATGTCCCTCAAATTTTCAGCTTAGCTGTTGTACTAATAATGTGTTGCCGCTGCCGAGCGTCTGATCAGCATAGTCGGCAAGACGCTGAAACAGCATTCGTGAGATCCGAGTTCGGCGTTAGGATAGTGTTTTTTTTTTCTTTCTAAATTATTTCAAATTAATGTAACGATTTAGAAACAGTTTTAATTAATGTTTTTGATTTTTTTATGCAAAAATAACTATTTATTCTTGGATTATAATATCCTTCAGAAGAAAAATCACTCAAAATATGAACGGGGTACGCATTTTTGTATGGGAAAATAAATATATATTTTCTTAATATCTGAATTATAATTTCCTTTTTTAAAAAAAATAAAGATATAAACATATTATTTAAAAAATTATTTTATTAAAATTTCAGATAGTGTTAATAAATATGTAACTCTTTAATTGGTCAAAAATAAATGTTTTCCAAATAAATCCCTCTCAAAAATAAATGTTCATTCACATAAGAATTGAATAATAATTTGATTTTTAAGCAGGAAAAATAATTACAAACATAATTTAAATAATGAGGAATATTAATTATAATTTCCGATATTATAAAAATATTTCATTAATTTTATATTATATGCAAAAACCAGAAGGGTAATTATCTTAAAATCATTAAAAACAGGATAGATATATTTTGATATCTTGCACAATTGATAAATTACGATTATTCACAAGAGAAACCTTAAATTGATCGGTTGGAAAACAAATTTCATTTACCTTCAAAAAATATTTCTTTCTTCAGAAAATCGGACATATCGAAGCATACCGTTTCATGTTATTAAAAATTTTGAACCATCTACCAACGCATTCCATGATTTAACTTCTTTCTTCTTTTTCTTTTCGATTATTAATAATGAGAACATTTGCTTTTATTAATTTAAGCTGTTCTCTTTAATTCCTGATATAAATACAGCTTCGTTGAGTTATAACAAATCATTTGTCGTTATGAGTACCCAAAAATTAAGAATATTTAATAATTTTAAGATGAAAATAGTTATTTAAATTTTTTTATCGTTAAAATGATATTTATAATTTTAAATTTAAAAATTAAATTATAATTTACGTATTAAGAGAAATTACATTTATTTTTCCATACAAAAATGTTGATCGTATTAATTGAAACTATCTTTAAATAGTTAATTTAAATTAAGAAATTTTGAATATTTAAAAACACCCGTTCATGCTTTTAATTATTTTTCTTTTAAAGTTAATTTACAGTCCAAGAATTTTGAGAATAAATATTTATTTTGGCATTAAAAATAAAAAAACAGATTAATTGAAACTAGTTTGTTAATTGTTAAATAAATTTGCAATAATTTAATAAGACAAAACACACACAAAAAAAATACTAGCCCAGGACCAAAATCGGATCTCCTGAATGCTATGCCAGCGCCTTAACCAAATTAAAATAACTATTAGAAATAAATATTAAAGCCAAAGAATAAGAAAGAAAGAAAGATATTATGAATCCGGCCTGAAGACTTTCTCAAGGGTCACCCTCAGACAAGGATTCAAATCTGTGCCTTACGGACTATGCTGATCGGGCGCTCAGCAGCGGAGGCACATTTATAGTATATAATCGATACTGAAAGTTTGAGGGCCATTTTCTCGAAATTGGCTGTCTATTGCTCTTTAATATTTTAATGAAGGAACATCCTTAATGCATACTACCTCATATACAAATCACATATCGAACTCAATTATAAAACCCGTGCTCACCCCTTGTAAGCATATGCCTAAGCCCATGAATCAAAAAGTAGTATTCCCGGGCGGTTACCTTACTGATCGCGGTCGATGCTGCTTACCAGAAGTGTTCAAATGGTCAATACGGCTTTAATTGTACCAGCAAATAACACTATTCATATTCAAAATCCAGAACTTGACAAAATTAACTTCTCACTTAAAAATGCATAATTCTTTTATTATAACAATTAATGGAAAAATTGAAAATGTTCCTTTAATGGCTCGGAAGATAATTTCAAAAGGACATGCTTAAAGACAAGCATTTTAATGTTAAGATATAATAAGATTCTTTAGAATATTTTGAAAGAACTTAATAAAAGAAAATGAATTACTAAATTTAAACCATAGCAGATTTCCCTTCGATTCTAGGGCACATAAATAATTCATGGGTTACATCCCTTTATATACTTAAAGATGTCAATGTAAGTTGAAAAGAGTTCATCATCCCAAACAAATGAAACAACTGGCAGACAGTTACAGCCATCTGATCATTTCGAAAGTCACAAAAAGCACATTTTTTAAAAAGTCAAGTTAATACAAATCACTAATTCGGCGCCGTTGCAATCATTATTTATATACAGATATTTTTACTGCAGCTCGTATTATTAGGAAAAAAAATAATTAAAACTTTTCATTTAATTTTATTATATTTATTTTTTATGCTGTACAGAACTTTGTAAAATAGTTTTAGATAATTAGTTCATATTTTGGGGATATTTCATCTAAAAATTAAAATATACAGAAAAGAAAAAATGATGTATGATATATAAAGAAAAAAGTGACTAAAAATGCAAGTTATGATATACGTCATTTCAGTATCTTACATAAAAAGTTCTGAAGCTAAAAATCTATTGTAGTTTTTTTTTTTTTAAGTTAAAGGGTCGTTGGAAGTATAATCGACAAAACGGTTAAAAGAAATTGTCACTTTGAGAAGTTAAAATAATTTGTTTCATAATTAATGTTTTTTTTTCTTTTGTTTATTTAAAATGGCTCAGTTTAAGTTTGTAAAGAAATACTGTAACGATAATTTAAATTAATTTTTAAAAATGTAAAAACAAACCAATAGTCCAGAAGCTTGTCTGGCCAATGACCCCAAAACTCTTCATCCAAGGCTCTTTGTAGATCATTATTTATTTAGCTTAATTTATATGAAAGAAATAATCCAAATTTGGGGAACTGTGTCAATAACAATACTTCTTCTTAAAGTAATCACTAGAAAACTCAATGTTCGCTCTAATAATTTCATTTTTTAATGAAATAAAATACTTGTTTTATTTTATCAAAAAGAATCAAATAATGACTTTATATAAAATGACATAATTAAATTTATCTATCCAAATAATGTCGAAATTTTATTTTCTAGGCGCCTTTTCAAGTGACATTAAATATTTTAATTTTTTGTAAACTGATTAATAATTTAATTTCAAAACGGAAATAAAATCATCGTACGGTGAAATATGATGCCTTGAAATGAATATTAGATGAACTAATTATTTATCTTTTTAGTAATTTATCGCTCTTTCCAATATTTTTTGTTCCTTAATATCAATTTAAAGGTAAAGCATTATATTGATGTTTATGTAGTAAATCTTTTTTTTTCCCGTTTAGCTGTGAGGATATTCCGTTCACTTTGACATGGGTTTTGACTACTTAAATGTATGTAAATAAGCAAATGAAACTCAATACTGAATTCAGTTAAAAGGGGGGATTCTCCTTTTTTCCTGCTAAATTTTTGAAGACAAGAATAATTTTTCTGCTAATAGGCCAGGATCGTGCCTTTTTGATTTGGAAGGAGGCCATTATAACCATCATATAATTAAATAAAACGGATGAAGATTTAACTGATGTCCATATTTTTTTATTTATATATTTTCAAAAATATTTTAGTCTTGTACTAAAAGGATGCACCTTTCTTTGATTCACATTGTTAGTTTTTCTATATTAAAGTACATTGCCCTCACATATAATCACACTTTTGTTATTGACTACTAAAAACAGTCACAAAAGAGGCCCGGCATGTTGAGGATCCTTACCAAGTATTTAACATTATATCCAGAGTGACCTAATGTAACGTACTATTCAAGAAAATGGTGAATATATTGAAATAAATCAGCGAGAATATTAATATTATTTTTCAATACACGTAAGGACATTGCTTCAAAAATTATTCAGGCGTTTCTTATTATTCACAGTCTATAAATGTTCAAATTAAGCAAACGTATACCATTTCATTTTGATATGCAATTGCTTCAAACAGATCTGAATAACATTTTCATAAGAGGCATTCTTAATATTTATTCGTTATCGTTATATTAATTCGCATATCGTTTCTGCATTCAAATGATTTTACTCATTAGGAATTCGTCAAATATGAAATTATAAGTAATTTTATTCAAATTAATCGAATGTAGAAATGTATTTCAATAATCTCAATGAATTCTATCTATTCTCTGATCTATCCTCTTCTTTTACTTTTCATTATTTAAGAGTTTTCTTTTTTTGAAAAATGGGTACAAAATATGCATAAAAAAAATTCTTCATTTTTAGAATGCTTGGAGGAGGGAAAAACCTCATTATATGCAGTTCTCTCACTTTTCCCCAAATTAAAATTATGCAGTTCAATAGAATGCATGATTACTATTTTAAAAAAATGTCACAGTGGTAAATTCTCGGCTTCGGAACCAGTGGGTTTCAGGTTCGAGACCTGATTCCACCGAAAAATTGTTGTAAGCGGGTCTGGTGCACGTTAAATCCGTCGTGGCCAAACGTCCTTCTACTGGTGTGGTGTGGAATTTTGGAGAGGGGGTGCTAGCTCGAGTATCATCCTCGTCATCTGACCGCGGTTCAAAATGGCGAGGTCTGTCCCAAAATAACCCTAGTGTTGCTTTAAAATGAGACGTTAATAAAGCTAAAAAAAAAGCTTTTAAAAAAGTGTGTTTTGAGATTGATTCCTTTCTATAGCACGGACTTTTGCCTCTTCTAATTCAGCTGTAGAAGCAGATATTCAGGTTTGAGCATTTTGAACAGTGTGATTTTTTCAAATTATTCGAATGTTTTCCGTAGAATTTGGACTCATTGGACAGATCAAATACTTGATAACAGTTGATTATTTTAATCTGTTTGCTATATGCAATATTTTTTTAACAGTTGAAATAAACTCTTGTTGTCAATGTGAAGACCATTGAGACTGAGCTCAGCTGAATGAGGGTATAGGATGAGTCAAGAAAAATGTGATTTAAATACAGATTATTTTCCGTAAAATATCAAAGAAAACTGTCATATATTTTTCTTTATTATTTGTTTATTCTTATAGAATAACTTCGATTTAAAATCATTCAAGGGATTGAAAAGAAATGAATCAGGGTATGACAAAAAATAAGACTGGACATGAAATAAAAATTACTTTAGGTTACATATTTTTTATTCCTTCCTTCCGAACATTCTGGACATCAGTTTAAAAAAAAAATATTAATTAAAGAAATCGGTTATTTGTTTTGTTTTTCTCAGCTATATTACAGATCACATTCTTAATGTATGTAAGCTTTTACTAACTTTTCTCTTGGCCTTCATTATTTGAAAGGAACGATTTCCCTATTTTCAAATATTGAATTCCAGTTCATGTCTTTTAATATCATGTTGATCATTGCCCGAACTATTGGATGCTGAGTCTATCAAATCATTTAGAGCTGGAAATTCTGATGCAAGGACGTTTATATCGCAATCTACAGCCTGTCGAAAATATTGGGACATAGTACAAGTTCGCAGATTTTTATCATAATATTTTACTTAAATATACAAATGAAACCAAAACAAAAAAGTAAATATTTTTCTCTACATTTCAAAATATTTTTAACGTTATAACAATTAAGCTTTATAATTTCCTCCCAGGTTGTCTGTATGATATACGGAGAGCACACACACCCAAAGAGTGAAAATGACGATATTTAGCACGATTTTGAAAGGGATCAATGGAAATGGGACAATGATTCTTGTGTTGTCACTCAGTGAATGTAATCATAATTTTTAAATGCTTCGTTCACAGAATTTTTTAGACACAAATTTAATAACTAATAAAAATTCTAAATTTGCAAAAAAAAAAAAAAAAGTAAAGTTTTCATTTTTTTTCTGCAGAAATTTATTGCAAATGAAGAAGTAGTTACAATACTGTTATTGATCGATTAGTTTTATCTGGGGATATATATAAATATCAATCTTCCTATAACGCTAGAAGTGAAATTCTCGTATGCTAATAATTAATTAACCGTTTGTTTGAAATGAATTTTTTGCCAAGGTCTAGAGAGCTTATTTTACGAAGTTGCAATTTTTATATGGCATGGTTACCGGCATTTTTTTTACTATTTTTACGGCATTTTTACAACAATAAGTTAATTTAGAGAGTTTGATTTTATCAAAAAAATTGGGTATTGGCATTTGAAAAAATTAAATTAGCTTGAATTTTGACCTCTTTACTTTACCAAAAATTACGTACTATTAAAGAGATTGTTTTCTGATAGCAGTAAACTGGTTTTAATGTGAAATGATACTGTTTATATTGTGCAATATTCAGGCACTTAGAACTGGATGCCTTTTAAAAATAAAGCCTAAATCGGTCAAAAAAATCTGTTCTTTACTAAATCTTATAATTATTTATTTCCAATTGAATTAGCGTGGTTAGAAAACAAGCTCAGATAGAGACGGCTAATGCTCACACGCATCAGACCAATTTGATCTTGGAAAGCATCCAACGTTTGCAGATTGTATTTTTAATTCAGAGGAAATTTTGTGAAAAGGCTTTTGTAAGTGTCAGTTAATATTGAATATAGGCTGATGATAATTTTTATAAGCAACAAATTATATTAAATTGGTTCTGGGAATTAGCAATTCTCCTTTAATAAACTCCGTTTTTTTTATAATAGTAACTTATTCCCATCTATTATGTTGTTTCTTTCAAATAAAAATGATTTTGAATGGTTTCATGAAGATCTCTTGCGGTTTTGAATTCTAATTGAAATAATAAAGAAATTCTATTGAATTCATTAAAATTATTTCTTTTCAGTCTTCACATTTGGGGACAGTAAGATTAATCTCGAAAAAGAATTTTTGGTAATTGAGATGTACATTTTGCGTCGTAGTACGATTCAGTACTGAAGTAAAGGATTTGATGCAAGAAAAATGTAACTACCTTTCATGATGAAAATAATTATTCTCCATACCTGCTTTTTCCTTGAGCAGGTATGGAGGATAATTATTTCTAGAGCAGTTCGTTTGGACGCAGAATTTTTCAATTTCACTTTCATATGGTAAACAAACACTTTTTAATTTATAGCAATATGAAATCAATACCAAATATGAATCCATATCAAAGATCATTATATGTATATTTTTTTAAAAGATAGAGAAGGAATGTTCATTAACTAACAACCAAAATCAATGAGATACATTTTATATTAAAACGACCGCCTTTCTTTTTTATTGGTGGTGTATCAACACTACTTTTTTCTTATTCAATTGTAACGAGATATATAATTTAGTTTAAATATGTGGCCTGTTAATTCTAACGGAGAAATACTTTGTATATGATTTGCATTTTGTTCTAAAAATACTTCTCTAAGGACCCAAATCACAATGGTCTGCACGCATCTCTTCATTTCATACAGTAAAATAATTACCAGTAAAAATGGAAGGAATTTTCAATATAAAACAAGATGAAAACAATTGTATTTACTTTCAGCTTTTTATGCAATCCAAATTTTATTTTGGAATGAGTATTAATGACACATTCTAGATCTTTAAAGTAATAATTAAAGTATTTTTCGATAAGAATGATACTTTGGTTTGTAACTCGACATTGCACTAGAAAGAATAGCTGTCTCAAAGATGGCCATCTAAATTTGTTAATTAATGTCCGACCAACACTTTTTAAAAATTCTGAAGCGCATCTTTTTATAGATAATACATTTGTGTCTATAGTAATTTTTGGTTATAAGGTCACGTTCCTATTTTCTTTTTCATGGCACTAATATAAGTTACATTAAACCTTCTAAAGATAATTGTTTCCAACCAATATTGAATTCTTTCGGAAATTACCAGATTAGAAACATTCTTAAGCGCGATTACCAATTTCCTCATGTATATCAATGCAATCTTGAATTTTTCAGAATCCTCTGTTCACAAATACATGTTCAGGTTGGTGTATGAACAATTTACTTTTTGGTGTGAATATTATTGAATCAATTCATCTGCTCTCCTCCCGGTGCAGTATGTGTTACTTCTCTTTCGTTGATCAGATCAATTCAACTTAAAACCACGAATAGGCAGAGATACAAACAGTCAACCACTTGAAGGATGCGATTCCAAATTTCCCATATTTTTGATCATATGCGAATATCAATGATTTTTGATACATGCCAGATTACTCGATTCACTGACAGAAAGATTGGGTAGCTTCCTGTTGACCAGAATTGGATGGAAATCTGCAATTTTGATTCCAAGACTGCATACCAAATCCCATCTTTTTGGCTCGTTGTGTTTCACGTTTACAAATAGGCATAATTCCAAAAATAACTCTTGTTTATAAAACAGAAACGAAAGCGTTGGTATATAAACAGAAGAGATCGAATTCTTTGACAATTCCATCTCTTTTCATATTAGTAAAAGAATGAAAGGGCGCACATTAAAAATGCAATTAATTCCGCTTCTTTCATCTGTGTGAAATGAGGGTAGGTTAAAAGAGAAAGGATCGATTAAACAGTTGCATATGCATTTTAATTTATAATTTCTCTCATTATTTAAGAAAAATTGGAAGGCAAAAATAAATCTTGGAAGTCCTGCAGTACAAAAAAACTCTTTTTCAAACCATATCCTCTCCGCTCGCATTGAACTTCCCATACAGGCACTGCTAAATGGAGCATTTCTCTCGCACGAGATCCAAGACTGAATCCATTATGTCAAAGCACAGTTGGATGTTAGACGGTTGTTAATTGAGTTCCATCGATATTTGATAACTTTTTTTACCTCGATATATTTTAGTTAATTTTATGTGACTCATTTATGTTCAAAACAGAGTCATTTACTTCGTATGAATTATTGAAAGAAAATTAATTTACGAATGACCTTCAGGAATGAGCTTTAATGAACCGACTTTTAGGTTGCTAATCCTTATTTATTAGATGTATCAGAATCCAATTGGCAATCGGTCGTTTCGATTTTTCTGGATGAATCTATCGCCATGTGTTTCTCTTCCAGTCCCTTTTTAGGGCTGTGGTGGCCGGATGGTAAGGTCTCGGTTTCGGAACTGGAGGGTGTCAGGTTTGAGATCTAATTCCACCGAGGAACTGTTGTGTAAGCGGGTCTGGTGTACGTTAAATCCGTCGGGGCCAAACATCTTCCCATTGGTGTTGTGTGGAAGTTTGGAGAGGGGTTGCCAGATCAGGTGTTGTCCTCGACATCTAATCGCGGTTCAAAATTACGATGTCCGTGCAAAAATAGCTCTAGTGTTGCTTTAAAACGGGACGTTAAACTAAACTGAACTAATCCAGTCCATTTTTTAAAATCGCTAAACTGATTAGCATAGTTATTTTCATTAGGCGGCGCATATGAATGAAGAAACATGGCAAAGAATTCAAATAGTTTTCCGAAAGTATTTTTAAATATCTCATATAAAGTGATTTATTATTTGTGTTTGTATTGTATATGACTGGAATTTAATGCACAAAATGCGAATAATTAAACAAACAAACAAACAAACAAAAAACTTGCGGTATAAAAACACTCGCTTTTTTTGCAGAATCTGCAAAAACTCAGTTTTCTATGCAACAATTCTGTGCTATGTACTCACCTTCAGACTGTACTTACAGATTTACCTGAGATGAAACAGTAATTTAATTGGAGGAAAGTTTAATTTTTTTTTTTTTCAAAAGTGAAGGAATTTCACCTTCATTAATTTTATCTATTCGTTCATTTCATGCTCACGTTATTATGCAATGAAAAATGATATCGTGTAAATTAACTCCTGTTTTAAAAAAAATTACAAGAGAAAATTGCAAGGTGAAAGAAATTACACTATTTTAGAAGAATGAAGGATATTATTATGCAGTTTTATTATTTTCCGTAATTTTAATGTAAAATTGAGAAATGTTATTCAATAACATTACATAAAGTAAAACTCAATAAGCATTTTAAACGGAAATAGTATTTTCTTTCTGTTAGTTGATATTTATTTTTGTCCTTATTTTGAAAGGTAATATTTGCAAACCTCATTAAAACTTTCTTTTTGTCGGGAGATTTGATCAATTTTTGCAGGAAAAAAATCCAACAATTTTGAAATTAAATCAATAATATTGTGTTTTCTGTTCATATCTGAAGTCTAATCGAGTAATCAAGGAGGGAAAATATCAGTATGGTTTTTCTAACTCAGAAGAGTGATACTGAATAAAAATTTTGAAAAATACTGTTTGTCGTATTTCGTGACATTTTTCCATAATACATGTATGAAAATGAGCTATTATCTTCCCATCTTCTGGATAATTGTCTAGTCGAATTGTACTTTTACCTGAAAAAAAATACATAACAGCCGTTTAATTGGTTTAAATTGTTGAGTTAGGTATTCAGAAGAGGCCTTTAAATTTGCATCCGGATATATTACTGGATAAAGGGGTAGATAGAGGTAGTAGAAGGTTTCACACTGGATTTTAGCGTTTAAATCAAACTTTCAAAGGAAAAGTCAGAGTTGTACAAAACGATTTATACAATGCTTTATAAAGCATGGCTATAGCTTAATTCTATCAGAAGTAAATTTAAACCAGCTGGAGTGGTGTCCACAAATAAATACATACTCTAATAAAGGTGTTATTTCTCCTACGCATAAAATTATGGACCTTGAGGAGAGACTGTGAACACCATAAGTACTTATATTTTCATTTTCAGTATCATACACATGCACTTCGTATTATAGTAAAGAAAAGGTTTTCTTTAGCATAATTTAGGGAGGTTTTCTAATGCATTGGCAAAAAAATGTTTGCGAAAGATCGATCTTTTGCATTAACCTAACGTGCGACCTTTGGTAATTTTTCTGGAAGCTTTTTATCAATGGACTGTAATTAACAGACAAATATCAGGAAATCAAATGTGTATTTCGGACACCTTTTTTCTGTTCAGCATAAATCAAGTTTTGTGATAGAATTCTAATTGAAAGATCACAACTATAATTGATTAAAGTCATTGAGTTATTGCATTTACATGCATACGAAAGTGCAGACTGAGAGGCGGTCAATCCTTTGACAGATTAAGTTGGTTAGAATCTACATTTTAGATGTAAAATTTTTTTTACCAAATTTTATCTATTCAGCTCTTTACGCTTTTTTAGTTATCAAGTTGACTTTTACTCGAACAGTGAAATTAACTCTGAATGGATTTTATTCAAAATTTGATAGAAATCTGCAAATTTGATCTAAAGGCCATATATCAAATTTCATCATCTCACTGAAAAAGGTTTTGAGTTATCGTATTCATAGTAAGACATAATTCCAAAATTGCCTTTTTCGGTTTTAGGGAGGCCTCTTAGACGTGGAGATTCGTTAAAATCTGGAATTTAATTTTTTTTGACGATTTTTTTTGTTAGTAACTTTATACATATCTTATATGAGAATGTAAAAAAGTGTTAATTTAGAAAAATACCTTTCCTTAAAAAAATCTCCATATTAAAAGTAATATAAAGTAATTCTATTTCATCTTTGGACTCCTAAGGTTCTCGATAGATGATAAACTATCGTAGTGTAATTTGATTTTCACCATTTCCACTCATACATAAAATTAAAACGGAATCGAAAGACTCTAATTTGAAACGGTGAACTGAAAAGAGAATATTGTTTGTAAAATTGGACTACGCGCACATAACATAGTCGCCAACCTGGATCTATTGGTGTACAGTTCATAAACCTCATCTTTCGATGATTGATTTTTCTTCTCTTAAAGAGTTAAACTTTCTTTACTTTATTAAAATCCAAATCACTAATATTACATACACTATCAAAATTTTTATTTAAAAGCTGTCGCTAGAAATTTTTTTAATTAAAAATTTGGCACTATGTGTAAAAAAGAATCCCTAAAAATACATTTACAGCATTCGTGGTGGTCTTTATATCCGCTAGTGCAAATGGAAGTAAAAATATCTTTTGAATATACAATAATTTGATAATCTGAAATTTAGCTAGGGTACTACTTTGATCATTGGTTCTATAGAACAAAGCTATATCCCTTGAAGAATCGTACCAGATTTGAACAATGTTCAACAACTCCAAATAGACCCTAAAATTCTGACTGTAGGCCTTTTGACACAAGGATATTTATTAAAACTAATGATTTTATATTTAAAAAATAATAATGAACTCGAAGATACGAAAACCAATACCTTGCATAAAAAGTCAGACAAAACTTGCTAATAATACGCCAAGTTACATTATTTAAGATTCGAATTAAATAAAAGTCGTATAAAAACGGAATCCACATCTCTACACATCTTATTTTTTAATGATTAAATTTTATTCGTGACATTTGATTTTATTTTTTAAATGTATTAATTTCAATTAAAGACGAATAAATATATAGATTTTTTTTATTGATTCGTTTAACGATGCTGCTTGAATCCTGCCTTCATTCTAGATAGGAATCCACCTGGATCAAATCTGATCTGAATGGCAGTCCTCCCTAATCGCTTTATGAAAACGTGATTTACCAAATGGCCTCTTCTCTAAAATGGTATAAAGAATAAATGGTCCGGCTGATTTGCATTCCAATTTCATTTTGCTTTTCTCCCCACGCCCTATCATCGAAAAAAAAAGTGGTCCATGAATTATTAGGGACCTTTTGTTCCATCTCTCCACCCCTAGTACCTCAACTCACGCGAGCAGGCTATTCACGCGTTTCACTGACCACCCACGATCGTCCACTCTGGCAGTACTGTCTTATGACTCAACGTAATTTATTCCTTTTACTACAGCTGAGGGGTTTGTGACTCAGTGAGGGGGCCCATCTTTTCATTGCATATTGTGGGATAAACATTGGCTAGAATCTGTATCTAGAATCATAGGCGCTTCTGTGTGTAGCTTCCCAGTTGGGCGTACTCTTTTATACATCCCTCTAGATGACAGGGTCAATAACCGGGATGCGAGTCATTTAGGACCTGTGTTAAGAAATAATGCCGTGTTTTTCGGAGATGCTTTTTATTTAATTGTTTTCGTTCAAAATGATTTTTGCAAAGAGAAAGCAGTTTGTTATATTATTTTGATCAAACGTGTTACAGCTCACTTAAGTAATAACATTTCTAGATTAATGGAGAGGCATTTTTGAAAGCAAAACCTGTAGTATTCGTATACGGAATAGTAGAACTTATTTCCAATTAAATGTAATTGCAGAAAATTGGCAATGATTTCGGCAATTCTTGATTTACAACGATTGTTGAGGATTCTAATGTTTCTGACAAAAATCAGAAAAATAAAGATGTTTTTTCAGTCTTAAAACGTGAAAGATGTTTATTGAGGCAAAATTAAGATGTATTTTCTGATCATTGTTGAAAATGGCTATCATTGCAAACAATAGTGTAAAGGGACTTAAATTCTATCCTCATCTGTTTTCTTAAAAACTTGGCTGGGATAATTTTCAGAAATTCATTCATCTTGAGTATACTAAAAGCTAATAAAATAAATTGCTGTACCGATGAAGTAATCTATTTTCTTTGGTAAATCGTCATAAAGTAAATAGTGTCTCTGAATTTATAACTGTACTAACTTCTGTGTGTTTTACTTATCAGGAAGAAATGATGTAGCATTTAAGCAAAATAACTAAGCGTGCTTGTCACTCACCAACAATAATTTTATCTTATTTCGGAAATCACCTATAAAATAATTCCTCGTTATAAAATGGGATATGAAGAGTTCCCCAAAATATTTCTTTGCTTCTGTTTTCTGAAAATATTTTTCACTCAACATCGTATACCTCTGAAGAAGCTCATATTCCGACAAGTGAAAAAAAAAATTCAAGTTTTCCTTAAAAGAATTTACATATTTCTACTAGTTTCTTCGTTCTAATGCATTTATTTCAAACTAATCATTGTGGGAATTTAAACATTCAGTCAGTTGATTGTTTACCAAATGATTAATATTCTTTTAAGCATTTTATGAAGCATATAATTATAATAATTATTTTCCATATCACCCCTAAGCTAAAGTGACTGCATTATGATTAAAAAAACGATTAACAAACATGCCGCAGCCTTCTGTGTAATGAATCAATGTATGCCGAAATACCTAAAATGAGAATATAGTGAGCATTCTGTCCTTCATATTTGTTATGCAGGGCGGCGAAAACGTAGACATTAAAAATCTGAATTTAATTCTAAGAAAGAGACTGGTTGGAATTTGCTTATTATGAGTATGAATTATTACTATTTATTTCGTTAACATCTTTTCCTTCTTTCTTTTTGAGTTTTAGTGACATATATTTCAGAGATTACCAGTTTGTTCTTTAATTATATATGCTTTTCAAAAAATAAATTATTTGTCGAGTATCTTGATACATTTTTTAACAGTTTTGGGAATTCGTAATAAGATAGGGAATTTTGTAAAAATCTGTACTTTTCACCAGGATGACCTTATCATGCAGCTCCAATGGTTTCTAGAAAAGATAGCTTATCAAGAATTCTTGCCTTTCCTTTAGAAATAAATGAAAAAAAATCAATTCAAAATGAACAAGAAATTACTTAAATAAGCTTAGTTGCTATAGTTAAGTATTCAAAACCCAATATTAAATTAAATTGAATGTTTGTGTTAATAATGAGAAGAATGTGATAAATTTTGCTATTATTAACGTTGCTTAATTTATAAATAAGCAAGGATATTTAGCACATTTCTAACCTTTAAACATTTAAGTACAACAAACACGAATTTTAAAGTCTAAAAAGTCTCAATTCGTGGAAAGTCTCCCATCATTTAGCTTCTCTTAAGAAAACCAGCTCACTGCAATGTCGATACCTTTTATATAATTTTTATAAAAAAAATCAAAATTAGAAAGACAGATTTTAACGTAATGTTATGCTGTCATATTGTAAGTTTTATACAATTTGGTTGAATATTCTGCCAATTACAAGCAAAACGCTTGTTAATTTTTTTTAAAGAACATTTATATTTTTCTGAATGTACGTGGTATTTTTACGAAAATGTATGAAATGTGTACAAAAAAAAAAAAAAAAACAGCCATAGAGCAAATTTGAGAAGCAACGAGATGAACCTACATCATTTTCTCCATTCATTTCTGAGAGATCCTCTGAATGCCCTTGTTACCGAATCTTCAGTAAAAAATGGAAGCATATTTTTTCCATGGTGGAAGCATAAAGGTGGAAAAAAATGCGTCATCTTACAATGCAGTTCTAGCGTTTTTCACTCACATATACAAGGGAGACGAAAGTTTTGGGGTTATATGGGTCCCAAATCCTTTCTTAAAATAAGAACACAAAAATATAAATCCGGTGGTAAATGGAGAGCATAAAGAAGAATCGATCTTCGAGAAAAAATTGTTGTCAGTCTTCTGTAAGATTCCATAGAGCGAAATGTATGAGATAAGATGACATTGTGATTGACCACCAGCGTATTATTAAAATATTAATTTATAATTATAGCATCATATCTATGATCTTATTAATAGAGTAACTTCATTTGTAGCACATATTTTGAAAGAACACTTTGGAAAATGTTAGTTAAGTTTCAATATATTTAATAGAGTGTTTTTGTAAAGGTATAATATAATTCTTTGAAATAAGAATGACGTTGAAATAATTCTTGTGGCAAGTACAAAAAATGTGATTTTTCTATGCGTTATTTCAATGAAAAATTCCCTCCTTCTAAAGCTTTCGAATATTTATGGGTATGGAAGTGAAATATAAAAATGTTTGAACAAATATTTCTAGATTTTGATTCTAAACATTTCAGAATTGAATGAAAAACTCAGTTTCATTTCTGATTTGAGTAAGAAGCTCAATCTAAGCATTTCTGATCTGAGTGAGAAGCTCAATCTAAGCATTTCTGATTTGAGTGAGAAGCTCAATCTAAGCATTTCAGAATCGAGTGATGAATTCAAAAACGCAATGTGCTAGAAAAATGATTTGTAGCAAAATTGTGGATTCCAATCACATGTGAACAAGGGACGAAATTTGGAGAACGGTTTTATCCCCAGATCTGTATTAAATTTTCAGTAAAATCCGAGAATTTCATACAGATCTTGTCGAGTATATGGTTGTGACATTTGTTGCGAATTTCGGGGGAAGAGATTTTACCATCAGGTGACAAAATCAATTAATTTTTATACCGCACTTATGCATATCCACTCGATTCTTCGCTCGTTCTTTCCTTCTGTTTTGTGCTTTTATATAAAGTGGGCTCTTATTAAAAAAAGAAACATATTATTAGGTAATATAATTTGTTGTTCTCATTTCATATAAAATAAAACCTCCTTCTCATTCTTATAATCTAAAGCTTAATATAAAATATATTTTAATATTAAAAATGTCAAACGGAGAGTATTAAAAACGGCGTCTTAAATGTTAAAAAAAATCATTAAAGTTTTGTAAAAGAAAAAAGGGGTTTTTCATGTTAACTTTACTTTATGTATAACCCTCTCAATGAAAAACTTTATTTTTACATTCAGAAGTGTCTTTAATTATTTTCATAATTTACATCTGGAACGCAAAATTTCTATTATTACCTTGGTCGTCCCGAAGCGGATTTTCGAAGTTAAAAAGATAATTCATGCTTCAGGTTGTTTTCTTTTAAGGTACATTAAAAGGCGTAAGTTTCTGTTAATTTCCCTTTAATGAAATGTTCACCCTAAAAATGCTTAAAAAAGTAAAAACAATACAAATAAGGAAAAAAGTAAAAAAAAAAAAAAAAAAAAAACTCTAGTTCGCGCGTTTTCATGTCTCAAATGTTTTTATGGACGGTCAAATGCCCCGATCTACTCGTGCGGCGATGCCATCGATTCGTTCTTCCTGTGAGCATGCGCAGACTTGGTGGATCAAATCGTAGATTTTTTCCTCCCTTCTTAAAAAGAGGTGTCAGCTTCTCTTGTCTGGTTGTCAAACGAACTTCAGCGTCGAAATCGAAACTCAGGTTCATTTTGATTAACTTACGCAGCAAAAGAATTTCAGAAGCGATTTAATAAACATACGCAGAACTACAGCAAATAGATGCGAAAGTGTTAGATGCTGTTCAGGAAATCAAAAGTTACACTAAAACGTTAGATTGATATCAGCATTTTAATCCTTTAAAGACAATTATTTTGCTCTTAGCAAAATACCTTTATATTAAATTTAGCTTTTGGATGTCTAACTTAAGATGACGTCAATCTAGACATTTTCTAGAGCTGCTTTAATATGACGAATGGCGTAGCAAGAATGCAGATGTAACATTACTTTCCTTTTTCTTAGGGTTAAAAATACGTTTTCTAAGATTAAATATACCTATTCAGTCATATGGCTACTAGTTTGATTATATTCCTCTTAAAAGTGATTTTGAAAACGGGTTTTATTGGACTTATTGATTTTTCTTCAAATACTTGTTAATATAAAATTGTTCTTATATACATTAAATCATTCACACTTTTTAAAGGTGAAAATATTAAGTTTTTTTAGTAGAAATAAAATGTAGATATAAACGTAATTCATGATAAAATAAAAGACCAAAATCTATTAAATTTGTTGACACACGCACACGCGCGCACACATGTTTGAACTTATCTTATGTGATGTTGAAATAAAATTTTGTTTAGAACTAATTAATTCGTTAGCAGAAATTTGTGAAGAGTCAACTGCATCTTTCTACAATAATTTCCTTCCATTTATTTGTACGTCACTGTCCTAATTTAAGAATTCTTCAGCGTGAAATGGAAAAGAGTCACAGCTGAAATAAATGCGTTTCAACCCTTACGTTTTCCCTTTACAGAATGAAGCCTTCTTCCAAGAGTTTTTCTCTCTCTCTCAATTCGAATATTTTTCATATCGACTGCAGATGTATTTTAGACTTCTAATCCATTTGAACTCTTTGAACCAACCTGTTTCTGTAGTACAACTTGATCATATTTAAACCTACTGTTTGCAGATAACAATTTTCTTTCTGATCTTTTTATCGACATCAAGCATTTGGCCGTTGAAAATATCCTCCGACATTCAAGCCACTTTATTTACCTTTTACTTCACTAGTAAATTTTTAAAGCATTTTGATTTCGCATACTTTTTAATAATTTATGACTTTAATTTATCGGTTCAAATATAGTTTGAACACAACAGGACTATTAGTTTCTGCTGCCTTTACAGTTTTCTATTTTCTTCCCTTCGCATGCAATAACGTGTTTGAAAGGTGCATCGAATCATTGAATTTTTATCTTTAAATCTGGAATTAAGTGAAAATATTAAGTAATTTAAAATGCAAAAATCACTCAGAAACACTTCAAAATCTCAGATGTCCTTTTTATTACTTTAGGAGTTAAAATAATTATAAGTATCCCAAACAAGGCATGCCATTTAATTAGGAAGTTAAGTAAATTAGTAGGTCAAGGGGTTAAAGAACATTGATTTTTAACTTGATTGACCATTGATTGACATAAGAACATTGATTGATCATTGATCTGTTGATATTATAATCAATTTCATCTGCATCAAAAGACAATATCCTTGATCTTCTCCTTTGTTGATCAATCTCAACAATTGATCAAAAATAGATCAACTTTGTTGATCAAACCCTTTTTTGTTAATCGACGGATATGCAATCTCATCTGCTGATATTACAATCAATTTCACCTGCATCAGAAGACAATATCCTTGATATCTTTTTCTCGCTATTTCCAGAACCTTTCTACATCTGAGATAGTTTTAAGTACAATTCCATAAAAAAGAGGAACGCTATCATTGCTAATTTCGAAATCAATGAAGAAATTCGAAATCGAGTGAAGATCTGGAATCTCTTTGCTTTTACAGTAGTCATTGTTTTCTTAATGGGAAATGTTGTGCACTTATCTCTAAAACCATCTTACGGTAGATTTGTCATTCACGGGAATCATTTTTATTTGTTTTTCACTTTACTGTTTTGCACAACAACTTGATCCCCCTCCCCTAAAAAGGGGCTATCATTGACTAAGAATTATCTTACTTTTTAGCATTCTTGATCAAATTCTGAAATTATTTGTAGCTTTTCTTCAAATGCCAACGTTTTACTTCGTGTCATTATATGGTCAAGATTTACTTCGTGTCATTCACTTATAAAGCTTTAACATTTTGAAAACGAACTTCAAGAAACAAATGGCCAATCACATATTTAAATCCCACAAATGATTCTGACTGCGAAAGAACAGCTTTGATACTGCTCAATTAGGAACACAGGCAACATCTATGCACATTCCTATTTCTAATCTCTCCCATAACTACCGATAGATGTCTATCTACACTAGACTTCGCTTTCTTGTCCCCGTTATCTCACATTTTGGACCACAGTGTGTCGTTTTACAAGGAAAAAAATCAGAATAGTACTGCATCGATTTATTACAGTGATAAAATTATCATAGATACAGGAACATCTAAAGCGTATTATCTCTGTAGTCAAGATTAAAATAAGTTGAATAAATAGGGATTTTCCTGGTATCAAAAGACATATACATAGTATCACTGAATAGGTTTCATTGTAACTATAAATTTTAAGCACAGGTTTGAGAAGAAATATTATACAAATTGAGCATAGCAGCAGAACAAGAATTTGTATAAGTATGAAATATAGCAAGCTTGAAATAATAAAAATAAACTTCACACTGTTTA
>JAPMOR010076963.1:188837-453147 GCA_026543865.1 Argiope aurantia
GAAATATAGCAAGCTTGAAATAATAAAAATAAACTTCACACTGTTTAGAAATATAGCAAGCTTGAAATAATAAAAATAAACTTCACACTGTATATAAGTATCCTCTTTGTAATGAATGAATCATAAAAAAATTGTTGTAATATTTGATGCAAGAATTTGGTGTTCTAAATTTTCATTCTTTTTTACTTTTGTCCACGACTTTGACTCTTTTTAATAAGAAAGAAGATTATGGAGATGTGGTTTGTTAAATTGAGCCATTAGTCTTACGGATTTTGAAATGCATTTGTATGTCTTAATTTCCTTTACGTGTTTCATAAAATTCAGTTTTCTTCTGTTCCGTTTCTGCTTTTATGAAGATTTTTTTCCCCAATAAATTGTGGCTCGAATGATTATAAATAACTATAAATTGAAGGTATTAAATGGTTATGATAGCTCCCTTTATAAAATTAATTCGCTTGGATTACAATTAAGAGAGTTCACTTTTCTTTTTCGGTAACTCCCTCTCAAATTTCTGGAATTCAAAACGCTTGAATTTGAGTTATGTTTTTCTTCTCACAAATGCTTCGTATGTAACATCACTGATGACTTTGAAAAAATATGGCAGTAAATAGATCTTGAAACTATGCATGTTTCAAATCATGAGCGGCAGTATAATTTTTTTCAAGAAAAATTTCTTATGAAAACGATCTTGGGAGGATAATTCATGAGGAAAGAATATTAAGAAGTTTCTCCCCTGATGAAGTTGAATATTATTATTTCACACGCTTGCATTGCTTTTTTAACACCGATATTCTCATAATTTTTGGGATGTCTTTGAAGAGTTTCTTTTATAGTTCTTCTATCTCTTGAATACATTTCGAAATAGCATAGAAAGGATTACATTATAAATTCCTTTTAACGGTAAAACAACAATTATGGAAGAAAAGAGTGTTAAAGTATCTCTCAAGCTTAGATTATAGGCCTACCATTTTGCCAAAATCCAAACAGTGTCCGCGGAAGAAGATATAATGTCGTTTGAAATCAGTATGACACATTTTTCCATTAATGAATAATGTGCATAATCGTACATACAAAATCTTCATTCATTTTCAATCACATTTATTGAAAATATGGTAGAATGAATAAACGTTCTTTATTATATATATTATAAAATATTCTTATACTGGGAAATTTCTTTTTTAAATGTCACTTATTTTTACCACCAAGCTCTTCATTTATGAACAAAATAAATAAAAAAGGAATAAGTAAATAAAATTATTTTATTTACTTAGGGAAATTTCCAATATCAAAGAGGACTCCTTTGTTTTATTATGCACACTGTTGTTCAAGATGAAAATATTTTTTTGCTTAATTTTAGTGTGTCTGATACTAACACGTTCACTGGGAATATAAACAATTTCAATTTGAAAACACATCTATTTAAAATATCATACTACTTAAAATTTTCTTACCATTTTCGATTTTTTTTAAAAGTTAAAGTGAGAATGTTAGTTGCAAGAGACTTTTAATCTCGAAGTTTTTTTAAGAAGGTGCAGACTAAAAGGTAACTAAAAATCTACGAAAGCTAATTTTTTTACAAATTTATTAATGATTTTAACAGAGAATTACGTAAAATTCTATTAAACAAGGCAAGTGGCAACTCGAAAGTAAATGAATTTGCCTTCGAGTTACCATTTTGCCTAAAGTGAAATATAAACTCAGCCTAAAGTTCAATAGAAATAAATTTGGAATAATCATATATACGTATGGATGCATTGTTTTAATTCATTATGCATTAAATATTTAATTAATTTTTATCTATATTTGTGAACCTACAAGCTTGAAAGAAGACTGTTAAAAAAAAGACGAATGATGGATGCATTCTAGTTAGAAGGTGAGGAGAAATTTTTAAAGCCATAAGAATGCCATTTGAACGTGTACAATTTTGGTTGAAAACTTTATTCTTTTTTATTCATGCTGTTTTCTTAGACCGAGATTTTCATTTAATTGTATAGTTTTGGATTCAGGAATTGTTAGATAGAACTGTATATAATATTCATGAAATAATCGCATAAGTCATCCTGAATTTTGCATTCTTTTATTGATCTTGTGTATTGATGATCATTAGTCGACAAAATGGACTTTAAAATTTTTGAATCCAATTTTTATCACGAAACGTTGACTGCTTTGAGTCTCTAAATAAATGAAATCTCATTTAAAATGAAGGCGTTTTCAGTATTTTTAGTCCAACTGAGTCATCATTTTGGATGCATTATGTGAACAAATCGTTAAATTCATTCTTCTTCTTTCTTTTAAATTTCAAGAAATTGAGCTAAATAATAAAAATTCGAAAATCATATAACGATAAATTTCAGAAAAAAATAATACATAACTTCTGAATTGCCATGAACGACAAATGAAAGGGTCTTTCAACATCTGAAACAAAATCTGGATAAAAATCTTTTTTAATAATTGATATGAAAAAACAAACAAAACAAAACATGTATTTCATCCCAAGAGATAAAAAATAAACAATTCTTTTATAATTTTATCGTTTTTTTTTTCATTGTTTCCGTTTGTTTCAAAACTACGCATTAAATGATCTCCAGCCATTCATACACTGGCAATGTTTGTTTCTTCATCTTTCTTTCCCACACAAACATTTTTTAAAAGTGCTTTTTCCAAAAATGAGATCGTTTTGACTGACACGAAAGAACGCAACAAGGGAGACTACGAAAAGGGAGTGACTGTTGGTTGTTGCTACGGATCATTAATGTCCAATCAATCATTCACAAGAGGGATTAAGGAGTGATTAGTTTAGGTTTGCTTAGTGGAGAAGCGGGTGCAGGGATAAAATGTATTGGCATTTGAACTTAATTTAGATGCTTAAACATAAGGAAAATCTGGTTGAAATTATTGCTAATGTTGCGTGTGTGGGTAATGCAAGTTGTGGGTAATTTTTAATTACAAATTATATTAATCAACTTGTATGAAAATGTACTGAAAGAATACCTTTGTACAGTGCGAATAATAGTTGCTAAATGCGCTGTGAAATGAATTTATTTGTATTTGAATTAAATTTTGATACTTAAACAAAATGAAAGTGCACTGAAAGTTTTGTTTGTACTGATGTTAAAAAAAAAGTTGTTTTAATAATAAATGTCAGCTTTGATGATTATAACAAATTTAAATAAAATTAATTGTTTCACATTAAAATTAGCATAATTTCGATTTTCTTTTAAAATACATAGCTAAAATATCAAAAAATATACAAGTAATCTGAATCACTCGTCCACATTCAAAGTACATCACTGTAATCCTAAAATATAAGCTACCATAATGTTCACAGGAACAGGCACGGGAGATATTAAGAAATCTGAAATGGTGAAATACATCCGAGAAAATCGCAGACGATTCTAATAATTATTGCATAATTTAGTGGATTTTAGCTAATTAATTACACAAATTAATTTAATTGCTATGCTTTTACTAATTTTCTTCTATAGCTTTAGAATTAATAGAACTATCTAAATAATTAATATAGAAATAAAAATCTCAAGTTATCATCATAAAAGGCAAAGTTTATTTAATTTTTAATGACTTAAAACTCTAAAATTATGAAAAAACGATTTGTATATTCCTTCCACTAAAATCAATTTATATTAAATTTCATAACTCTTCGTACAGATCTATCCTGAAAAGTACGCATGTACATAATCATTTACCTTCTTAATAGAAAGCCTTAATTTGTTAATTAAAGACTGAATATTTGACATTTCTGAAATTGTACAAAGGATTTCTGAAAGAGGAATTTGACTTCTGATTGAAGGAATTCTAGAATAGGAATCGGCAGATATTAATTTAAGCATCGAGGAATATCTCCCCTCCAAATGAGAAAATTCTTCCGAGTGCATTTAAATGCGAGATCTCTTGTTATGTATACCTGGTGGGAGATATGTTATTGAAGTGCATTATTAGCATCCATGTTGATTTTTTATGAATTATTTTTTTATACAAGTATGTCTATTAACGATTTTTTAATTTATGCAAAATGGATATTAGATGTGTTATTGTATAGTTCGAATTTTTGATTGTATTTTTTGGATATAGATTTAGAAGAAATTGAAATGAATTTAGCACAGACTTTCATTCCAGTAAATTAATAATAAGCGGTATATATTAATATATTTCTATACTTGCAGATTCTCATTACGTACTCTGCATCGTTAATTAAATATATCTTTCGTTATATATACTATACTGTATTATATACAAAATAACAATTCAGGCTTATCTTAGTATTTATGAACAATAATTCCATAAAGAGCATCAAATGAAGTTTGTGATAGTAAGTTGCAAATTTATAGATTAATTTTTAGTTGCCGATATATCACCTAACATTCGTGTATGGGACTTCCTCTTACAATTTATTATATTTTAAGACTTCGATTCGAACATTCATCTTTATAAATATTTTTAATGTATCTAACCTCAGTTATTCTTAAGAAAAGACTTTCTCCTTCATTAACTGACCATCATAAAATATCATTCTCTTCTATATTCGGTACTTTGCTATTATTTGTATTCAACAAATGAGCGAGAAAGAAAATATTATGAAAGAAAGAAATTAGTGAATTTCGATGTTTTTTAATTAAAAAAGGTAGTATGTTTCTATGAAATAAGATTCAAAAGCTAGTTATTCAAAATATAGAGAATTCTTAGTTGTTTCGATATTGGAATATTATTTAAATAAGAGGAAACACCATTCTCCCTTGATTTTTTCGTATTTGTATATTCTTATCTTTCATTGCACAACAATTTATCTTTAATAGAACACAATGTGAAATAATCTTAATTTAATTCAAAAATATATCCTTTTGCCAAATCTCACGTTTGTAGATCACGTAATCTCTTCGAAAATTTGTTGCTTATCAGTCACAAACTGATTTTCAAAGGACCATTCATTGATATTTTTTATTACTTGTTGTACGCAAAATTTAAAAAGAAGTTCAGCATCTGAATCAATGAAGAATAAATTACAATTTTTAAATTTTTTTTAAATACAATCTGTTATTCTTTGATTCAACATTTACTGTCATTTGACTAAGGGGAAAATTATTTCCATTAATCTAAGTATATTTCCGTTGAAATTTGCTGTTTAGTAACTTTTTATTCTCCGATTTTATAAGGTCCTAGCACACTTGCGAAATCTCTTCTGGTTATCAAGAGGTAGCTACAGCTTTTGCTCTTTGTAACCGGGTTTTGACCTTCAGAAATGGATGAAGGGAGTTATCGCTCAAGTCCGCAGTGCTCGCAGAAATTGTAACTCCTCAAAACCGAACCAATGCTTTTTGATTCGGATGACACCGCTGACGCGGAAAAGTGGATATTCCACTTTTCCTGATTTTAAATACGTAACAGATATCAAACGATGTGCATGGTATAAGTATATAAACAGACCTTTTTGATTTAAATTGCTTTAAAAAATGAGAGAAATTAAACTGCACATAATCAAAGTCACTTAAATTTTATCTGAAATTTGTTTTTATGTAATAAAGTTTTCAGTGTTCATTTGTATTAATTCATATAGCCAATAATATGCTAAGTTTCTGTTATCTTTATATATAATATATGTTTTTAGTTTGAGATTTGAAAGAATCTATGTAACAAACTGAGAAAGATTTTTAGATGGAAATTTTAGTTGCAGAAATTCTTTAAAAGTACTTTCAGATGCACATTTAAAATTGTTTTCATTTATAAGCAATATGTTATTAAAAAAATACAATATATCAAGTATTCTATTAGCTTTACATATCTTTACAAAAGAACATGGAAGGGTTTAATGGAAAAAAATTGAAAAATGCAGATAACTGAATTCTTTATGAAATATTCAGAAAGTGATTCTTTGATTAAATTAAATTGCTTTCTGAATGAAATAGAGTGTAGCAATCATACAACCGATTTTTGAAGGGTCCTGGAGCATTAGAAAGCCCTCGAACTTCCAAAGCTGTATTATTTATCTCTGTACAAGCAGTTTTAAGAAGCAAAGTTTGATATATTAAAATAATTTTGAATTGTGTGTCACCTTCTGGAGAGTTGGTTTCAATATCTTGTGTAGAAAACAATTCAAAATATAAATTTGAAAGGAGTTTATAAAATATTGTAAATAAATGACAACATTTTAATACAATTTAAATTATATTAAATTATGAGATTGGATATTTTTTAAGTATAATAAAAGAATATAATATAGAATTTGGAAAAAAGTAATTAATTAGGAATATTGATAGAATAATGTTCGAAAATTTAAGTCACACTTGAGTTTAACTAGGATAAGTCCAAGTATATGGCCCTTGTAATTCAAATGAAAGTACCAAATTCAATAAGTTTGACAATAACTCAAAAACATTAAATACGCAATCATCAGAGAAACTCCTTTCTCTGATGATTGCGTATTTAAGAGAGAGAGAGAGAGAGAGAGAGAGAGAGATTTATACGTAACTACACAAAAGACGTGTAGAATTTACAATTGTTCTACTTTAGGTAAAACCAAATCCTTCTTTTAAGAGAAATGGGCAAACGAGTATTTGCTTTAGAAATATAAATCTTGAAAACTATTATTTTTGGAATTGTAAAAATCCATTCTTCGTACGAGATGTTCATTATCAGTGGCAATTTTTGCGGTGCGGTATTTTTAGAAATTGTTTCCATTTTGTACAACATTGCTGATTCGTAACTGGCATATTCTGTTAGTTTTAAATAGCATCACGTCTGAATTAAGAAATGAATTGGCTTTGTCAATATACGCCCTATAGAACTTAGCCGACAAATTCAAAAAGTCTGTTTTTAAGTCACAAATGCGCAATATTATTGAAAGAATGCAACTCGGTATGTCAAAGGTTTCATTTTGAAACAAGTTTTTAAGCCCTTCAGTTAATCTCTGACTATTTTTCAAAACAAAATTAATGAAATTTAATAAATACGGTGTTTCTATATCTGCATTTTTAATAAACTTCTGTTTATAAATTAACTTTACTAAACTTCTATGTCCGTCCTTTGGTGTGGTGTGGAAGTTTGGAGAGGGGTGTGCCAGCTCAGGTGTCGCCCTCGTCATCTGACCACGTTTCAAAATTACAAAGTCCGTCCCAAAATAACCCTAGTATTGCTTTAAAACGGGACGTTATTATAACTAAACTGAACTTCAATTTGTTACATTGACTTGGGAAATGCTTCTGTGATCCAGAAAAGTCTTGTTCATGAAAGTCATGATTTTTAATTTGTATTTTTCTATTTCATTTTCCCCATGCTTCGAAATATAAATGATTTGATTAATTTGCTTTCTCAGAGAAGCGGCTCATTGGAAAAGAAACCGTTCAAATTTTAAATTTTCAGAATATTTTTGGGTGTAGTTTGAGAAAACACACCTACAAATAAATCTTTTGAAATCCATTCTACTATCATATTTTCAAGAAAATGCAGATATATTAAGTTTAGGCGATTGGAAATTAGCACAAGATTGCGCGTTTTGTTCAAGAACCGAAGTGTTCAATCTTTCAACAAAAGTAGATGTCGTCATTTTATTATTAAACTAGCCGCCTTTGGCGACCAGCCAGTTCGCCAGTATTACCGCTCGCTACAATTTTCAATTAAATATTTTAAGTAGCTGATCTCTTAAAGGATTCTCAAACAAAACATTTTTAATCTTCAAATTTTGATAGTCATACCAAACTTATACTGTTGTTTAGATCGTTTCGTTCAATTTACTATATATATTTTGCTAATTTGTTGTCATTTCCGGTAAAACTTTAATTTAAAGTGGAAATGATGAAATTGCAATTAATATAAGGATATTTTTAAATAAAACCAAGCGTTTTATTTTATTTATCATCTTTATTGTTATTATTATTATTGAATATGGGTATTGCAAACAGAATCGCTCGGCATATAAGTCTTATGTGAACTACAAAATAATTTTCATAATTTATGTAATATCTCAAAGAATAATTCAACAAAATTTCTCAGATTCAGCATAAAATTCAGTTTTTAGTTTTGCTTTCAAAAGGATTGAAATGAAATCAATAATAATATTTTGTTCCAGCCAATAAATATATTTCAAAAATTATGAAGTTTAAATTTAATGCAGTAAGGTATCATATTCTGAGAAATATTCTGGACACACCAAATTTTAAATAAATGAATGAATGTTTCTATTTTCCAAGATCAACTAAGACTTATTTATGAAGTTTTGAATGTTAAAAATTTAGGAAAACTCAACATTTTCATAATCTTAGGCCAATTAATCTTGAGAAACCTGCGCGCTGATTGGCGTATTTTCTTTGAAACGATCAATGGAAAACCTAAAATTATCCTTTTTTTATTGAATAATGATATTCAAATTTTCATAAATCAGCCAGTTTAAATGATTGATTTAGTTGATTGGAAATTAACTTTTTATTTAAAATATAACATTTGTTATATTTTAAAGAACATTCAAGAACATTTCGTTTCAAGAACATTTTGTTAATCGTGATTTCCACAGCAGAAGCTTTATGTAAAATCAAAAATTTGTTATTTATTAGAGCATTTATTGAATCAAGTTACATAAAATATAATCATTTTCCATTTAGATCATTTTAGCAGATCTGTGTTTTTAGTAAAGGTTTACAAATTAGCTGTGTGACCCTGATTTGAATGGATATCCTGTTCATATTAAATAAAACTTGCCTTAAAATAAAACTGATTTATTGGATTAATAATATAGAGAGTGTAAAAGTTCATAAAATAATTTTTCTTGAATTTATTTTTTAGAAAAAATAAAATTTCATATTTGTTTCATTTCCTACAGACACGTGCCGAAAATTATATTTTTGCAGATTTCATTTCCAAAAAGATTTACTTTATTTTTAATTGGAGCTTTAATCAATGTGATGCAACACTTTGAAAAAAGCTCATTTTTTCCCATGAATGCGAAACGTGCACGTGCAGCTTAAATTTTATTTTTATTTTGTACGAAAAAAATGTTGAAATATATAGTTAAAATATTTATTTAAAAATTCATTAAAAATAGAAATTTAATTCTAAGGTTAAAACATTGGTATCGTTTAAAAGATAAATTTTTGATCTTTATCTTGATGTAAAAATCTTTTATGTGCGGTAATATTTTCGGAAGTTATAGCAGAAACACGCCAAAATTTCACTTAATTTTTAAATAAATAAATAAAATTATTATTAAAAATTCGAAAAAATAACCCCCAGGTGCACATTCCCGGCCCCCAAGGTATACACGTGCCAAATTTGGTAGCTGTCGGTTGAATGGTCTGACCTGTAGAGCGCCAACACACACACACACACACACACATTGAGCTTTATTATAAGTATAGATTTAAATTTTGAAGAATTCTGGGAAATGTAGTTTTCCCTAATTTCTGTTTCAGTAATTCAGCATCTAATTTTTCAAATTCCTTATTAAATTTCTTAATTTCCGCAAACGAATCAAAATTTAAATCTTCTGCCGCATTTTTCTAATTAAAGCAACTTAAACTCTGTTGGTTGCTAACTTAGGCTTTCTTAAGCTCCGCTAACTTTCTAAACGTCATCAAAGATGGCGAAATAAGATACTTTTTACGAAAACGATATTGCAGGGAAGCACGAACTGCAAATTAAACTCAACAATTCGCAACATAGTTCATCATCAAAATATATAATATACATTAAATACCAAATATGAATGTCGAATAATGAAATGAAAGTTGTCTGTTTCGTCTTGCAGATATCGTTGGTCCCTCCACTTTGTTGATGCTTAGACGTAGATTTATGTCCAATACATCTTTATTAAGACAGCACGGAAAACTTGGCAAAAATAAGGGATATTCGCCACTATGAGCGCGCACATGTTTCAAAGAAATGGGTAAACCCATCTGCAAAGCACGAGATATATATAAAACCCTGGTTGATATATCTAGCATTGCTCGGTATTAAAATACTTTCCTGTATAATATTTTTAGTGTAGAAGCTAGTTTTGTATAAATATAATAGACAAAATCCTCTTCAAGACTATATATTGAAATAAAAGATAAATTAAAAACATAATTGAGATCAAATTCTTAACATTACTCAGCAAAGGAATATCTATAAATTTTCTTATTTCAAAATCATCAGCCTTATGTTTTCTAAAGAATTAATAACAATTGAAAGAAAAAAAATTAAACAAGAATGAAATTGGTTTCATTGAAAAGGTAAAATTTGTAATTCAGAATTTTAATATGATGTAAGTTCTTATTGAAATAATTTCCTCCGAAGTTTCCGTAGAGAAAAAGGAAAGACGATAGTTTATTTCTCTTAAGCTGAAGTAATTACTGTCGTTCGAACATCTGTTTCATTTGCTTGCAAAATATTAACTTTTTTTTTTTGCGTCCGTTCAAGTGGTGGGCTTATGCTTCTTTTAGGCATTTTTAAATTAATGTTTTGAAACATACGGAAATTTGGTTACAAAATATATATTAAGTAAAAATAAAAATAAAAAAATAGTGAAAAGCATGTAATTCAAAATTATCATTAATTTTAATGCGTTTAATTTTTTTAAAAAAAATTAGTAACAATAAAAACAAATATTGTGCAAATGAAACTGATAGCACTGAAATTGCAAAATTTTGAATTGTAAGATGGTAAAATAATAATTCTTATAAGATTATTTACTCCGAAATTACTGCAAAAAAAACCCGGCAAAATTTTGATTAATATCTAATTAGCTGAATATTATTAACTTTTGAAAAGTTATCAGTATTCTTTATCTTGTCTTAAAGAATAATAATTTTTTTTTATTCCCAACAGCATAAATTACCGCTTAATTCTGTGTCTTAAGTATTTAATTTTCCACAAAAACTCAGTACGTACATTTATTTTTCTTTTGATATTGAATTTTAGTGTGAAAAAAAAATTTAAATAGATTTCATATTATGCATTTGTTTTTTGTTTATAATACCCAGTAACGGGGAAAGGTTTGTAAGCTTCTTACAGGAGGTATACCTAGATGAGTTGAAATCACGCAGCAATGCTGGTTCGATGATGTTTACCAGACGCAGCGGATGATATTGCAGATGAAGGGAAATTCTGAGCGTTTTGCAGAATGGTATCTGCAAAATAGCTCTAGATCTGTCTTTTCCACCCTTTCAATGGTAATAAATTAGCCCTACATCATAAGGGAGATAATTTTCAATCATCATAACGATCATGTTTGGATGGTGAAGGACCCTTGCGAAACATGAAACAGTGAAGTACAAAGATGTTTTATGGTAAATATCTGGGTTTTTATTATAGAGAATTATTTCATTGCACCGTATCTGTTGCCTAACGAAAGCAAACTACTTAATCTCCCTGGACAAAATGTTATCACCTTATTGGTCGGTGGACACGCTTCGGTGGTGATGCGAATGTCAGTGTATTTCCATCTGTAACAGCTGTCACTTTCATAATAATTTAGACGCCACTTTTTACCCAAGGGTGAATTAAATGTAGTGATCCACCACATATGTTCTCTTGATCACCGCACCTATCATGCTTTCACTTCTTGTAGGGGTATATAAAGTCCCTTGTGTATGACTCACTAGTTGACAGAGAGAAGAGCTCACGCATTACTCTAGTTACAAAGGAACGTTCTTGACGTGTTCAAGATCTCGCAAGTTATTTGGACTTCTATGCGCCGTCGAAAATGCTTGTGAAAAATAATTCAACACTTCCTCTGATATATTTATGAAATTAATATTTGTTTTTGTAGCATTAATAAGCTACATATTCACTTCAGTGATGTTCTTTCGTTTTCTGTATATACTACTAGCATACGTCATTTTTGATTCAGCCTTGCTATGAGTTTCTGACTCATCTGGGGGCTCTTCTAAAAGTTTGTAAGCATTAAGTTAGCACGCATTGTATTATTAATCTTAATATAAGTAAAAGTCATTGTAGCTATGTAAATATATTCCGCATCGACTCCTAAACAACTAGACAGAATTTAACCAAATTTTGAACACTTATTGTTTGTGACAAGATAAATAATACTGTCAATATTTCAAAGAACAAAAATTAATAAAGAATTCACCTAATTAGAAATTAACCAAAATTTTGCCTATTTTCCACAGTAACTACGAAAATAATTTAAAAAAAATATTTTTACACCCTCTTAAAGCTCAAAATTTACTTTTTACAAAATTTACCATGCCATTTTCTTTTCAATTGGTATTAATTTCTATTTTTTTATTTAACTCAACCCAAACGATTTTAAAATAAGGAAATTGTAAGGAATCTTTTTAAGGCTATGTTAAGACTTTAGACTACTCTATCACTACATTTTTAAATTTTTTATTTTAGGCCTAGTGATTTTTAAGAAATCGTCTGGTACGATTGTTTCTCTAACTTTATTTAAAAAATGTGATGGACTCTGAAAGGATTTTATGTATTATAATATTTTATGTAAAAGTAGGTTTTATGTTAAGTTATCATTCCATAAAATTCGAAATAAAATCTATTGGTGGCAGCACTGGAAAGTCTGATGGCGAAAAATAGAATAATATGATTCATATGAATGATATATAAAAATAATAATGATAAAGATTACTATGATAACTGCCAAAGAGTTTGAAAATAGCAGTTTTTGTTAAAATTAATTAAGGAAAAATCTTCTTTAGGATAATTTCTTGTTAGCAAAATAGTAGCATAAAATGTGAATTCAATGAGAATATTGAATAAAATTATATATTTTTTAATGATTGCGGAAGATAAGAAAAATTTTCTTATCTCAATTATAATCTTAATTTTTGTAGGAGGAACTCACCATCTGTTAGGAGGAAACGGTGTTCACAAAATCAGAAGTCTATTAAGCCACCAATTATGTTATGAAAAAAAACTTTTAATCGAATATAACATTAGAAATGCTACTGTGTATTATGAATGCAAATTATTTAATGAAAATACAACATTGGTAAAAAAAATCTCCTTAAACTTCTTTGGTAAGATGAGCATTAATCAATTTCTGTTCATCATTATGGGAATCCGTTGCTTTGAGATTAGCAAATCACAAGAACTAACATTACACTTTGAATCTATCTGTAGATGCTTTAAAATGCACACAAGCAATGAATTAAAAAAACACCGAAATGAAATTTGCGGTATTCAGAATTTTAAAAATTATTTTATATGCATAGTTTAATTGCTTAATAGAACTGATCCGCACTTCCCTGTTTTTCAATTCTTTTAAAATAAACCACCTACAATGAAAAAAAAATATAATTCTTACAATCTATTTTCAGATATTTATTGAAATGAACATGTTTGAATCTAAGTTTTTCATGAAAGAAAAATAACTGTGTAATTGTTTTTCATTCTTTAAACTTACGTGTAAATAATAATAACGACAAAATTTTAAAAAAAATGGGTCAAAGACATCAGTGGCTATATACTGATATATTTTCTCGCCAACATTTTTAGTTTAAGTTGGATGGAAAACACGTAAAATCTTAATGTGTTGGTCGAGTAGCACGTCTGTAGACTGATATAATGTAGAAGATTAAACCATATGTAAACCAATGACGCTTCCGACCTGTGTCTTAAAAAAACTTCAATACAGAATACTAATCTTTAACATAAGATAAATTAAAGGAAGCAATTTAAGTGGGATTATCTCTCCTTGAGTTATAAGGAGAGATATTTCCAAACATTTTGCTTTAGTGTATGGGATACTAATGATAGGATCAGATACTGACTCAGGTGCTGTGCACAGCTATATGGCCAGACTGGTCCAATGAACCCTTCGGAAAGATGTCGAATGAGGATGTGGCTAATGTAACCACACCTCTATTACTTATTCTAAAAGGAAACGAGAATTTGCTTTTGAATAACTTCAAAACTTAAAGCAAGTTTACCATGTTGTTTGCTCCAGCTGCTATTTCTCATAGATTTTATTTCAATTTGTTACCTGGAGGTTGGTATGTCAAAAATTATGGAAATAAATTTTCTCCGTGCTTTCAAATTTTTTTTAATAGTTAGATTGATCTGAAAGTGAAGAATTATCTGTGCATTCAAGATATCAAGCTGTACAAAGATAAGTTTTCTAAAATATAAACAGAGGGAATGGTCTCCAAAAAAATTTCTCGCATACCCTGTAATAAAGGAGTTATTCATTCGTTCCCTGAGCATAAAATTACTGACCTTGGGAGAGGCTGTGAGAATTCAGATTTTTATTTCTACAGTACCTCGTATGAGAATAGTATGATTCGTAATACATTAAGGAAAACAGGTACTTGTGTATAATTCCATGTCGTTGGTGAAAAATAGTTACGAAAGACTGATATTTTGTGTAATCTAACTTGTGAACTTTAGCAATTATTTTGAGAGCGATTAATCACTGGCTTCCGGTTACCAGAAAATTGAATATATATTTTAGACGCTTTTTTTTTGTCCAATCGATTGAAACCAAGATTAGACTAGAACTACAATTGTAATCCCTAGATCATGTACTAAATTTCATTTAAGTTATTGCTTTTACATGCATGTGAAAGCACAGAGCGACAGATGGTCAATCTCTAGATGAATTTAGTTCGAAATTTGATATGAATCTACATTTTAGAAGTTAAACCAATATACAAAAATTTCTGTACCTAGCTGTTTACGTTTCCTAGTTATCATGTTCACTTGCACTGGGACAGCGAACGGGCTTTCTTCGAATGGATTTCATTGAAAATTTGATAGAAATTTATAAACTTAGTATTAAGTCCATGTACTAAATTTCATCTGTCTAGCTCAAAGCGTTTTTGAATTCTCTTGTTCACAGACAGACATAATGCCAAAAAATGTGTTTTCCTCATACCGAGAGGTCTGAAACATGGAGATTCATGAAAATCCCGATTTTTGATGGTTACAGTGCTTTCTCCTGGTATGTTTCAGCCACGACTCACATCTGCGATGCGCACCTGCTATCTAGTTAGGTTTACACCTTCTCTACTATTTCCCAATTACTATAGAGAGTGCAGGGTCACCGAATTAGATATTAGCTGTGAATCCCAGTCATGAGTCAAATGGTGTCAGCAATTGTTTCCAACTTTAATATGCCTGTTTCTCAGATTGATATTCTTGTAGATTTAGCCATTATAAAAAAACATTCCGTTTATTTGAAATGTTCCATCAGAGTTAGAGCATTCATTTCCATTGTGATGCAAAATGTCATAATGTTATAATATTCAAATTTATGAATTCCTTTATTATGCGTTGAAATCTGAACAACCTTAGTTTTTTTTTTAAAAATTACTATTCACTTTATCGAAATGTGATTTGTTTTATTTTTTCATTGTACTGTTCGCAAACGTGTTAATAAACGAAACAGACCATTACGATTTTCCATAACATTTTTCATATAAAATATTAATATACAAGGTTTCTTCCAAAAAATGCTGGAAATTTTTACTTACTAAGTCTCATAAAAATTGGACGACTGATGATTGTATATTAATGTGGCAAATTGTAAGATGTACATATACTAAGCAATTTTTTTGTTGTCATATTTGTAATTGTACATATTATAAACAATGTTTGCTTTTGAAGAAAATCTAAAATTCATGGCAAACTTATGGCATTTAAAATTTAAAAAAAAAATCCACCAATTTTTTTTCTTTCCCTTTTTTTTTCATAATTAATCTTGTTCAAACAGTTAAGTGTATTGGACGTGTATACACGTCAATCCAGATCTTCATTTTGGCACGGTCAATGTGTAATTTTTTAACTCATAAAAATAAAATTCGCTTTATTTGCAAAATATAATATGCAGCCATGTATTCGATTTGTGTATGCATCAGCGCTTGACTTTAAAACGAGGGACTTTAAAAAAAACTTCTGTAGTTAAATTATTAAAAAAAATGAAAACAATTTTCGTATAGCTATTTACATAACTACAAGGAATCAAATTTTAAATACAAGGGTAGAAAATAAAATGCTTGAAAGTTGAATAAATTAAAAAAAATAGTTTATTAAACAATGCCGCTCATTTATAATAGCAGATTTTTGTAGTTATAAGAGAAAATAATAATCCTTTTTAAAGCCGGGCGAATAAAAAAAATATTTTAATTTTTGTCCACCATTGAGAATATAATGATTAAAAATGAAGAAAATGTTTCGCTGCCATTTAAAGTATTCAATACGAATTAATATTATAAAATTAAATGTTTATGTATTTTCTATTTCCTTTGAATTTGTTTAGATAGGGGATAATCGCTTATTTTTACGAATATTTCTGTAGAAGTCGAATTTTGTATAATTAAAAAAATGTCTCAAAAAATTGGAAATGGGAGTAATTAACCTAGAAATTTCCGTATAACAAAAATAAATAAAGGCTATGGAAAGAAATTATCAGATGCTTTTCTATGATTACTTTATAGAGAAAAGATGGTTATAATTAAGCTCTTATTTTTATTTTGCCATCTTTCATTGTGTGTATAATATATATAATATAAATAATTTTTATGTTAAAATGATAAACTTTAAAGTTTCCAAAAGCAGCACAAACTAATTCTTCTCAGAAACGAATTTTCTTTATTCTATTCCTTTCGAAATTGTGAACTAACAAAATTTTGACTTTCTAATGTTCATTGGAAAGTAATTAATAGATTTTGTACTTTTATTCGTATCTGAAAAACTAATATAGTTACTGACCTAAACTCTTTTTGTTATGAAAATATTAGGTATTCTACAAATTTTTATCATTAAAGAGTAATTTTTAATATGCGGAAAATGTTAAAATTTTTAAATGGAATATACATAAATATGAGAATAAATCAAAGTACAGGGCCATTTTAAAGAAGTATGCAAAATTTCAGCTAATTCCTATAAGTAGTTTTTTCGTTCCATTAAGTTTTCTACACTGCTTCTAAAACGATGCATTTAGAAGCGTATTAACAAATTTCAAAATGTTTACAGCATTTTATTTAGCATTTAAAGGCTAATGGTTATGCATTTCTTGAGTTAAATATCATTTTCCATGTTGTAGTAATGTAATATATATATATAATTATATATGTAAAATTTGGTCAGCAGCAAAAAATATAAAAGTTCAAAAAAACTTTCCTTTTTATAATATTTAATTAATAGTTGCTACTTTTAACTGCGGAGGAGAGTCTCTGTCCTTATGGTAGGCTAGAATTTTTACTTATCTGCTCATTTAATGTCACTTACAGAATATAAGAACTTATTGAAGAAAGATAATTTTATTTACTAAAAAAATACTTTGTAGGGTTGTAACTATTTAATTTTACAAACATCCTGGCCAAATTCTTTCTCTTCATAATTAATGCATAACGAACTCCAAATTTTGTTGCAAGAAAAGGGCCATTTATTTGTATTTGATTTATCGAATCTTGTTTGTGTGGACAATATTCCTTACAAAAGTCTGAAATTTCATAAAACTAATCTATTGTAATTGTAATTATTATAATATTGTATACAATCATAAATGCAATAAAAAAACATCCCGGCTTCAAAACATTAGTAGATAATGCATTTATTACTACTTTTTTGTATGCGAATTTTTTTTACTTTATTTCCTATACATACATAAAACGAAAAATTTCAAATAATTTCATTAATTCACGAAGTATTGTTTAATATTTTATCTTACCACCATTTTTGTCAGTATAAAATTACTTTTTATTTAACTTCATATTTAAATGAAAAGCATAAATGGATCAAAAAAGTTTTAAAACAACAAATTTCAATTATCGTGTGAGTGGGAATGAATAACTTCTTGGAAAATAAAGTTTTGCAAGAAATACGCTTCATGAAAAATTTTTATATTATTATATTACAAAATTTCTAATAAAATACATTTGTATGATATTACTTTTTTTTAAGATTTGATATTTAAAAGAAAGACGAGGTAATAAATGACGTTTTGAAAAAATATATTCGGTTAATTTTTTTATGTGATCTCAATGAAAAATCGGGATTTATCAAATAATTCTATTTAACTGCATTACAATGCTGTTCTCATTTCCTTAAAAAAAATTTTAACTTTTAAGAACGAATGCAAGAATTAAGCATATATCTGTTATATTATGTTTTTGATAAATTACATTTGAATGTATTATGATTTGTAACTATTTTTTACGGATGTTATTATTTCATTTATATTTTAAGTTGATAAATATCAACTTATATTTTGTTCAATTTAAACATAAAAGCTCTAATGCAGGGTGTTTCTGAATTCTAATGAACAAACTTTTAGAGGAGGTAGAAATCATCAATAGAAATCAGAATCGCATAGATATAAAGAAAATTAGACATGACATAGATAAAGAAAGGGCACATTATGGAAAGCAATATTGAGTGATTTATTACACAAAAAATAGTTAGTGTCCAAAATTCCGCCCTTTCATGCACTATTGATACCTACACTGCATGGATAGGTGAACATTTTCAAAAATACCGAACGTTTCGCGGAACGTAGCAGCAGTGATGGTTATTCTTACAGCAAGGTTCATTTCAGAATATACTGGCGCTTCGTAGTCATTGGCATTCAAGGCGCTCTACAAAAGAAAAAATAATCAAGAGACAGGAAAATCAGGTGATCTTGGCGGAAAAGCGACGGGATCATCATGCACAATCCTTTTAAATTCAAATGTCCTATCCAGACTCTTTAATGATCTGGAGCCCCATCGAGTTGAAACCACATTCAGCTTGGAACTTCTGCAGTCAGTAATTCCGAAGGACCTCCAAGAAAAATTAGATACGCGTGAGAGTTCATTCCAGGTGTTAAGATGTATGGGCCGATCAAACAGTCAGGCACGATTCCCGCCCGGTGTTATTCGGCATCTGGTCTAGTTCTGTGTGGGTTATGTACGCTCCAAATTTATGTGTTGTAAGTATTAATGACCCTCTCACGTGTAAAGGACGCTTCATTAGTAAACAAAATGGAATATGGGAAGGACGGCAAGGTCGGACGCCAAGATTTTCAATGTGGCAAATATCTATTAGGCGAATTCCAATCTAGCTAATATCCATTTCTATAAGCTACTCCATAAACAAAGTGAATATAGGCTAATGCGGAATGAGGGAAACGATTAATGATCCTCTCACTCAGTCGTTGGCTAAAATGAAAAACACTCGCTGCTGACCTCGAGATCTCTCTTACTCCTCCACCTATCCATTTGGGATCCTCTGTAATTCTGATACCTATTGATATTTTCTACTTGCCCTCAAAGTTTGTAAATGAAGTTCAGAAACACCTTGTATATATGATGATCGACAGCAGAATGAAGCTTGATGGCTGCTTTTTTTCCCGTGACTATACGGGAAAAAGATTTGAAATTATACCTTTAATTGCGAAATTATTCTGTTATTCTCTATATATTATTTTTCTACAATTTATAAATATTACGATGTTAGTACTCAGCTGTAAAAAAATTTTTTTTTCTTACAATTTAAGTAATTAAGTAATTTCTCCTAGGAACCAGCAACTGCTGAGAGAAGAAAAAATTTAAAGTTCCTTCAATAATCTAAGCTTAATGAAATATTTTTTTGTGCATAACTTAAAAGTGGTACCCTTAGGTAGAGGGCAAAATAATAGAAACACAATGAACGAATGCAAAATGCTTACTTAATACGATTTTTTTTTATTGTTTCAGCTCTTAAGCTTAAAAAATAATTTAATGGAGCAGTATTATGCTTTTAATAATGAGTGAGAATCATGTATACTCAATTTTGAGAGCCGCTGTTTACATCAGAATATTCCTAAAAGTTATAACATATTGAAATTGATTATTATGGGCAAATTTTCAGTTTTGTGACCTTTTTTCCATACTCATAAATAAAAGTTCTGCTTCTCCGAAATCATCTCTTCGAATATATTATTATTCATAATAATTATGAAACCTAATTTCCTTAACAAGCTAATATATTATCGTATTGCATTCTAATATAAATCAAAATCATTGTGGCTATGTATGCATGTATGTATGTATGTATGTAAAGCGTGGTTTGTTGCTCTTTAATACTTTTTATTCTTCATAATTTCAAGCAAATAGTCCAATGTTCATCTTTTTGTTAAGAATTCGTTGTCCAAGCTATAGAGAGTACGTTGCTGTGTCCTCCCGCTGGTGTGGTTTGGAAGTTTGGAGAGAGGGTGCCAGCTCAGTTGTCGTACTCGTCATATGCCCAAGGTTCAAAATTAAGAGGCCAGTCTCAAAATAGCCCTAAAGTTGCTTTAAAACGGGACGCTAATGTAACTAAAATTAAATTAAAGCTACTCAGAAGTTAAAGTTGCAGTGAAGGCGGAGTACGAGCGATTAGAAAAATTTGAACTTGGAATAATTAGAAATTATTACAGTTCCCATCCCCCTCCATAAGCCTCGTATAACAGTTGATCCCTTGCTATCTTAAAATTCTGGAAAAATAGAACAGTTTAGTAAATAAGTTTAAACAAATTTGAATTTTAATTGTTTATGGTTTAAAACAGTTATTCAATATGCAATAATACAACAAAATAATTGAAAATTTACAAAAGTTCCAATGTAATAGAATAAGTAACACAAAGAATAATATAGCAATAAAAACATATTTTACAAAAAATTTTATTTTCAAAAATAATAATAATTGTATAATAAAATGAAGTTTTACTTTACAAGAGGCTATTTTGAGAAGTCGGTTGAAAAGTGAATTCATTACATTAAATCGAAAATATTTGTAAATGTTTTCAAGCTTAACTAAATTTTTTTTATTATTTTTGTAATAGTTGTAGCATGGCGATGTTGAACAAAATGCTAAATTGATATTTGTGAAACATTTCCTCTATCGAAAGAATAATACAGTGGGATATTATCGCTTACAGACATGGGTATTTTAGATTTTTGAGTTAACCCACATTGTACCTCTAATCTTATAATAAACTTTTTCTTTGTTGTAAGTCAACACTAGTCCCATATACCATTTTTAGTTGAAGGCAAATTTGATCCTTAGAGGTATGGAAAAGTAGGAAATTATGGAATTTTCTTTTTTCTTAGCAAATAAACAATATAACCCTTTTTCTAGCAATTTAGGTTGTAATTGATTCTTAAAGTAAACAATTGCACTTTAAAAAAATAAACAAAACGAATTTCCATGCTCTAACTACATCTATAACTTAACATTTTGCACTAAATTTTTTAAACCAGATGATATTTAGGGAAATTTTTAAAAACAGTAATTCTTTTTTTGAACCAATTTTGTAAATTTGAATACAAAATTAACGCAACATTTTAAAGATGTCTCTTGAACATGCAACACTTCGCGATAATAATACCAAATATTTGTTTATAGAAATTGTTGTATCTCCAAAACAGCAATTATTCAGAACTTATAAACTTGAAATTATTTTACCAGCATTATAAGAGAAGTTCTATTTAATATAGCAAAACATCTTAATAATAATAAAATTTAAAATATATCTTGCAATTACAACTATGCAAATCAAAACTTTCAACTTTTCTACATAAAATGCCTTAATTTTCAAAAAAAATTTTGAAAATAAAAAATACTATTTCAGTTTTTTTTATATATCAAAATGTTTAAATCAATAAATTTCATAAATATAAATTTCAATATTCAGTGTATCAAATAATGAGTTAAAATATTTCTAAAGCATTACCAAAGTAATCTTGATATCTCTAAGCAGTTGCATTTTGCTAATGGTATTGTTAAGGTGAAACATAAGATAACAGAAGATGCTATGACAAATTTTTCATTTATTTTCCCTTTATCTTGATAATTTAGCAAAATATTTTTATAGAATGTTTTTTTCTTTAAAAATACCTGTGGGATTTGAACTTCGAAGAAAATATTTGTCATTGAGGCACAACACGTTAAAGAAGGTTGAAGAAAATATATATCACTTTTTAGTCGAATAAATTTGTTGGAACACGCACATTTTCCCTTGATATCGATACACTTTTATGAACTATCTGTAGAACAGCAGAAATGAGATAAGGAGTGGCCATTTATAAGCTAGAAGAATTTAACTGCCTGCAGAAAATTTTGAAAGGAATTTTAATTTTTAGGAAGATATCAATGAAGGATCAAAGCACAACGAAAGCAGTCTGGTGATTGTGGTTGATCAATGGAGTCAACATTTGGAAAAGTTTTTGAATCACGTAGATGATAATCATGGGAGTTTTTTGTAAATTTGATTTGTACCAAATTTGTGAAGTTCTTTAACACTTTTTTTATTCTTCATAATTTCAAAGAAATAAACCCAATTGTAATCATTTGTCAAGATTTATTTGTCCAAACCATGACTTGTACGGTATAAAGGCAGAAAGCAGTAAAAAGAGAGCGTGAGAATATATTTTGAATTCATATAGTTTTTGAAAGAAATTTATCGACACAGCGTTTTGTCTCTTTGAGAAATACAATAGACCACACAATTCAGAAGTTAAAGTTACGGAGATAGAAGACTAGAAAATTATCTTTAGGATGTCGACTAATTAAAAATCATTACAAATATTTACTATGTATGTATGTTCCACAACTCCTCCCAAACGAGTGGGTCGCTTCAGCAAAACTTTGCACACCTATTCTTTATAAAAGAGAAAAACATCGCCAATTTTTCAAAGTACAAAAGCTAATTAAATATTCAAATTGAAAATTTTCCGTTTCCCTGCAGTCCCTTCGGAGAAATTTTTCAGGAAATATTTTAATATCATCATACAATTCAAAATTTAAATTTTTTCTAAATTTCTTTCTGTGCAATATTTTCTTCAGTTTTTCTTCATTCTTTTAAAATTTAATGCTGGCGATTTTGAAATATAGTAAGATTTTGATCGATTCTAGCACTAACTTTTGAAAGCTTTGTTTCATAACTTTTGGAATTTTTTTCTTTCTTACTTTAAAGAAGTAATTCAATGGTGCTTAAAAGAACTGATTTTCAGGCTTGACCAAGGTTCAAGGATAGTCAATCAATCAAGTGGTGTAGCATATTAAAAAGGATTATAATAGTTATAATAATTTATACAAAATTAGCTTTTACATTGAAAATAATCGTATATGAAAGTACTTAAATTCTGAGCAATGCCGGATATATCCATATAGTATTTAATAGAAACTTAAACTTTACAAACAAAGTGAACTCAAATCTTTTCCCTTGCGGGAAAAACATATGATATGGAGTAAAATATTTTTCTAAATCTACTTGTTTGATCAGATGTTGGGACTTTTTATAACTTGGTTGTCGCTTATACCACTTACCTATGATATCCACCTACTACAATCTAAATGGATAGATCGAATTATCATAGGCGTAAATAATGGCAATTTCAGTCCCCCTTCATTCAGTTGAGATAGTTTTTATTTCCCTTCATCCCGTGTTGGATGACGAGGTTTAGTCTGAAACCCCATGGGTGGTTTAAAAAAAAATTTTGATATGGAAAAGAAATCTCCACCCCCTCATAATCCTTGTCTCAAAAGAATATTTTGGACTTGTAAACTTCCGTAATCGAAAGACAATAGATATTATGTCCGATTATAACTCGCTTTCAATCATTTCCTTAGCTGCAAATGAGGATCGGGATGGCATGGTTTTAAGGTCTCTGCTGCGGAACCGGAGAGTTTCAGGTTCGAGACTTTATTCCACCGAAGAACCGCCGCGTAAGAAGGTCTGATGCACGTTAAATCCGTCGGGGCCAAATGTCCTCCCGCTGGTGTGGTGTGGAAGTCTGGGGAAGGGGTGTCAGCTCAGGTGTCGTCCTCGTCATCTGACCACGGTTCAAAATTACGAAGTCTGTCCCAAAATAGTCCTAGTGTTGCTTTAAAAACGGGACACTAATATAACTAAACCTTAGCTGCAAGCTATTCGCACCCCTTTTTGGAATTACTTTGTGATTCAGTGAGTAAAGTGAAAGAATAGAAACGTAGCTGTTAATCGTTCAACATAGATTTTAATGACTAAATGCGAATCAGTAAAAAAAGCTTTCTTTTTCAATGTTCACAAGGAAATTTTGAATGAGATTATAAAGTTTTAATTGAATGTTTAGTTTTTGATGAATTCAATAACATAAAAATTTTACATGAGAAATGTCATCATCATTTTGCATAATTTTAAACAACCTTTTTGGGAAAATGAACAAGCTTATGGTTCTGGAATATTAAACAGATTGTAATTTTGCAGTTGAAATTCGATTGTTTAAGATAATAAATTTAATTCACAGCGACACAAAACTCAGAAGAAAGCAAGCAAGCAAACAAGCAATTCCTACTAAAGATACCAAAAAAGTGATTTTTGAAATGAGACCTTTTGTTTAGCATCCGTTGACGGGTGCGAGGATTTTTGGGAAGAAGACGATGCCTATAGAAAGCTAGTTTATTGTTTTCATCTCATAGTTACAACATTCCGAAGATATATTGGCATCATCTTCGGAATGTCAAAATAGATGCCATTGCTCATTTGTGGATCCCCCAGAAGAATTAATATCCCGGCGGTGGAATTGCTTATATGGTTAAATACAGTTCAGTGCTTTTATTTTACAATCTTGCACATCATGAAATAATAACGACTCAAACGCCAACAGAAAATTTTGACTATCAGAAAATATAGCATTTAGTGTCGTCAGAATTTATTCAGTATCTATGAATTGAATATATTTATTATTGTAGTCCAATCAAATTCTGTGCTAAGTAAGATTATATTTTCGGGAAATATATGTTTACGTATATAAAATCCGACTTCATGAAGAATATGAAACTTGCTATTTTATTTTCGAGTGAAATGAGAAACTCAGTTTTTCCGCACTTTAAAAGAAAAACTCTTATATTTTGTTATCGAAAATTATTTTTAACAGAATTTTGATGCTATTCAAAATACAAAAAAAGCAGTTGAAGTTTTTTAAAGAATTCTCTCTATTTACTCATTTTTTATGTAACTTGAGAATCACTTTCTACAATATTGCTCTTTATTTCAAATAATACCGTGGATAACTAAAGAGTCAATAGAACTGACTTTCATTAATTTGGCAAGTTGATTTCAAGTGTGAAAAAAAATTAATTGAGCAGTAGTCTCTATGAATGTTTGGGAAAAAATATTAAGGTCAGTAAATTCGTTTCTAAATTGATTAATTGTGGTGAAAAAAAACACATCCAATCTTGTTATTATTTTCTTGATTCATCAACCTTACTGAACCGTAAGTTCTAAGAATAATTGAAATGGGATAATCTAAGATACTGGTTTAACCTAATGATTTCTTTATGGGAAACTATGATTTTGCTATTTTGTATAACTTGAACAAACTCTAGCCAGATTTTAAATGTGAAATTTGCAACAGATTTTATGCACTTCCTGATATGTTTAAAACTATTAATATTTATGGAAACAATTAAAGCAACACACTCTTCTTAATGCATGATTGTCGAGATTTGTTCTTCTTTAAACGATTATAGAGTAATTAATAATGAAATCAACTAAGTTAAACCTCTTTTTGTAAGAAAATATAAATTTCATCCAAATATTAATCTCCAAATGTCATTTAGTAAGTGGTGATAACCTTTTTGTTTTCAAATATTTTAATTACAAAAAAACTCGTGATAGATTCAAAGTTGAGAATATTTTTTATTAGTAAAAGTCGGCTCTCTTGTGGAACAATCATATAAACTTCACCTCTGTTGTTATCTTTGTCATGGAATTACTATTTTTCCTCATATATCATTCAAATATTTTAGAAGCAAGTTGATCAATTGGCATTTTAAAAATATTACATTTTACAACAGAATCGGTCTGTTCTATTATAATAGGATAAAAAGAACAATCCTAGCAATTATTTTCAATATACTTTACCCAAATGAACTTATTTGTGTTAGAGATAAAAGTAAAAAAATAAATATGAATCCTCTCTTTATTTGTGCATTTTATTTCCGTGCAGTAGGGAAAGAAGCTTTTTCAGTACGTGCTTAATTTTTGCAGAACTTATAGAAATTTTTTTCATTCTGAGGTTTTTTATTAAAGAAGCACATTGAATATTATCGCTGTGTGTTTTTTCTCTATTATTCGAAAAATAATTCGTTTATTTATAATTATTTGTTATTATAATTTGTTCAATATTTTCACACACAAAATGCAACACACAGACAGTTTTTCTTAAACAATTTATAAACAATCCTAAATCTATTTGTAACAGTTGACAATTTTAGGCCTGTTTTTCATATTTAATCCATGTTCAGTAGTTTTTTTCTTCTTAAATTTTCATAAATTGGGAATACTGATTGTTCCTATCCCGTAATTCAGTGATGATTATTTATCAATACTGAAAGGCACCAAACGCCCATTCAATGAAATTATGGCGCTCTCCCGTGACACTTGGATATCCAAATTTTCTCCTCTTATTTGTTACGTCTGATTGATTGAATACTTTTGACGTGTGTTTTATTCGTTAGACATACTCACCCAAAACAGTTCGGGGGTTTTCTGAGAAATCTAAAATGATGCCCAAAGATACATTTACTTAATATCCATGGGTTATGTAGATAATGAACTCGTTAAAAAATCGAGCTGTTATTTCATTTTCTGAGGGGGGGGGAATTTTGGTCTTTGAAAGAAAAACTCCTGAGATCTGAGGTATCTGAACCCCCAATTTCTTAAAGGATATTTGTGATGAAAGTAGATTTGTTCAAATGTTGATACCAACAACTTTTTAAAAGCTTAGGTTTGCTTAAGCGCTGAGAAGAAACCTCATGCGGAATATTGCAACTCAAGTATACCGGCAGAAAGTAAATCAAGTTACAATCCTTTAGGAGAAACCTGAATAAGAAAAGTAATTCCAGATTATTTTTTTTTTATCAATGATGCAAGAAACAATTTGAGCTTCAAAACTGGGAGTTAAATACAATGTAGAAAAGAGTTTTGTCAAAACTAAATCTTAAAACCATAATAAAAGAAGTAACTAAAACTTTCGAATTTTTTAAAATTTGGATATCTTTTTCTGCTATAGACATAAAACAAAATTTTATATTTTAGCGCCTTTACATGCTGAAACATGTAACCAATATCTTATTTCTACGTTTTTTGGTAAATTGAGAAATGATCAAATTTGTCATGAAATAATATCCTGGAGTTAATTATCCACACAACTTTAATTCTTCTAAAAAACACACAAGTATAAATAAATGACGCTCTGTGCATGATAAAATGCACTCGTCTTAACAACTATAGCATCAGATTTTTTTCAATTCCAGAGCAAAGGAAAATTATATTATTTATTAAACTGGCAAGATGTTGATTCTTCGGATTTATTCGATTTCTCACTTTTAGAGGAGACATTTGATCAGCAACTAATTCCTATAAATATCGTGGCACAATAATTATTGCTCTTAAAAATATTTATCATCCTTTCTAGATCCAAGTAAGACCGATCCTGAATTGGACCTCAATCATTTTGAAATATCAGAAAAAAAATGCTTTTTTGTGTAATATATCTTCAATCTGGTTTTATTAATGATATGTAGGATAAATGTTTGATTATTTCGAGAGTTTGGCTTTTATGAAAATATTTTTTCAGTTATAATTTTAATTTACCTGTAAATGATAATTTATTTATGATAGTTATTTCAATCCAATCATAGGAGAATTTTTTAATTTTATGAATCTTTAACAATTTTAATGCCTCTCTTTTTCGAAATTGCATTGATATTTTTTTCAATGATACAAGGAAAAAATTACTTTTGAACATTATATTCAGTATTTCTGAATATTATGTTTAATACTTATGAGTATTGCATTCAAATTACTTCGGAATATTGATAAGTGAAGCAATCATAATTCTACTCGTAAATTTTAACCTTCATCGGATCAATAATCTTATTTCCTTGAAATTCAGTTACTCAACATAAGATATGATTTCTCATAGCGTATTGATGATAATCTCAAAAGCGTATTATTGATCAAGATTTTTCGAATGTCAAATTAAAATTTTTTTTAGTGGGCAAGTTTCTGTATTTCAATAATGTCGACTCAAAACTTGAATTCTGTCATTTGATTTGGGATATTTATTACAAAACTGAATTTAAAATTTTAGAAATAAGTATAAACTAAATTCAAGCGATATTTATTTTAAAATAGTATTTAATTTTCATCTTATATGCATAATTTCTTTTTGAAATTCCTGATTCAAAATTCCGAAAAGATTTTTGTTTTGTGCAGTAAATTATTATTTGATTAATTGTGTGATATACCTAGCTGAATTTATTTTATTTTATTGAATAAGTCAGAACTTTTAGAAGCAATTGAATTTATTTTCGTAGGTAATATATTTTATAAAAATTTTCTGGTTTACTTGATAATGTTGTTAAAATTTAAAATTCTCCATCTATCCTTCCATGTTTTTAGAGATTATAACTTTAAATATTTGTTTGTTTGATACAATGCTGTAATAATTTTTTTCTGCTCATTTTCTTTAAGTAAATAAATAAATAGGATTTCACTTTGCTTTGGTTCCCAACTTTTTGTTTTTAAAGGCAAATCTTTATCAACCAAAATGCATCATTTATGACTGAAAATTTAAATTTAGAATTGTTTCCTGAGGTTGATCAGGTTTTCGAAGCAAATAAGTGCAGTAAGCGAAATAAGGGGCCATAATTTTATAGTGCAGTAGAAAAACATGTTCGCAATTCTAAAGCTTTTTAGAAAGATGACGAAGCAATTCAATTTGCCAATGCAGCTGGATCTATAAAGCTCAAGAAAGAGTAGGAGTGAAGCTAGCCTCTTTAATGTAGCAAATTTTTAGTGAATTGAAACTATTCAGTTAGGCTTTCATATTAAGATCTATAATAAGAATTTTTTATGAACCAACTGTCTCTTGATATCCGTTTACTAAAGTAAAACCCTCATACGAAATGCAGAGTCATATTAATTCATTTCATCGTTCTTTTCTTTTCTAGAAAAAAACAAGATGAGGTGAGAATATTAGAGTCTGCGATTCGGATGCGGAATGAAGAGCAACGAAGGAAAGGAATCGAGCTCGATGCTACTTGCCAGATCTGCTTGAAGACCAAGTTCGCTGATGGCATTGGTCATGTTTGCAACTACTGTAATGTCCGGTGTTGTGCGCGATGTGGAGGAAAAGTTTCACTGAGATCAAACAAGGTAAGACAGTCTCAACATTCTTTGACAAACAAATTAACATGTACTCTTCATATTTTAGAGTGTTATATAGATGGTAACAAGAGAAAAATCCGTCTTTTTTTTTCCCCTCCAGAAACCATCAAACTCTCCATTTAGCACATACCCTCCGACATATATGTTAAATCAAATTAAATAATGCTAAGGTTTTTGTATTTGACCTTCCTATAGTTATGTTTGGTCTTTTAGGATAGATTTCTGTTAATTTCGTGTAAAAAAAAAGTTGTACACAAAGTGCTTTTTAAAAAAGTTTAAATGAATTATTATAAATGGATGAATATGTTTGACATGAATTCCTGTAAGGAAAATAATTTTGATGCCTAAACAGCTTCAGGGATGAATTAAGTTCTCAAACCGAACTTTGCATCACTTGAGATTTTAGTGCTCACTACATATCGAGAGACCATCCGAACTTATGTCGACTTGTTATAGAAGCACTAAGCCCAGTTTTTTATTATTATAGCTCATCAGTAATTTCAACATCACGAAGCTTGCAACGTTAATCAATAGAATTGATAACTACGATAATGGTACCAACTCATATATGATTCTCAAGCTTCGGAGGGAACGATAGAAATCTTTTAACTTCAAAATGTTACTTATTCTTTTCAAAGAAAGAAAAAAAAACATTGTTCCTGCCTTGGAAGTGATTATTTCCTGGCTATTGTTTTTAAATAGTTAGTTTCTTCTTTACAATAATTTTTGGCAATTTAATAATTAAATACATTGAAATACTTTTGAAAAATTTTCAAGTATTAGTCATTGAAATAAAATGAATAGCTTGAATAATTTTTGATTACATGAAAGAAAAACTTTAGATTGTAGAACAATCTTTCTTATATCCTTTAAAGACATTTTCTCATATGGGAAAATCTCTCTCTCATATGGAAAAGTTTTATGTTTCAATATTTTTATTTTAATATTTCAAATTGAAAAATGAAACTCCCGCCGATGTAGGATCCAAATAATTTCAGCTTGAAGCAAAAACTGCCCACTTTACCCATTTAAAAGATAAAGGCATACATTTTCTTGACATTCATCAATTTCTATTTTTATTGTTGCGAACCCTTGAATATGAATTTTTTGTTAAAATTATTACATTAAAAATACAGAAGATGCAAATTAATAATCTGTGAGAGAGTAATAGTATTTATCCAACTTCCGTTTTCACTCATGTCACATCTGAAACGATCAAATGATCTTTTTCGCTGAAGATTTCATGGACTTGAATAAGCAATTCTCATTTATTTTGTTTTTTTGCATTTGACGTAAGTCTTCAGACTTTTTTCATTGGGATTATTTCTGCATATTCCCATATAAATTTAATATTTTAGCCTACATTTTTAATAGTGTTCCACTAGTGTAAATCTGAAAAGCTGATAGTGGCAGTTTTCCTAGAGATTAAAAATATTTTTCTATTTTAGTGACAGTTTTTGTTTAGCTTTATTTTTTCCTATTATAAATAATCTTCCTTTCTTTTGGTCTTGCATGTATATTAAGCAGGACATCTCAATTTGAAGCCCTCTTATTGTAAGATGTTGTTCTTTCTTATGCGTTTGAAAGTTTAACACCACTGAAATACCTGCACAGAAAGTTTAAAAACAATTCTTCATTGTAAAATCCATACTCTCTGAATATTTTTCTTTTTTAGGAAATGTGATTAAATTTAATTGATAGTAAATCGCTTGAATTCCATGCAATTTTACTTTATGTCGAAAATGGAAAATATTTTTCGCTGTTAATGAGAAAAGAATGAGCGCTTTTAGTATCCGAGTTCTTAAGGAAATTGCATTGCTAGAATTGCAGAGTATTACTAACTTTAATAAGAAGAGGGAGTTTGAAGTGAAATATATTTTTAACCTGTTAACTGGGTATGACAAAATATTTCAATGCGAAATGAGTTGATTTTAAGTTAATTTCCCAGTTAACATGTTAATTATTTCCCCAACATTTAGAAGCAGGAAAAGAACCCTTTCTTGATTTTGCCAGATGTGTATTCAAACTTTCATTATTTCAAATCAATAATGATTTGCTTTCGAGATCTATCATTTTTTTTATACTCTATAATGATTTGTTTTTCAGATTCTTTTTTTTCTATGAAATGTTGTTTCTGATATCGATTCATTTACATAAAATCTATTTGATTTGATAATTTGTTTGCTTAACTGATAGTTAATCATTAAATCAGCATAAAAGAATCAAATTCAGAAGTTTGAATCAATATCTTTATGGTTTAAAATATCTAGGTCTTTGATTCATTCCCGCATTAAGTATTAATATATTACCATTATATATTAATTATTAAATGGATACTAATAATTACAGTACACTCCCGAATATCCGGTCTAATGTGGGGAAGGGCAGATCGGATAACAAAAAAGTCGGATAGGCTGAAGTTCTATGAACTCAGTTTTTTGCCCACCAGTACCAGAAGACAAAGCTTTTATACCCACAACTCACTGTTATAATATATATTTTCTCAATTCTTATTGAGTACTAAGCCCTCCATTTACCTCAAGCCACGAAGAATGTGAACGCGGTCTCTGCCTGGTGAATCATAGAAGCCATTGCCGATAACGTGTCGAATTAAAACAGAAGGCTCCATACTGATAGTTTATATATGTTTATATACTACACTGCGTGTTTCAAGAATTTATTAGAGAAAAAGTAATTTCAAGGATATAAACTGTTCACATTTTAACCTAAATTTTGTAATTCTTAACTTAAATGCAAGAAACAAACAAAAATTAACTTAAATCTCAGGCCTAATTCTTAAGAAAATTGACTCAAACTGATTTTATTTTTCATTGATAAATGATATACAGATATGAAAAGGTAATTTTAAGGTAAGAGTCTAAACTTACAGTTTATAGTTTTTGAAAAACTAGGCCGCATAGTACGGAAACTGAATAGTCGCGAACCGGATACTCTGGAGAGTACTGCAAGTTGATTATTAAAACCGCAATGTTTAGTATATTTTGGTGTTGTTTAAATTTAGCTATTATACTGAAAATTGGTAAAATAAGTCGCTCACCAAGGGTATTAAAAATTTATTAATTTGGTAGTAAGCATTCTTCTCACGGCTTATGAAATTGTTAAAAGAAAGCATAGCAATCTTCAAAAACTAGGGTAGAATGGATATGAAAGCACAACTCTTAGAAATTATTCTTTTTCAGAAAAGTTTTTTTTTTATCCAGAAAAAAGTCATTTAGTGAATGTTCGCCCCTTTTTTAGTTTTAAAAAGGAAATTACCATTAAGATCCATTATTTCCCTCAGTATCAATCCACAGAAAAAGAAGAAATATCTTTTTCCCCTCAGTATAAATTATTTTCACTATTTAGTGAGATGATTTGCTACATATGATTTAAAAAGTACGTACATCAGTTATTTATGTTTCTATCATTTGAGGAAAATGTAGAAATTCCTAAAAACTTAATGGATCCAATCATAGTAAAAACGAACATCACTAAGAAAACAACAGGTTAATTTTCGTTGATTTGACGATTTTTGTAAAGATTTATTTAAGTAGGTATTTATTTTAAACATTTTTTGTTTTTGAAAATAATTGAAATTGTTTGCTCTATTTGATATCACAGCCTTCACTTGTTCAAAAAGATTTAGATAATGCACCAACCTCAAGAAATTATAAATTAAAAAAATTTTTTAGAGACTAATTGAAGTCAAAACTGTCTATCATATAAGATGCTAGTGAATTTTTATGTAAACTTGGTAATAGTCTTTGAATGCAGATAATTCTTTAGAAAAAAAAAGGGTAGCTTAAAACTTTCATACTGTTGCGTTTTAGTTTTTGGAAGTCTTTTTGAATATAATTAAAAGTTACCATTTTACTCGTATACCGTTTAGAGACAGTGTTTAAGTTACCCGAGTGATGTTTTTGGAGTCTCACAGATAAACGTTAGTTCTGAAATTATCAGTAAATTTTTAGCCCTTTCAAAACTTATTACATTTTATGGCGAGTATCTTTGGAATAAAAACAAACATAATCCAAGTACTTCGGCATTTGTGTACTAACGAATTACGTAAGCAGTGGATATAGAAAGGATCATTTTTCATTCTTATAATTTAGCAGACATTGCATTAGAGTTTTGCATGATTTTAAAAGAAAAATTTTTAGGAAAAATGATTTTAAAAGGGAAAAGCCAGCTAGGATGTCGTCCTCGTTATCTGGACACGGCTCAAAATTACGAGGTCCATCCCAAAATAGTCCAAGTGTTGTTTTAAAACGGGACATTTATATAACTAAACTAAATCCATGGTAAAAAAAAAAAAAGACTGCTTTGGGAAATTAGTTGTATCCGTCCAAAATGTAGAAGGATTTGCTAATCATCAGCTAGGCTTCTGTGGAAACGAAAATTGGCGCCAACACACCTCTTGAAGTTTTAAATGATTAATTTCAGATTAGTGTAAATAGTTCTGATTTTTAAACATCTTTGAGTAATATATTTTTTCTTTATTTACATATACAGGGTGATGGGTAAAGTTAGTTTAAACCTCTTAAATTCCAAACGGCGTCTCGTATAGCTAGGGAGGTATTGTTTATCTATAATGAAGTGACTATGCTGAATTTGAGACAAGTTACAGCGCCCCTGTTACTTAAATAAGGAAGTTACGAAAAATAAATAATAAGAATAAAGGAGATCGGCTCAGAAGTTCAATTAAAAAATCGTACCCTATACCATCATAAAAAAGCAGGGGAAAATTGCATGGGATTATCAGTAAAGTTAATGGAGATATTTGTGATTAAAATTATGAACTTTTTTTCAAATGAAAAAGGGTACATCTTTAAAAAAAATTTATTCTTCAGTATTATAAAGTTTTTTCGAGTTAAGCGTTTAGTTTATAAGACGAGTTTAAGTTTTTCCGGCATTAGATTTTGGAAAGAACTCTTTTTCAAGCCACAAAAATTTAATAATTTTAATCGCAAATATTTCCGTCAATTTTACAGATAATTCCACGAAATTTCTTTATGCGCTTTTATTATGATATAGCGCTCGTTTTTTTATTGGACTTTTTGGCCAATCACTTTTATTTTTTGAGTTAATTTTTAACTTCCTTCTTTTATCTTTAGGGACGCTGTAACTTGTCTCAATAAATTCGGCATAGTCGCTTTACAATAGATAAACGTTATTTTCTCTGGACATTTGAGACACCGTTTTGAATTTAGATGGCTTAAAAGGATTTTATCGATCACTCTGTATAACTCTCTACTACCAGAAATTACTAATTTTAGAAACTGATGATTTAGCTTTTAGAAATGGATGATTTAGTTTTTAGAAACTGATGATAAATTAATTTTAGCAGTTCATGCAATTCAAAACAATTTAAATTTATATTTAGTAATGTATGCATTTATGATTTCTCTATACTAGCAGAAATTCCTAACTCTATGACGAAAGAGCGAAGCGAGGTGATCCCAAAAGAATCATTATGTGATTATTGGAGGTTGGTGAGCGGAACGAGCCGTGAATGTAACCCTATAAATAATATATAGCTTTTTAAAAAACATTTACCCTTTTAATCTGAAAAACTTTTACTATTTTAATCTTTAATTTGAAATGCGGTGCAATATATACAAGGTGTCCCAAAATGGGAATTAGCTTTTACTTTCTTAAATATTACGCTTAGACATATATTTCTACTTGCAAAATTTCATTAAATAAAATTGCATGAAAACGTTTATCGTCTTTGCAGGTTGATAGTAAAAAGTAAAAAAAAAATTACACATCCCTTATGGTGTAAAAGCTACAATACTAAAATGTTTCCTTTACATTTATTTATGCACTCACAAAATTTCAAACTTATGTCTACAAAGTTTGATGACATATGATTATTTTTAAATTTAGAGAAGCTGGTTACAAATTTATAAGAAATCATTTATTTCAGAAATGCAAATTTATTTAATATAGAAAAATTGTTATAGTATAAATATTTGTCTAGTATTATATCATCCAATCATCATAACTTCAAAGACATTTGCTAAACATGCTTCATGTTGTTTACTTTCATTGGTCGGTAGTTGCAACATGGATTCAATCAAAACCAGGAGAGAAATTGAATATATGCGAATACAAAAAGAAGTATTGGATGCTGAGCAAGAAAACATAATTCATTGCCAGCACCATAACTATAGCATAGCGAGGGCGGCCCGCCATTGGCAGCATCTTTTGAATTCAATCGCAAAATACGATCCTGTATTTCATGATTATCATGTTCTAATTTGGGTAGCAAAATTTTATTCATTTATATGTTACCAGAAATTCAAAATGAAGTTATTACAGCTTCGGGAGATAAAGTTTGCCTAAATATCATCAGAAAAGTATGCCAGATATATAAACAGCCAGCACTCGGATGTTTATAACAAAGCCCAACAAGCCAGGTATTAAGATTCGCGTGAATTATAAACAAAGGGATCTTTTAAGATTTTATTAAAACAAAATTTAAAACTACTGAAGGAATTACAAACATGATTTTGAACAAACTTATAAAACAGTATACTGAATAATGAATGATAAATTTAATTAGTTCTGATTGGCGTTATGTCTGTATTAATGGATGAATTGACTTTGGCCGGACATTTTCGGTAAATCTTTATCGAAGAATTCAAAAGGCCTGTTTTTAAGTCACATGCAATGAATTAGATCACATATGCACAAGTATTTTGAAAAGAATTCAAATTTGTATACATGTCGAAGGTGATAATTTTGGACAAGTTTTTTAGCACTTCAATTAATGTATCTATTACTTGACCATTTTTTAAATAAAAATTAATGACAGTCAATAAGTGCATTATCATTTTCTGATTCTAATTTTAATAATTTTTCGTAATTGGTATATTATTCCTGAAATTTACAAAGAAAGTCTCGTTTAAATATTGGTTAGAGGTATTAAAAAAAGGTCTTACTCAATAAATCTGCTCTTTAATATCTCAGCGACTTTAACTGATAGAAACATGAAACTTTGTATGTGTATATATGAATGCAAAAAATTTTTTACTAATTGACACTGTTTTGTTATGGGGAGCCGTATAAAAACTTATTTTTCTTCTTAATATCTCCCTCTACAGAAGTCAAAGTTTTTTAGTACATTTCGGTATCCTTGATGAAGATTTGCATTGGGAACTATATCTAATTTTGGTGTCTAAGGGAAAAACGCCTGCCCTACTTTTTGGGGACATCGTGTATATAATTAAGTTTTAGATCTTGGAAGAAGAGCGGATTGTAGCCGGTCCTCCTCTGCTTGTCGTACCCTGGTTTTTACTGGTGTAGAGATTCTAAAAATGAAATAGGGCCACTCTATTGAGAAAAATTCTTATTGTTTGTTAGGGTATAAATCCTTAGTATTGGTTCAACAAGCTAGGCTAAATCGAGTTTTTATAATTTTTTTAACTATTAACCCTCAGTTGTGGAGAAGCGGTCTACAAGAACACATTTTCTAGAAATTCAAATGATTTTCTAATTGGAACGCCATTATGGAATTCTGTGTATATATTCTATAGAATTTTTAATGCTACAAAGTATATGTTTTAAGAAATATACTATCATTAAAGAATTAAATATTTTTCAACATACATTTCATTACAGAATATATATATATATATTGTAATTAAAATCAATCATAAAAACTTATATTAACTTTATTTTTCTAATTATATATTTTTTTTCTTTCATTGTATAAATGCATGACGAAGATAACGGAATGTAAAAATTAACTATTACATTAAAAATAAAAAAATAAAAATGTCATTGAGTAAAACTGACCTGGTTTAAATGAAACTGTTTCAACTGAGATTCTTCTACACATATGAAACAGTACTTTCGAGTGTATTTCGAACTCTCAGATATTTTTACGATATATTTATAAGCAGGAAGTTTTCTTTTTCTTCCTTTATGTCTTCTAAATTAAATTTTGTCTTCCAATGCCTCCAACTTGTTCCTCCCTCCTCCCCTGAGAATATCGATCTCCTCTGGAATTCCGCATCTCTTCCTAAAATTCCCTTCATTACCATGTTGAATTCTTGGCATATTCTTAGATTTCTGGTTCATTCTATAAAATGCAGATAATTCAGATTTAGCCTGATGCGAAATTTCATCAAAATATTCCTCTGTACGATCAGTTTTCATCTCTGAAATCCCTTCCAGCTTCAATTAGAAGTTTTGAGAGCCAGGATTCTTCTGGATGATATTCCGACGACCGCTCACTCCATTGTCTAAGGCTAGGGCAATATTAGATCCACTAGGAGGGAGGTCGCTAGATCGCACTTAAATAAATAAATGGATTATTAAAGTAAATAAATAAAATAAAAATAATAAATAAATAAATAAAAAGCTGGTGCCGAAGAAAATGTGCATGTGTAGTCAGAGACATGAATTGAGAAGTTCCAGGCAAGATCTTTTCAGCTGAACAAAAAAAATAAAGAAAGGTTAATTAGGAAAACCATTCTTAATGGCCTATCAAACCGCACTTCCCCAGTTGAGGTTTAAACGAAAGAAATTTAAAAGAGCTTTAGAGAATTGGCATCATAAAGTAAACCTTTCAGCGCAGATGACGTGAATTCAATGACAACATGGTAAATATAACAGCTCCTTTTTACCTTCTCGTATACGTAGTATAAAGCATTGTAATCATCAAAAATTCGAACTTCAGATTTTGTCGAATCTCTACGTTTCAGACAGCGTAAACAACATTTTTGGAAAATTGTCTGTCTGAAAAGAACTAAAACACGCTTTGAGCTAGATGGATGAAATTTAGTACATGAACTTTCACTCTAAATTTGCATATTTCTATGAAATTTTGAGCAAGATTCATTCAGAGGAAGTCTATCTGTCCGACTGTTCGAATATACGTTAACACGGTAGCTAACTACAAAACGAAAACAGCTAGATAGATAAAGTTTGGTATACAGATCCAGCGTGTAAGCACCTATCAAATTTTCAGCTGAATCCAACAAGGGTTTGACCGTCTGTCAGTCTGTGCTTTCAGAAGCATGTAAACGCGATAACTCAAAAACGCAATGACTTAACTATATGAAATTTAGTATGTGATTTTGTTACTAAAATCGTAGCTCTGTTCAAATTTTTGTTTCAATCGGTTGGGGAAAACACTTTTCAAACAAATTTGATTTTCGGATAATATTAAACGCATGACCGGCATTAATTGCTAAAAAAACTTGTAAAAAAATCACATCTTAGATTCAGTGGAAAGGCCAAATTTAAGACGAAGGTTAATATTTCGAACTGCTAATGCATTTTTTGGGATAACACCTATATTGGAGAGTATGCGAAAAAGTTTTTTTTGGGGGGGTGGGGTCATTTCTAACTTGTAAAGTGTAATTCAATATTTGTCTAATCCACAGAACTAATGGTGCCAGAATCGAAGTATCCAGTCTCATCCTTCTACTTGGTTCTATTCCAATCTCAACTACATTTCAATTACTTTTTAATTGATTGTAATGTTTCCTTTTCTTTTATGCAAATGTCTTTATATCTCTGGAATACTTAGTTTTATTTTGGATCTGTTATAATGAATCATTACGCCATATCAGTATCCCATTTTCTCAAACACATAGAAAGTTTATAAAAATTAAGACAGTTTTGGAATTGTCAGTCAAAAAAAGAATTAATTAAATTTGGAATGACATTCTTTTTTTAAAAAAAATCAATCTACTCTTCAGACAGCGTCTTCTTAATTTTTCTAAAAATTTAATTACGAATCATTCTTTGAGGGCAGTAGTTGGCATCAAACTAATTGAAGCTTATAAATCAATTGCAAAACATGTATAAGTGAACTTAAATGTCCAGAATCTTCAGAAATATTAGTTTGTGGATGGAAATTTCTCATATTCAAAGTCTCCTAAAAATTATATAAATTTCTTCGTAAGTCAAAACAGTTTTTCCTAAAGTTCACTCAGGAAGTTTTTTCTATATTCTTACTAACCTTTCATATCAATTAAATCTCCAATAAATTCGAAACAAACCAGCTTCTTTAACAACTTTTTCCAATCGATTTTGCTAAAGAAGTTTTAAGCACCTTTCACCGACACAATTCTGTGTCGATCATTTCATGCAATGAAATAACAGAAAGCAGAAAGAAATATATCTGTATTTGATGAAATCACTTACTCCAAATGAAAGCTATAGATATAACACAGGTGAAAATATTTACCTATGTTTTGTCTTCATACTTAAGATACAAAGATCTAATGATATTAACGTCAAAACCAAAGTGCCAATGTCAATTATTGCAAAGATATTCTGAACTCCATCTATGGGCAATGTTACATGTACTAAGGACTTCGCTTTAAAATTTTGATGCACTTATTGATAGTTTCATAAAGAATTTTTCTTTCCCTAATGATTAAGACCACTTTCTCAAAATATTTTAAAAATGACGATTATTTGTATGATAATCTAAATTAATTGCTGATTCAAAATACATTTGTCAAGCAACAATATTAATGAGATAGAGGAATTAATTCTGTAATACGCGTTTTCATTCTTATAATGCCATCAACACCGCCATAGATATCACAAATACCAACATGAGATGCTAAAACATTCATATTATGCCTGTTTGATCAAATATTTCTGTCCAACTTCATTTTCATGTGAAGGAACTTTTCTTCTTTCACTATTTACCCTTTGAATGATTAAACGTAGAATCGAGGCTATAAATCGAATGATTTACTCCAAATTAGCAAATCTTACGGTGTACCAACAGCAATTTTTAATTTCAAAATTTATGGTACTCAATTTGATTTTAAGTATATCTTAATAGACTTCCATTTCAAAAGTTATTTGATTTGAAGACCAGATTTCAGAAGTTTCGTGCAACCATAAAAGTCTTTTACCCCATTCTGACTTAGAAACTGTTTTAAATTGCAGTCTTGAGAAACAAGATCTGTGAGATTCTTATGTACTAGAATATATATCCATTACTATGCAAATGTTAATTAACGAATCTCTTTAAAAAGATTGGACACGTAAATGGATTCTTGATTGGACACGTAAATGGATCCTTCAGTAAGCTCTCTGATCCACCAGTCATTTGAACTACTCCAAAATGTAGCAGATAAATCGGGAAATTCAAATTCTAGTTTAATTGAATGAATATGTCTAGCTCCTATACGATGGGAAATGAGCTCTAACTTTGGTATTGACACATATATTTTTTGGGGGTGGGTGGGTGGGAGGTAACTGGTACTTGAGTTCATCCAATTTCCACATTAAGAACAAGGGAAGCTATAAATTTAAGAGTCCATTCAATTTTTTGGAAGCATCGATGTAAAGCCGTAACTTTGAAGTTGTAGTCACTGCGAGATATCTAGGAGTAAGTATTACATTAAAACTAATTACTTTTTTAACTGTCAGAAAACTTCCTTTTGAAGTCACAGTTTAAAGAACAATCCGAAGAAATTTTGCTTGGCGATACTTTTGCAAAACCAATTTGGGAATCAAAGTAGCAAGAAGGGTTGAATATTTTTTGTTGTAAGGATAAAGACAACAACCACAACAAAATTAAATTTTTAAAAATTGTTATCTTTTTAAAGTTTATTTTCAACAGTATAATGCATCTAATGACATCCTCATCTAAATTCCATGCTATTCCCCAAAGGGAAAGTTCTTCAAAACTGGAAATGTTATTTTCCCATCCTCTAAAATTAAAACAAGCCATAATCGTCGTGGACTTTTGGGAGTTATAACATGTTCCATCTCTTCTAAATAAGACGGTTCTTAAGCACAAGATAAAACAAGAAACTAGATCCAAGTATTTTTCGGAAGCATTTTCAAATATATAAGGCCTTAAACAGGTAAAAATTATTCCACATTGCTTGAAAACAACAAAAAGTTTGTTTTCAGAAGGAAAAGTGAAACGCGAGAAATCTTGTTACTTCTGATAAACAATCAGTTGCAGAAAAGCTTTTTCTAAATCTGCGGATTTATCCATTCTGTTATAATCTATACTTAACATTAATATCGGGATTAAGTTCAGTTAAAATGCAACGTTTGAGTAAGTCATCGGTTCATCGCCTTCTCGGACCCATGCAACAAAAAAAATTCCATTACTTCCTTAGATCTATGGTTTGCAGGGAAACTAATACCCAATTTCATCTGTTTCCTTAATATGCATTTTTTCAATAATTTATATTTCGCCCTTTTATTAAATACCATAGTGTATTTTTGCTTATAATTATTTTATATACAGTGTATATTGCTACGAAAATTCCGTTAAAATCGACTGGTTCGGCTGTAGTGTGTCATCAACTGGCCTGAATAACGAATAACGACGTTTATTAACACGAATAAACAGATTACAATTACACATCCGAGACGTACATGTTATACTCAGCAGCACTTACTACAAACAGCAGTCTACAAGTGAGCTCCATTCAACGTTTGCGCTTTGCTGGACTGATGCAACTAACTTGTCGCTTACACAGCACACACTAACTATACAATTGACTTCGGTTTGGATTACCGGCCTTTTATAGCAGGGCATAGAATGGTCTCGAACAATCAAAATGATTCGCCTCCATTGATCATATCGCCAAAATTCCAGAAGATTCCAGTATCTTCCATTTTGTCACCAAGCCAGGGGTCATTGATCCGGCCACCTATAAACATCCAATAGAATTGTCCGTAAAACTATCTTTCCAACTATGCTGTGCTGGAAGCACCATTACAAATCCGAAACATTATGTTCTGGTGTCTTTTTGGGTCAATATTATTCCTAGATAGTAGAATATAAGATTTATATGATTAAGACCCTTGAAAATTATCATTACAAAGAACAACCAAATCAATTTGAAAATGTTTAACAGTTCTTTGAAAATTTGAATTTCTTTAAAAATAAATTTATACTTGTAACGTCAAGTCTCCGAAATTTATTTTCAACAAAATTCATAAAATGTAAGAATATCACATTAGACATATTATTACATCGATTCATTTCAATGACTTCTGTTTTGGAAATACCACAGTTATCTGGCATGCAGGATGCTCACAAAGTCGTGAATACCCTATACCTACCCTCTCCTAAACCATTCGAGACGCGAGTCGGAATTGCCGACTAGCTCAAAGACGGGGATTCCCCCAGAACTGACCTACATTCTCACGAACGACTTCCCCGCAGTTCAAGAAGACAATCTAAACTGAAGGCTCTCTGAATGCTAATTGGTGATTTGCTCTAATGAAATCACAATACGCACTGAGATTTTTCTTTCACACACGACATTTTCAGTTACCGATATTATCACCACCTACATCACTTTTTCTGATACTGTATCTAAGAGAGGGAAAACAAACTATTTGAATTAAGGATAAAAAAATAGTATGTATCTAGTGATTATAAAAGAACTATCCTGATTTATGAGACCATAACTATCCTACCATTCGCAGGAACGGAATAAACTTTAGGTTCAAGGTATGTTGAGATATGCGCTCAAGAATCATAAGAAAAACAACAAACTCTAATAGTTACGGTTACAATAACAAAATTTCAATTTTCGAATGGTAACACGAACTTTAAAAAAAAATAGAATGTATTCTCCATAGCAAGAAAAATAAACAGCATTAGAACGGTACCGGTAGCACGAAAATTTCTTGCTGTAGACAGATTAAGAAGAAAAAAGAAAATAATTGCGGAGATAATAGAGAACCAATAATAGAAGAGATGCAAGAACCAATAATAGAAGAGATGCAACAGAAAGCAAAGCATTTTATTATGTTTCACAAATTTTCTTCTTGTCTTACTTTAAACATGATGACACTTTGCATGCGGCAAATGATGCTGAGAACCAATGCACGTACCATGCGGAAAGGGATCTGTTGAAATTCACATCTTCGGTAGGCACGCCACAGTTGTTTTCTTTCTTCTTAATCTATCTAGCGCTGGTGATTTTCGTGCTACAACTACCGTTTCAAAGCTTTTTTTTTTTTTTTTTCTATGGAGAATACATTTCAATAAAAAAAAAAGTTTGTGATGCCATTTGAAAATTTTGTCACTGTAACCGTAACTGTTAGAGTTTAACTGTTGTCTTTCATATGATTTTTGAGCGCATACCTCAAAATACCTTGAAATAAAATTTTATTCCGTTCTTGTGAATATTATGAGAGTTACGGTCTCATATATCGGGACATATTTTTTTTTTTCATAATCACTCGTTATGCATCTCAAATAATTTTTTTTAATAAACTTTCTTTATCAGCTTAGCCTTCGTTGTCTCCCACTCACACTACTTGGAGGAAGATAAGCTACAATACATGCCTTTATAAACCTGTCATACGAATGCTTTATACAATTAACATGCGGACGGTCATGTTCATATGCTCCTTTGAACGCTAATCGGGGATTTAGTCTCATAAAATCACAGAACGCTCTGAGTGTTTTCATGCACAGATGTCATTTTCAGTTACCGATGTTGGCACCACTTACATGACTTTGGCTGATATTCCACCTAGGAGGCGATAAAACTGTTTGAAATAAGGATCACAAAAAAAGGTGTATACATCTGAAATAATTTATTTAAACAAACTTTCTTTTTTATCAGTGCAAGACTTTTCGCGCATCCTGTATTTTGTGAACTTGTAGGAGTGTAACTTTCATTTCTAATGTAATCAATCCCGAATTCAGTTTCATAGAACTACCAGTTAATATCAATCCGAAAAATTTGATTCTCAAAACACTAATCTGGTACAATAAAATTATTTTCATTTAACTCTTTGTTGAAAAATATCTTAATTTACGTACGTAACCATATATTTTCATTTTAGACAAGACGTCAATTTTCACAGAAAATGAACTTTTCAAATCAAAAATATTAATTTTATATACTTCATGTAAGTGAGATCCCGTCTTTTCCCTCTCAATAAACTACATACACTCGTAAAAAGGAAAAAAAAAGACATTTCTATAATCCTAGTATTTATTATTCCATCTTCACAAAATTTGCATAACTCAAGTTGATAAACTAATTGAAACTGACAAATTGATTAACTAACTTAATTAGCTGCTGTCTCTCTCTCACTCTCTCTCTCTTTTTTCCCCCTTTTCTTTTGCTGAATGGATTTCTCGTCTTGAAATTAGCCTCAAAACTGTATTTTTTAATACCATTTCAGATGAAAGTTTCGAGAGTTAGAATGTTTCGAAAAGTGGCTTTTTCAATGTTAAACAAGTCTTGTAATCATTTGATGGTATTCCGGAAACTATTATATGTTTTCTGAAATACCTATATGTTCCCTAAAAGAATTGATCTTACTATACAAAATAATGGAATAAATTTACAAATAAAAAACAATTTCTTTTACAGTTTTTTAAACATGACCGTGTATAAACATAGCAAAACAATATATTTATCTGAGAACACAGCTGAGATGTTGAAACGTTGAAATCCAAAAATTTTGTGCAATTCTGGTATAATTTTCAAAAAAATTCCAAAAAACAGAAAAAAAATCAATCATTTGTTATTTGTCGATCTACTCTTCGTAAAGCTTGAACCATTCTAAAATTGCGATTAGAATTATACTGGTTAAATTTTTAGATCAGGCAATTTTAATATAAAACAAAATTTCTTTCTTTTTCAAAATAGTTTTTTTTCCCTCCAAATGATAGAAAATTTGTAGCATTTCGACCAAGGTCTTCGGATCATGCAACAAATGCATATGCACCTTTCGATTGGTTTTCCCCGATTCAAATTTTATTGCATACTTCAGAAAAGAAATGAAATTTTCCAGTCATTTCTTTTAGCTGCAATAAATTTTCATAATTTTATAATTTACGATATTTTACTTCTTTATAATGTTTCATTGCCTAGTGAATAGCTTAAGCTAATCTAGTAAAAACATAGGCAACTACTGTCACCCCTCTCTTGCGATATAGGCTTTCTAAGAAGAATTGATTTATTGTTGTCAAATGATATCAATTCAACATAAACCAAAAATATAAATAAAATGTTCAAATGGAAATAATATTTACTTCATTATCTGGTTTTGCGATTTAATTTGTTATACTACAATCATTTCATTAATAAAGTATTACTGAGAATAATTTGATGAAAAAAAAGTATCTATAGAATGCTCAAAAAGTCCGTAAAAATTTTAAAAATTCATAAAACCCGAAAAATAATAACCAAAATAAAAAACGGTTTGCAGGCTTAGCAATGATAGATCACGGGATTTTTTTTAGGATAAGAAAAAAAAAAAGAGAGAAAAAGAAACAGCCGAAAGATGATTATGGTACGAACGACTTAGTTGGATGTATGCAAATGAGATAGGTGATTATAATAAATACTTACGCTCTTGATACAGAACCAATTCTCCGTTGCATGCCATCATGTATGTGAATAAGGATGCAAAGATAAGGCTTTGTTGGTGAAGCTGTTTTACATGAACCAGGAATCAGCGACTGTTGCACTGCGTAAACTCCGACTTCAGAAAAGTATGAAGACTTGAAAAGGGCTTTAATAGTGGCAGGCCTCATAAAGCTTGTTCAGCAATTTGAGGAAACTAAATTGCTGAAGGATCGAGTGAGGTCCGGACAACCAAGTCCAAAGCCCCGTTCCAACGACCTGTCGCACACTTGTGCCTCGTCTGTAAGGAGACATGTCGTTGGAACGGGGCTTAAGGCAGATACATTCAGCGCGCGTTGCAGCCGAAATGGAAGCATTAGCGTCAGAATCTAAATGGAGAAATGTCGTCTAAATGTGGAACACACATTGCTATAATAAATGATTTGTAGCATTATTTTTGTTATTTGCCTGTCTTTTCTTTCACTTATGTTTAAAGCGCCACCTATCGGCTGTTTTTTAAATTTTTTTTTTTTTTTTACCTTAAAAAAAAATTCCGTGACTTATCGATGCTAAACCTGCAAACTATTTTTTATTATGTTTAATTTTCTGAGTTTTATGAATTTGTAAAGGTTTTACGGACTTTTTGCTCACCCTGTATATGTGATATGTTAAGCTAAAACCACGGTTAAAGAATTTATAAAAGAATGCATTAAATTTGTGGTATGAGTTCACTTCAAGATTAATCAGATATATTTTCAACTACATAATGTCAGTTGGAATTAAATTTTTTTAATCGTAATTAAAAATCTTATTATTTTATTACAAAAATCTTGAAATATTTATTCATTCAATTGATTTGACAAATATTACTGAGTTCTGTTACAGCCAGATAAGCAATATCTTTTTTTTCCAAAATGCTCTTTTTTTTACTATTAATTTGCTGAGATCTACTTAACCTTAGTGGGTTGTCTGTTTTCAGACGGATACTATAACAAACAAATAATTAAATTTCAAAAAAAAATACTGTGTATTTTAGAACCTAACATGTCTGACCGAACTATTGAAAAATCACGACTTCCACAATGGGAATTTTTCGTGATTGATTATGTCTGACGATCAATTTTTCAATATGAATAAATCTCTCCATTTGAGTGTATTCCACTGATATCAATTTTATGAAGACGCGATAGTAAATATTCGAGTTATAGAAATGTCACTTTTGTTGACAACTGCACATGATATTACTTTAATTTAGGTTTTAATTTACGCTCTATTCATTCTGGTAATAATTAAATAGGATGGTTGAACCCCAGTATCAACATGAACACTTGCATTCATCTGTTTATTATAGTTTTTAATCGTAATCCTCAAAGTCATTAGCATTGCAGTTTGGACAGAAAAATACGTCATAACTTTAGTAGACTCACGTAACTTTAGTGATTCTCACGATCAGGACAAATAGAAATAAAAGGATTTTGATCACAATGGATGCATTTATTTTTAAATTTGCAAGTTCTAAATGTGTGTAAGAAGCACAAACAAGAAAACAAGTTAAGTTCTTATATAGAAGTTTCATTTTCTCTTCAAATAATTTCATGGCTTTAAAACTGTCTTATCTTTGAAGTATTTCATCACAGAAAAGACAAAGAAAATTTCTTTTACCTGAAATAACTTTATTCATTGTGCTCACTTAACAATTGAATTTTTTTAAATTGTTTCTATGTATAAATCAATCTTTTTCTTGTGACTCCAAATTCAGAGGGAGCTATCACCACCATTTCCTTTCCAATAGTTTCTTTTTTCAAGAAAATCATCAAATTTTCCCAGAGACTGATCATTATCACCTTAGTCAGATTTGTCCCTATACGGGAAACAGGAAACCACTGTTGTGGCATCAGGAAACCTTTTTTAATCTCTTTTAGCTCTTTCGAAGTATTCTAATGTTTGTAGTTTATCAGGAGTACATCTTACGAAGCTTACCACATTTTTCTTTAATCATTATTCAATAATTCTCGATTGTATATCCGAACTATCAAGTCTTTACGTCTGAAAAACATTTTCAGTAGCCGTATTGTTTTCGGATTATATATGCCGTAGTTACCTTACGAGAGGATTGGCCAGGTCTCTTTATTTTGTATACTTCACGAGAAATATTCAAATGTTGAAAATTAAGTTTATGCATTTCCTTGAATTACTCTCAAGGAGTTTCTAAAACTCTCTTCTAATCTGTCTTTTCTTCTGTCTTCTCCAGTCTAATTTATGCAACTTCCGTTTTCGTTTATTAATTCAAGCGCTTTATTAATTTATCGAAGTTAATAACAAGCTCTCGATGACTTTCGATTTTGGGATCATGTCTAGAAGCGGTTAGTGACAACATGTGATATCGGGAGCAAAACAGTTTTGAAGCTCCTGTCTCAAGGATCTGTGACAAACATGGGTTCCAGGTGTCCTTGGAGAAAGAAAAATGCCGGCGTCCTCTCATATTCACGTGTAAAGTGCGTTTGAAAACATTTAATGTTTTTTTCTCCAGATAAGTTATTATTCAAAAAGAAAAGATCAGTAATTTGCAGTTAAACAAAGATAAAATTACATTACAGTATACAGGGTGTTTCAGTGAACCGTTTCAGAACTTCTAAGAGGGGTAGGGTACATCTTGACAACTCGAAATCATATAGCAATGTGGGGTCGGAAATGCTTTCCTAAAGCGGTGTTGCATACAGAAGCACCATAAAAAAAGAGACCGTAAATGAGAAATCGTTTTATTAATACATGAAAAGAAGCAAACGGTACATTGATTAAAGTAAGTGTTCGGAGTTTCTTCCACGGGCTACAATGCACGCCTCACATCTCCGACGCATGGACATCCGAACATTCTGGAATACTCCAGGCATATCTCGAATCTCTCCGGCAGCTACTGCGATTCTTGCAACGAGCTCCTCAGCAGTGTCAACAGGGGTGTCATAAACTAGCGATTTCATATGACCCCAGAAATAAAAATCAAGACATGATAAGTCGGGTGACCGAGCAGGCCAACGCACGGGACCCCCACGTCCGATCCCCCGTTGACCCGACTCAGGAAAGCATTTCCGACCCCACATCGCTATATGATTTCGAGTTGTCATAATGTACCCTACCCCTCTTAGAAGTTCTGAAACGGTTCACTAAAATATCCTGTACATTGGTAACACTTGTTTTTTTTTTAAGACATATTTTCGTCCCCTGATTCTATTAACGTTTGAATTAATGTATCGTCGTCAATATTAACTCTAAATTAGTGCGCTATTTGATATTATTAGCTGACAAATCAATCTTTCTTCAACCACAATCGATCTATTTCGCGCCTTTATCAATCCCAACTTTGAAAATTTCTTTCTGATACTAGTAATAATGCAACTATGCACAACATGATATATAAAATTGGGACAATATTAAATTTTTGTTGCCATATATATATAAGAGGATATAAATTGTTGAAACGCTTTTGGAAATATGTCTTGATAACATAGACCTGCAAAAAACACTGTTTTGAAAATTATTTTAACTTTGATGTCTGAATTTTATGTTATTTTTTGTACTGATTCTAACAATGAAGTTCATTTATTCTTATTAAGAACTTTTTACTAAGTGATTGCATGTTTAGATGGAAACAATTGAAATTGTGAAATTTCGACATTTCATTCAAATTTCAGTATTACATAAAAGTAGAAAGTTACAAGTCCTTGTATCGTTTTTTATTTGCCTCAAAACTTCTCTTGCCACTTTTCCAGTGAATTTACATTTAAATGAAATTTTCAGTTTGCTTCAAAAATCCAAAAACTCTTTAGTTAAGCCTGCATTTTTTTTTTTCTAAATCCACTATTTGGAAATTCCGACTTTCGTATTTAATTTGAATGTTTTTGCAGAGCAACGTCGTCAAATTTTGCTTCAATTTCTACTGCTACCGTAAAATATCCGTATATTCCTCTAACGTTTCCGAATTTTTTACATGAAAAGATCTTTTTAATTGCATAAACTCATCAGAAATATGTACCTAGAGCTCGGGAAACTTATTGCGCAATTAATTATTCAAAACCCATTACATTATTCACTCCAGAAGAAAATTTTTGAAATCGGAGCAACTTGAACGGTATTACAGTTGGAGATACCTTCAAAATTTTTAGTATTTTGGCGATTTTTTTTGTCAGCAAAGTTTATAGGAAATCTACAGTTTTGACCACCCACCGAATTTCATTTATATGATTTGTTACGTTTTTGAGATATCCTGTTCATAAGAATTGAAAAACTCATCAGCGAATTAAATCCAAAATTTTTATACAAATCTACAAGAACCTTCTCCCACCTCCCAGCTTATTGAATTTTCGACATGCCTTATTCATATGGATAGACTTCCAGTAGAGAGATTTCACCAAAAATTTCCGAGAAATCTAAAATTGTGTAGTAAACACTACATTCCAAATTTCATCCGTGTAATTCATTGCGTTCTCCATTAAATATTTCATCCGACTAGCTCATTGCATTTTTAAGTCAACGAGTAAATAGACAGATAAAAGTCTTAAAAAATGCTTTTATTTTTTAATTTAGGGAAGATGGAGATTCCTGAAAATATCGAGGCCATATTTTTCGACGATTACAGCATTTTCTTTTCGAAATTTTTTTTTAAAAACGCCATAGAAAATTTGTAGTAATACTACTACTATTGGAATGCATATATTAATAATTGTTTCTCACACTTTATATTTGAAAGAAAATTACAATAAGCTTAAAAAGATAATAATTAAAATATTTACACATGTTGGTATAAAAAATAGTACAAAATACCAAAGTTGGGTATCATTCAAGCTTTATTTAAATGACTCCATTTCAAAAAGAACAAATGTTATTCCGGCAGGACTAAAAAATTGAACCCTTTGCATTTCAAAAAGTAATAAGACGCATTATTATATATATGCGAGTGTAAAGATTATTTTTAGTGCTTAGAAATCTCAGAAATAGTTGTTATAATTCCTAAAAATTAAATTAAAAGTTTTTGTTATAATAATCATTATCCAATAAGAAAGTGACATCGTGTACAATGACTGTCAGAATGAGCATGTGAGTGATAAGAATTAATAATTATTGCAGAGACCAGTTTTTGGCACCACTTTCATTCGATTTATTTAAAAATAGCAGATTTTAATTCATAATATTTACGAATTATTATAAATATGGACATCATGCATTATATCCAATGTTAGAATAATTATCTTCTAATCCTTCTTTCCAAATTTTGTAATAATACATAATAAAAATCCAGGCGTTTTATTTTTCGTGGTCACTTCTGATATTTTAAATTCTATTTCTAAAAATCTTCGAAATAATTGTAGTTCTTTAAATATTTTTATTTTCTAATATTCGAAGTATACAAAAGGAAAGTACAGAAAATTGAAATTTTGACGAATTGTACGTTGGAAAACATTTTTATGGTGGAAGAAGTTTTCTACTTACTGCCATGTGAACCATTTGCGTGCGTGCTCATCTATCATATCTTGAATATTAAATTTATTTTTGTTGAAATAAAATTGATTTTAGTGATTGTCTTCCTTAATTCTTCATTACTTAATCATCTAGTGTATTAGTACTCCCGCTGGATTAAACTCTACAGAATGATACATTTAATTCAAAACGCAATAAAATCCAAAAATGAAATTTGACTTTTCCAATAAAATTTTAGACTTCTCCCAGTTTTTGGACGAAATTCGCCATAGGAAGTTTTGGCAGCATTGGATGTGAACACTGTAATACCTCAAGGAGACAGATTGGTGGACAGATCGTGTTTCAAAATAGATGTGCATTGCACTCTGAACCATCAAAATGGTGGTTTATGTGAAAGGTACAAATTAGATAAATTAAATTTTGGGCCTGAGGGAAAATGTGAAACCACCCCTTAGTGTATTCAGTTGACTCTGTGACTAACAACTATTAAATTGAATTCTTTAAAATAGTTTTCAGAAAGCCTAATTGAAAGCTAATTTCTTTTAATTTTAAAGATTTCTTCATTTTTTGAGGTGATTATTACAGCAATGTGCTCAAAAGACTTTAGAAGGATTAATGAGAGATATTTCAATTCAATTGATTTTCTTATTTAACATTCAACAGAAAATTTACGTTTCAAAATAGTTTTCAGCTTAAACAATTTTTATGTTACGTTCTCATTCCGAATTTATTGTCTCATCCCGTCTGTTCTCAAGAATTTTTTAAATGAAAGCAACGTAAAGAATTTCCCTTATTTCATTTTAAGGTTCTTTAATCAAAATTAAGTCCATGTATATATTAATAAGGCTTGTAATAAGTATATGTGTATGATGATATGAAAGACTGAAATCTGGGCAATATCGACCTTCTCTGACGAGTTTCAGCATTCATATTATTTCCCATTCGACATTCACCGGAGAATATTGATATTCTCTAATTTTAACCTTTCACGGTCATTGGCGGAATAGTGTATTTTGCGATCCTAAGTGGTACACATTATGAGGAACTTCTTTTAATTAACTGGCCAGTTTAGTTTCGCATTTCAATACATTTTTAACATGTTACTGATGAATATTACTTTAATATATTTTTATTTTATTAACTTTAAAAATTAGTTTTTTTATTTATATTAATGAGGGATTTATCGCAAATTTTTGTAAAAATGTAGCTGTTTTAATTTATATTTATAAACTGATGAGCAATTGATAGCATATTTTTGTAAAAATGTAGTTTTTATTTATATTAATATACTGAAAAGTAATTGACAGCATATTGATAACTAAATGAAGGCAATGAAACTTAACATAAAGTATTAATACTTCTTGGTAAAGTCCTAATATTTCATCATTCATAAAATTTGATTTCTTTTTCCAAATTTATTTATTTGGAAAATAAAGACTTTTTAATCGACCTCTCAGCCCTAGACATCTGAATAAACTTCCATTAGACAGCTGACTAATGGAATTCCACCAGTGCTTATGGTAACATTATTTAACAATAAATGATAAAAGACAGGTTATTTACAATGAGCAAAAAACCTTGTAGAGTTATCTGTCTACTTCGGTTTTAAAAAACAGTAAACTCTCATATTTTAATTTCTTCGTTCAAGAGAAACGCTTTTAAATGCTCGATATTGCTCAACGTTTTGGGGGGAATAATAACTCGGGAAAATGTTTCAATAAAGTATCTGCAAGTTTCCTGAAAAATGTCATTATTAACCTTTCATCACAGGTATACTGTTCATATCAAAAGTCTTGATACATTTTTGCAAAACTGTTGTTTTAAAATAGTTTGATTAATACTAAAGCTTATATAATGAACAATTAATCGCCAGAGAAAGAATAATTTTAGCGTTGGTACAAAAAATAATAGATTCTTTTTTGACGAGAGATGTGGAAAGGATTGGAGGTTTTGCTCATGAATATTGGGTAAATGGAGAATGCTTACAACTATGGAAATTTCTGAATAGGTGGAGACTTCTGAATAACATGAAGGCTATCCAGAATCATGAAAAATAATAGTGAATGCATGAAAATCGTAGATTGTCTCCTACATTATTATCCATTTCTAGTTGGAGAATGCGTATCTACAAGACCGGTTGGAAATGAAAAAAATAGACATCTGTAAAGAAGAATTGGACATTCAAGCATGGAAAGCATTGTTGAGATTAATTTTGATCAAATAATTTTAAACTAGTGCGTTTAGCCTTACCATATAAATTCATTCATCAGTATGTAAAGTTCAATATTCAATGTGAAACATAAAAAAAAATGTAAACAATTGTATTTGCTAATTGAAATTTTAATACCAACAGTCATTTTCAAATTCTCAAGGCTATTTCTGTGCGGTTTATGACTTAATATTGTGAACGCTGATATTCATTCAATATATTCACTTTAAATTGAATGACAATTACGCTCATGCTTATCAGAAACCATCAGCTTATCTCATCGTTGGCTTCCGCAGTGATACCTTGGAATTCAACATTCTAAAATAGTGATCATTCGTGCTTTATAATGAAGTCTGTGATGAAGTAGAACACATGTTTAGTTACTTTGCCACTGATTGCCGAAATTTTCAAAGAATTTTGCAATTTAATTGTTCTAAATTAGAATAAACACATTCTATATATAGTAGAAGCTAAAGAGGAGAATTTTTTCAGAAGTTAGAAACTTGTTAATGTTTAAAAATTTTAATTTGAATTATTGAAATGAGAATAAATATCGAACAAAATTTTTTTATTCAGAAGAGCAAACCAGAAACGGCTAATCCGGCCATACCACCGCCACAATTTGCGTTTCGAAATCATTTTTAGCTATCGTTATCAGTAAATTAATCAGTATATTTTGAAAAATACCTTGTAAATATTGTAACTTTTATACCTTGTAACTGTTTTTTATGATGATAATGGATGATAGGATAAGGACAGGCTTAAATTTTAAAATAGCAATCAGAAATCGTAAGCCCTAAATTACGAGGCATGAAAGTGATTATTTATCTTAAAAACCAATCAAAACTGTTATTCGAATGAAAAGAAATTTAACTATCTTTGTGTACTTTCCTAAAAGAACAGTTCATATTGAATTCTTAAAATTACAGAAATTGATTTTACTATTTGTCGCAGTGTTCTTAAAAATTTCTCATCATAAATATTTAAAATTATTCTTCTACAATTCTATCTTTATTGAAACTCTTTAATATCTTTTCTAAATTTAACATTATTTGTTACATTATTTTGTCATCCCTTATCCCTGCAGCCAAATAGTTGGCACAGATTCAATGCAGCAAAATTCCAAGATTCGATGAACAAACCAAGAATAATCAGAGTATGCAACAGGCCATTTATCCTCATATTGTGAATAACCAGTGCTTATAATGAGTAAAATGAACCAAGGACGTTCATTCCGTTCGGATTCAAATTGTTTTGAATTCAATACTGTTCTTAAAAACTGTTTCAAATTATGAAGCATAATTTATTTTCTAGACAATGTTATGGATGTTTTACAATATCATATAAGATTCTGCAATCAATATTAGTCAATTAACATTATTTTTGAAATTTATAAAATTAATAGCACAATTAATTTATTGAAATATTTTACTTAAAGCAGCAAGTCTTTGGCAAAAAAAATATTACGTCACTTAAGCTGAAGTTATTCATAATCCTTCTTAGCTTTAGTGCAATATTTTGAAAATGCTTTATTGACTGAAAAGAATAGCTCCGCTATCCATTCACTCCATTTCAATCTGTAATTGCAAGTCTGATTCTGTAAGATTTCTGAACAAAGAGCTCTTTTAGAAAATAATTCATTTTGATGATATTTAGAAGATGACTCGGGATTCAGAAATATGAATTTTCTTTTGTGCTCAAACATAGAACAGGTTTTTTTCCCCCTTATCTTTCTGTCTTATTAAATGCTTTTTGAAGAATCCTCTTAATCAAGTAAATAGAATCCATGTCTTCTGAAAAAGTAAACTGAGAAAACGGGTTAAAGCATTCAAGATAAAATGTTATAAAAAATCAGTTTATATAAAATTAAGAATTTTCTCACAATACCTGAAATAGTTTCTGCAGGTCAAAAAATAATAATATAATAAATACTCATCATCATCATAGTTTGTAATAGCTCTAGATTCATTTATCTATAACTCAAACAATTTAAATTTTCTTTTTAAATCTGAATTTTTTTATTTATTAGTTTCTTTAATAACATATTTAAAAATGATTTTTGATTCAATTAGGAAATAATTATTAAATAGGAATTATTAATAGGATTTAGGAAAATAATATTAAAATAAAACTAAATAATTATTAATAGGATTTAGAAAATAATTAATAATTCTCAGAAATAAACACCTCTCATTTAAGTGAATTGTAACAATAAAAATATCTACAAATAGATGAAATTTCTAGAAAAAAGAAATTAATAAATATAGGTTTAAAAATATTGACGCAAATAATTATATCATAAAAATCTCTACTAACAAAACTACATAGTAAACAGAAATTATAAAAGTTGCCTTTTTGAAATTAAAATGCATTAGTACAGTCTTTCAGGGTCACTGATTTTGATTTCAACTGACGAATTTGATGGTCAATTTCAAAACCGTTTTATGTGGAATATTCGATTTATAACTCCTACCATTCATAATTTTTATTGGCTTGGGACTTAACCAAATCTAACAATCTTAGAGTGAGCCCTTCTTTTTATAAATGGTCCAATATGGATTGATATAGAAAATCTAAATATAAATAAAACAATTAAATCTATAAACAAATAATGACTAAATAATAAAGTTTTCAGAAAAGTATGGTTTTAATTCTTGGCATTAAATTGGAGGGCTTCAGATAGTTAACAGGGAAAGAGAGCATATCTGCGAGGACGTCATAATAGAAATGAATTTATATTTCGCTAAATATTTTTTATTTTCAGAGAATTTAGTTAAAATCTCAGATAATTATAAAGTAAAACTGAGGAATTGACATATTAAGGGTATCTTTTACTTTTAATATCGGACAGAAATTAATAATATTGTAAAGAATTACAGTGTTGAATTGAAATAGAATGACTTATTTACATTTTAGAAATTAAATATAATAACTCTAATTAATATGAAATATTAATTTTACTTTTAAATAAATAGTCGAGACATGTAGGATATAAAAGTTGGTATTCTTTATGTTATGCAAAGATGTTTTTGCTCCTTTACAATTTATTGGATACTTTTAATTTGATTTTTTAAAAATCTTTTTTCATGAAAGAAAGAAGTAATTGGAAAATCGATTTTTTTCATTCACATTTTGATGTACTAAAGTTGTGAAATTTTGTACACTTGGGTCCTCTCGATGATAGTACACTATTTTCATATTTTCAGACCTTAATTATCAATTAATTAATTAATTTTCTTTAATTTTTATTCCATACTAGCGTGGCTCCATCAGGTCGAAAACTTGGGAAAAGTTAATTACAAAATTCTGTAATGATTAATGAAGTAAAATTAAAGACTAAAATTACATAATAATTTTAAAAAAAGGAAGAATTATATGGATGTTTAGAAAATTATTTTTATTAAATTTAGAATTAGATTCAACTTACCATCTATTCTCATCATTAGCAAATGAATTTTGAAACTAGTATTTCGCTTACGTTGCTGTTCGGTTGATGGTCAATGAATTGAAGGGGAAAGATTTACAGTAACTAATTTTTTATTGCATTTTATACCAGGGCTACTGTAAAAGATTCATTCATTTTCAGTTTTACAGTATTAATTTTCAGTATTGCATTGAGTGATAATAACCGAAATTGGCTAAGCGCATTCTACAGATGTTTCATGCGCACCCTTTGGATCACACGACATACATCCAGACGGTAGTTAAATTCATTCTACACATTTTGTGGCATAACGGTCATCACTGCAGCATTGATCCGCTCTCTAACTTGTTCTAATGTTTTTGGTAATTGAACTATATAAACAAGGTTTTTAATTTGTCTTTAGAGAAGGAAATTAAAGACGTTAAATGAAGTAACCTGGAGGAGTGGGGGAGGAACAAAACAGGATCGCTCTCTTCTAAGCATTCAATCTAGCTATGCGAAAGTTCATCGCTGAGGTATCGACGAACTTGAATACGCCAGTGAGGAGTGGCCCATCCTTAGGAATACTAAGTCCCTAGAATATCTGCCAATTATGGAAACTACCATAGCTGCAACATATCCAGATAATTTGTACTAATTAATCTTCTCACAAATTGCACGTAGATTTTAATGCCCAGGAATCCACATTAAGATCATTCACGTGCCCGGATGACTTTTCCTTTGGGGACACATTAAAGACCTTGCTTATATAACATTAATAATTAGAAGAGTGGTGGGAACGGACCTGTGTTGGAGTGATGACTATTGACTTAATGATGACACGACACAAAATATGTGAAACGAGTTCAATTATCATTTGGACATGTGTCAGGAGATGCACATTGAGCATTTGTAGAGTGAACAGAAAACTTCGTGAGTTTGCCGTTATTTTCATGTATTGTTCATATTTGTATGTGTGATACGTTTGAATATATAGAATTTTGATGATAATTAATCTTTTATTGTAAAACGGAAAAATAAGTCTTAACGCGCGCAATTTCATAAGTAAATATATATCTTATTTAGACTTTCCCTTAATATAAATCTGGCAAAGATAAATTTGAGACTTAACTAGGGCTATGCCGATTTTTGATTTATCGAAAAAAATCGATTTTGTCAGTTTTTGAAAAATATCGATTTATCGGTAACATGATCATGAATGATAGCTCACGATGAATCACGATACAATAAATCGATATTCACAATTAATTTGCATTTTCGATTTCGTTTTGGTTTCCGGTTAGTGTTTATTTTTGTTGCTCTGCATTGTTTTCACCTTCATACTTAATTTTTGCTAATATTTCTATAAATAGTGTCATATTCTAATATATAAAAATACTTGTTTTAAGCATGCCATTTTGGAATAAACTGTTTTCTGTTGCCTAACTGGATGTACTATCATCTCATTTATATTTAAATATAATAAAAGAAATATGTATCTTTTTTATTTTCAATTATATTTAAAATTCAAGTAAATTTTTTTATGCTTTATTCATTCTAAACATGTGAAATGCCTTTCAGAAAAAATAGTGAAGCAGTTCTGAAATAATTTTTAATACCTTTATGAATTAAATTTAAAAATCATACAAATAATTGAACTTCAAATGTATTTGTTCAGAAACAGATAATAAAAATCATTTAATTAGTAAAACAGCATTTATCCAATTAAGAAATTACGATCCAATTAAAAATATTAAATAAAATATTATTATTTCATTAAAAATACATTAAATTAAATTAGAAATCCGGAGCAAATATGCTTAATTTGAAGGTTGCCATCATTTCCCAAACATTGTTTTTTGTTTAATCCTTTCTATACGAGTTTTTATAAATCTAAATTTTGTAATGCATTTCAAAAATTTACTTAAGTATATATATTTCAAAACAAATATCGGAATTTTTTAAAAAAATAACCTAATGATTTAATTTACTGTAATAATTTTTAAACATGTTTAGTGCCAAAATTGGCATTTTTTAATCTTTGTATTATTGTTCTAGGCAACCAAGGGCACGGAGATTGCAACTTAAGATAAATATTTTTATTAAATAAACTTGAAATTAAAATGGAATTTCTTTTAGTAAAAAATGAAAATATTAAATCTTACTGTAAGATAATACACTATTATCAACTAAATATAGCCGAGATAAGTAGAGTGATTGTTCCATGAGGAAAAGAAAGCTTTGTTCCAAATTAGTATGGCAGATAACTTTCAAATTCTATGTTCCAGATATAAACAAATATAAAAGTAGCAGCGTGAAATTGAAATTTTCAGTTGAGCATTGAAATTAAAAATTGAATGTAAATGGGATCTCAAACAATCAGGAGTAAAAAATACATCAGCCTTTGAAGTCTTTCAGATCTCCCTGCAATAACATTTAAGAGAGATTAGTATCAGCGTTTTTAATAAAAAGGCAAAATTACAATGCGAAAGCTTAATTATCAGCCATAAAATGTTTTTTACACATATAGCATATGCTATGCACTTTTCCTAACATGGTGTTTTTGCAACACATGTGAAATGAAACCTTGTGTAAAGGCCTTTTGTGAATGGGAATTGCTTCCCTTCCGCCTTTAAAAGGGCATAAGAATAGACATTAGAACAGAAATCAATACCTCCTAAAATGATGACCATTAGGATAATTAGACATTCCAACTTTTTTAAAAACTAGTTTGAGTGTCAGTCTTGTTCGAATTTCCGATCCTTATCAATTTTTCGATAGGTGTCGAATCTTCGATACCAAACCTGGCGACAAACTTGACGACTATTTTACAAAATTAATGGGTTAAAAATGCAAAAATGTTGGCCCTGTCTTTATTAGGAAACAAAATCTGAGATTTATTATGAGAATTTCATATGATGTTAAGCCTTGTTGGAAATTTCAGAGGTGCTGAGTTTGTTTCTGGGGTGTTGCGCAAGTTGTAGATGTCAGGCACTAGTAATAGCGCTATTAGTGTTATTTAAATAGTGATTTGATTTTTAATTGTGATGTGGCGTACATCTTGGCTGTGTTTTTGTTACCTTGCTCCATGTTTTCTGGAATATTTGTGGAATAAAGTTTCTATTATTAATTTTTTCTATTTACTTGCTAAACGACACTCATCGTACACTAACCGAACGACTTTAGTAAGAATAATGTGAGCATTTAAAATAAATGAAGTCACATTTCTAGTTTTTTTATTTATTTATTTATTGGCGAGCACCTGTTTTATTTGTTTTGCAAAAAAATTCTAGCTCAAAAGACAAAACAATTTTGTTATGTAGTAAAGACTTATCTAATATTTCACTTCATCTGTTTAGATTAGTAACTGCCATTAAAGACGTATGAGAGCAGGTTGATTTAAAAAATAAATTGCACTTTTATTTTTTAAAAATGTAAGCAGTTGTATGTCATGTGACTAGGTACTGATATTTATTACTTTCTTGTATACGAAGAATACAAAGAGAAAATATTGTAACCCTCAAAATGGTCGAAGTTGAGAATTTTTAAAATCTTGACATTTTCGACTTCCCTGAATCCGAAAAAGCATGTTTTTGGAATTGTATCTGTCTGGCTGAGAACACGATAGCTCAAAAATGTATTGAGCTCAACGGATAAAATTTTGTTTTTGATATCATTATATGATATATTACCATTTCTTTCAAGTTTTGAACAAAATCTATATGAGAGAAGTTTGTTTCTTTGTGCTAGTTCAAGTGAACATGATATCTACAAAACGCAAGATACATAGTTAAAAATTGATACACAGTATAATTCTAAATTTGAAATGCATATCTTTTGAACCAAATCCGTCAACGGATTGCCGTCTGTCAATCTGTGCATTTGTTTGCATATTAAAGGTACTCAAAAACGCATTGGTTTAGGCAAAAGCTCATGTGTAGGACTCTGAAAATAAAAAAAAATATGAGCACAAGTGGCGTTCACAGTCTTGAAACTTTTATGTTGGAGAAAGGGGGATAACACCTTCATTAAGACTTATTCGAGAAAGTTTAGGGAAGACCACTCCTACTATTTCCTTTATTATTTAAATTGATTTATGAGCAAATTTGAAAATCGTGAACAAGAGAAGAAGGAAAATTTTGAGAATGATGAAAATAGCCTTAGAAGTACCTTATTCGCACTTTTCTTGAAACTCTTTAGGTCGGTTTACTCTAATGACTCGTTTTAATTATGTCAATGAATACGTGAGATTAAAAGAAGTAAAAATGAATCACAAACTAATTTTGAGAACTAAATATTAAATAATTTTTGAAGAATGTAGACAAATAATAGTGACAAATTAAAACAGAATTAAACCTTGTTGTTTAGAGCAGTCTAAAATTAACTATGTGTTTAACTAATTTTATATAGTCATTTCATAAGAATTAAAAATTGTGTAATAATCTATTACACAGTATACACCAAACGTTTAGCAAGAAAAATAGTACTGACGCTGAATAAAGCCACACTTGATTATAATATACATACAAGAGGTGATCCAAAAAAAAGTTTACACGGCAAAGGTAAAATGCTTTATGAACAATAGACACAGCATACAAATGGTAATTAAGAGACATATGTGGCGTTCACTTCTCTACATATATCAATAAAACCTGTTTAGGCATCTATCATACCGCTGGACCAATTTGTTTAACCCGTCTTGGTAATAATCAGGTCCCTGGCTATTAAGCCAGTTCTCGGCACTTTTTTGAACATCACCGTCTAATATGAACTTTCTTTCGGATAAGTATTCCTTCAATGTCGGGAAAAGAAAATAGTCACTGGGAGCCAAATCGGGGGTATGGGAGGTGGCTCCAGACCTCCCACCTAAACGTTTCCAGCAATCTCTCTGCCTGCCTCAAAAGAACGACACCATTTCGCCACCTGTTGTCTACTCATTGCTTCGTCTCCGCACCGTTCGATAATTTATCCGTGAATGTCCGATGGGGACACATTCTTGACCCATAGATATCGTATCACGGTTCACACCTCTGTGCGAGACCCCTTCTCTAGATGTCTTACCATTACTGTCGCTGTTTCAAGTCTCAGTACTAACACTATCTGCTCGAACGACCGGTCTAAGACAACTAGCGACATGTGTCTTCACTCTGGGTAAAAATATTCTCATCCACAATTTCTATTTTCCAAATACTGATGCTTGTAAACTTTTTTTGGAACACCCCTCGTATATTTGTCATTTCGTAGCAATTGCGGGGGTATTACTTTCCTCCTTAAAATGAAACTAAATACAAAAAAAAGTTGTCTTCTGTTCAGTTTCAGAAATATTTGTTAGCTGTGTTAGAAATGATCCGGAACTGATCAGTAAACTTTGAGAAGATTTTTATGACAACTTATAAATTTTTTTTCATTACAGGTGATATGGGTGTGCATTGTGTGTCGCAAGAAACAAGAGCTACTTATAAAGACAGGCCAATGGGTACACAGTGGTATGGCTGCCAAACATCGGGAGATGGAACGTGGTGATATCTTGTCCCCGAAAACAGAAAAGAAACCGAAACTGGAAAGAGCACACAGTGAAGGCAAAGAAAATGTCGAAAGTCATTTCTCCCTGGGCATCAGCCGGCGTGGTTCTTTACAGCAAATACATAGGACTAACAGCCAACGGGAGCTTCGGAGACAATTCTCTCAGGAAAGAGACTCTACAAAACAAGATCATCACGCTGATAACTCCAGGTACTCCGACAGAAGCCGACCATTAAATGAAAGGAGTCCCCCTGGGGAAATGAAGCGAGCCAGGCCAGCCGATGTGACTTCCCGTGATAATTTCTCCCGTTTGCACGGGAATTCAAGTCTAGAAAGTCGAGGAGGACGGTATGAGGGATCTTCTGACCCGAGTTACGACAGAAGAAAAGACAGATATCCTTCTTCAGAAACAATGGATCACAGGCGGCAAGGAAAGGATTATCTTTCGGACAAAGAAGCCCCTTGGAAAGATAGCCAGAAATCCAGGGACGTTTTCCATGGGGCTGATCGTCGAACATCAGGGAAGGACCAACAATGGATTAGCCAAGAGGATGATAGGAAAGTCCGTAGTGATTCTTCTATTGTAAGAAGAACCAGCCAAGAATCTCTGAGAGACTCTTCTGACAGACCTCATCGAGACTCTCGGATGCCTTATTTTGGGGGAGACGAATGGAGGGATTCCCCCAGGAAAAGAGACTACGATGTTCAAAGTTCTGGGGATGATCCCCGACTTCGAATTCACTCCGTACGAAGTGGTGATGAACGACGAAACCACCTGGAACCTGGTTATGTATCAGAAAGTAGGGGGAGGGGCCACAACAACCGAAAAAAAATGGAATCAGTAGTGCGGAATGATTCCTTAAGTTCGGACCAATCGGAGAGTGTGAGGCCTCCCCCTCCAAAGCCACACAAAAACAAAAGAGGCAAAAAACTTCGACAGAGGTCTGTCAGTAGTTCAGAGGAAGATGTACAGACAACACCAGAGTGTACTAGCTGTGATGAAGAAGTCGATGCAGAAAGTGAAAGTATTAGCGAAAAAGGTAAAATTTCTTTAAACGTCTAATTTTGTAATTTTCTAGAATTTAAAAATATGTCGCTATGTATGTTTATTCTTTGTATTTAAAACTTAAATTAAGCACTAATCTATCTGCTTTACACCATAAAGACTGCCAAACTATGAAGAATATTCTTACCAAAGATTATAGATATTTATTAAAATCGAGAACCATGACAAGGTCCATGCATTCTCTGTTTCCACGAAAGGACGCTGTAGAATAGTATAATAAACTTAATTATTAAATTTAAACTCAAGTCAAATGATTCAAATTAAAAAGTAGCAACTAATTATAGAAATAAAAAAAAACTAAATATATGAGATTAAATTTAACTCTACCAATTTTAACTAAATTATCCTACCATCAGAAAAATAGATAATCCCATTACCCTTTGTTTGCCTCGTATTCACATTAAAATACTTGCGTTATCTAGATAAACAATTAAGAGAAAAATAACACAAAATCGTCATTTTAAGAACCTGATTTTTCAGATTTAGAAATACTTGCCTTTGCATTATCCTTGATTAGTGTTCACATAATTTTCCTCGGTTAATTGTTTAAACTGTGTGATTACGTCTATTTAATAAAATTTTAACTTGCTTTTTCAAAAAATTATTTCTTTTATATAATTCGATCATATAAAAATCAAAATTATCGTAAAGTACTTTCTTGAAATTTCATAAAAATGTTTTGACAATTTAACAAAATCTACAAAACTGATGGTATTCAAGTGTTCTATTTTATACTATAATGGTTAAAAGAATTTGAAGTATTCTCCATTTCTTTAATTAAGAATTGAAGTTTATTCCTTGGTAATAAGGTATGATTAATTTTGCTTGCATATTTATGAATTTGTTCTTTTACGTATTGATAGTTCATTCAGTCTAGAAAATATAAATAATAAAAATTTGAGTATAAGAAAATGTTTAGGGTCTTATAAAACGATTTTCACGATACTATTTAGAACAAAGAGCATTCTATATGAATCTTATCTTTATTTCTTAGTACAAGAATTTCTTATTTGATTGATTTCATTTGGATCTCATGAAGTAAGAACGTATTATCATAAAATCTCATAAAATAAGTTGATGTAAAAACAGGAAAAAGATAATCAATCATGATTTAAAGTTTATGATTTAAAGTTTATTAAAAATAATCTTATAGACTCTTTCACAATCATACGGTTTTTTTTTTATTTTCAGGAAATCCCATTTCCTTGAAAGAAACTTTTAATTTATCATTTCACTTAAGGAACCTTCCCTTTTGTCTTAGATTCTATTATCTAATTGATTATTTAATATAACTAAATTCATGTAAATAAAAAAAAATACTTTTATTATTGGACAAGCATGGATATATTTGAATGGGGCTCTTCGACATACTATATGCATCGCCTTCACAAATTCTAGCTCTTTTTACTATATGCACAAATTCTTGCTTATAACACAATTCAAATTAAATTATGATGGATAGATGAGTTTTAACTTCTTACTGTGAAAAGTCTTTAGTGATGAAATTTAAAAAAAAAGCATATAGAAATTAACAATCGAACAGGATTTGTAAATTTTAATCATCACTTCCTTTACTTAAATTTTATAAAACTATTCAGAAAAAAATTCAACTACTGAATTTTTCATCAATAATGCCAAACGGACTAAAATTAAACTGATAACACACGCAGCTATCTAAGAATCAAAAATCATTGTTTCCATCATACTTTCTTTTGATTATATAAATTCTCTTGCATGTTTATATATTTTAAAAAACCATCTTAAAATCAACAAAGATTGATAGTTTTCACAGAGTAATAAATAGATCCTCCGATTTATTAACATTATTTTTATAACCTAAGAAGTTCCTAATGATAATAAAAGAAAGATCAAAGACGTATCCTTCGTATGAAATAAGAGGAATGTCATTAAGTTTATTTTAACTTATATTGTTAATTTTACCCTAAAAGGTTTTATTGATCATGAAATAACTGTCTATCTTTATTTAAGGTCTAACTTTATTAAATATTAGCTTTCATTCGAAGACTATTCAAACAGTACCTCATCAGAAGAAGCTTAAAAATCTCTTGGAGAAATGAGGCCGCGGTGGCCTGGTGGTAAGGTCTCGGCTTGTGAGCTGTAGAGTTTCAGGTTCGAGACCCGATTCCACCGAAGAACTGTCGTGTAAGGGAGTCTGTTGCACGTTAAATCCGTCATGCCAAACGTCCTCCCGCTGGTGTGGTGTGGTGTGGAGAGGGGGGTGCCAACTCAGATGACGTCCTCGTCATCTGGCCGCGGTTCAAAACGACGCTTCTATTCATACATAAACTCCTTTGATAATTTGTAGGAGCACAAACTTCCTGTATTCTGATCATAAGAATCAAAAATATCAATCCCATCGCTTGTTAGTTACACCATGGATGATCTTCAGACTCTCGTTTACAGTTGTGGGGAAATAAAAAATTCTGTTGAGATACAAATATTAACGCCAATACAATAATTATATAGAATGAAAAAAAACCTTCTTCCGAAATGCTGTGCATCAGCTGCTGCAAGAAAAATAATTAAAGGTATAATACGCAGTATCATTTTTGGGAAAAGAAAAAATCTCTTACGTTAAATATTTGCTGTGTTATATACATGCATATGCATTCATGTCCAAAATTAACGTCACAAACATAAAAACTTTGAAAACTGATGAACTGTTCGCCGTGCTACCGTAAAACATGGCACAGAGATATATTACAATAGGAGAAGGAATGCAACAAAAATATGCAAATGATTTTAATTGTGAATCAAGGAGCAATGAATCAGAGATAATTCATTTATCTCGGTCAAAGTATGTCTAATATAGTGTGACCAACATGCACTGCTATACAAGCCTCACAACGAGCTCTCATACTATCTATGCAATTGTCTATAAATGTTTGTGGCAACAAAGCTCATTCTTAAAAAAGAGCTGTTTTTAACTCCTGGAATGTCTTTGGAGAGGGGTTACGCTGTGCCATGATTCTTTCCAGACGATCCCATACTTATTCAATAGCATTAAGATCTGGATACCACGAGGGCCAATCCATACTGCAAATATCCTCTTCTACAAGAAATTCAACAATCTGAGTTCAACGTAACCTCACATTAATGTCTATAAATATCAAATGCTAGCTAATAGCACCCTGCAATAACTTCACAGAGGCTTCAAGGACCTCATCTCTATAGCGATGTGTGGCGACAGTATTCACATCGGAAGTATGCAGTAGTGTACGACTGCCCAACATTATGCAGCCCCAGAAAAGGATTAATTTGCCACCAAATCTGCCGATTTCTTTTATGATTTCTGCCGAGAGGTGAGAGCGACCTCTTCCTTCTCCTTAGATGAAGATTCTGCGAGAATCACTCTGTGCAGTGAATTGCGACTCATCACAGAAAAAAACGCGCCCACATTCTTGTGTTGTGCTAGACAGATATATTTGGCTCCTCAACAGTTGAGCTTTCCTGTTGTTCCAAAACCTGTATATCATTTTTGGTGCCACTTGTAACCATCGAGATCCATCCGCTTGAGATTGGCCAGCTTTAAGCCTGCCAACGGTTTTCTATTTCAAGGAATCATCTAAATGGTTATGAGAACTCATTCTGACTACTAACTGGCTAACCTATTTGTTTTAATGCAATATTCACAAATCTGCAGGCAAAAATCCCAGATGCTTAAACGGTCTAATTCCATTATCTCAGCCTAAACTAAAGCATAAACAACCGCTTTTTCTAAACCGAAGATTGAAATTTACCCTTTCTCCAAAATATATAAAATAATACAAATTCTATCAATTTTGCTGGTATCAATTTAGAATCATTTTGAAAAACTTGCTTGTGACCTTAATTTTGGACATAAGTGTATATATTTAAATATGGGATTATATTATGATATATTTGATAGATTACTTAAAGCGGCAAAGTATTAAAAGACTAAATCAGCACTTAAACAGGATAAGAGGAAAACAAAGATTAGTGTCAATCCAATTAAATCTACTAATTTAACAATCCAAGGTTAAAAAGGTAAAAATCTCAAGAAAGTTAAATGCAAAACTGATTTTTTCTTTTCACTGGCAACTACCGAAGAACCTTATCGTTAACAAATGTAGTTCTTTTCAATATTCTCCATTTTTAGATTGAAACAGCCATCTTATTGATAATTAAGATTGTGTTCTGTTTTTTAACTTTGAAAATGCCATTTTTTCAATATTCATTTTCTATATTTTATAAACTTACTTCAAGAAAGAAATTGAAAAAAAGATTTACGATTTCTAAGATATTTCCATTGATTTTAAATGAATTGACTTTCATGTATAATGATTATATTTGTTTTGATTATGAAAAAATTAAGATTAATGAAATATAAAAAGTGATGAAAACATTTTTGAGATTACAGAAAATAATTGCTTAAAAATTTAATAATGAACAAAGTGTTTGAATAAAATGCATAAAAGCGATGTTTTTCTTTTTAAAATATATTAGAAAAGTTAAATTTAAAAACGAATCTATCTTTGAATTGCGCAATGTCTGCTTTATCAAAAGGTATCAAAAATGTTCATCGAGGTTTCACATTGTTACCAATATGTGTGAAGAAACTGTCTTGATTTCGAACTTTTCATGGGGGAATATATTGCCTAAATTAAAATTTTTCTTATTTATACAAAATGTTTGTATAAAAATATTCTAATTACATAAAATTATCTTGTTGAAAATGGGGTAAAGAAAGTTTCCTCCAGATCGAGGAAATGACAGGTACTTCTTTGCACTTTGCCAAAGAAGTATTATTCGGCTGATAATAGAAATGTTACCCTGGATCTTTTCGTTAAATGAAGAAAATCCTTTGCTTTGTTTATATTATTTTGCACTAGATATCCTCATCTAATCATCGATAAGAACAGTTGAGGACTGATGTAATTCGTCTTGCTAATAATTATATTTAGATATCCTCATCTAATCATCGATAAAAACAGTTGAGGACTGATGTCATTCTTCTTGCTAATAAATAGGCCCTGTAGCTTAAATTGATAGTTTAATTATTTTTAATACGCTAAATTATAATACGCCTAATTATATAAGCAAAATATTAAGTTCTTCAAATACAAATAATTAAAAAGATTTCTTTTCATGACAGATTTATTATTTTAGTAATCTGAACATATTAAATGATTAATGCTTTTTTTTTTCCTGACTGATTGTCTGCTTATTTCGAGTTTCCAAACGAAATCTCAATTTTTAATTTTAATAAAATCAGATAGTTATGTATTTTAAAAGAACTCCTTATATTCACTGATTAACCCTTTCGCCGTTCTCTCCTGTCCGCGAAAATTTCTGTTTTTTCTCTACTTTTCTCCGCGTTAGAACAGACAAAAATAATAATTCAAATAAGTAAACATTTACAAAGTGGTTTTTAAGAAGTTTCACTTGAACGCGCGAGACGTGTTACGGGCGACGAAGAGGTTAATAAGCTATAACTAGCAAGCCGAAGATAAATGTTTTTGGAGAGAATTATTACTAGAGTCGCCTGAAATGACTTTTCCAACCGTTTCACCAGATCTCTTGATGAAGAATGTAAATCTCTCGTAAAAGTAATACAAGGTAAGTAATGAAAGTGATACTATAAAAATAATACCTAATTACAAAATTTTCTGATGAAATATAAAATAACTTTTATAATTTGATATCTTGTTGTTTTGATATAAAGATATTTATCAGGTTTTTTATAAAACCATTTACTTCAGTGTGAACATTTTAATAGCTCGAAGAATACCTAGATGGTATTCCTATTCTTGTCAAGTATTATTCAACATTTCAACTGTCACACTAGACAAAACATCTGTGATCCTACCTTTGAGTATATCAGTTAACTTGAACTGGCGTTGACTCCTCAGGGGCTTGCCTACTATAGGTGAGTACAGGTATCCCAATCCCGAGGTTCCCAGGAATCTTCACTCCCTTTATGTTTACTCCCCTCTACGCCTTCTGCTGTTTTCTTCCTTCCCTCGATGGCAAGGGAGGGAGCTCTCCATGAGAAGCTGTCACAGCTCTGTTTGCTTCTTGCTTCTCATGGACAGCCAAAACCCCCACGTGTTGACCGTGCGTGGCGACCCATTAGACGGGCGGTGCTCTGTGGTTCCCGGTGTATCCATCGGTCGGTAGGTAGTCACTTGAGTGGTTAGTCTGCTATGGATCAAGCGAAGGGGTCACCTTCTGGGGCTCTGCATTAAGGTTGGTAGACGTTCCTGGAAGTGGCCCTTAGCGTATATGTTTTGATTAGCATCAAGGTAAGCGCCGAGGCTGGGGATGCCTAGAGCCGGTGGCTGCCTTCCCTTGTTGGGTTCAGTGGTGGGCGGTGCCGTCGAAACCCGAATGTTAATTGTACTTTGCAAGGGTCTTTTCGATACGTCTTTGTACGGATATTAGATTACTGAAAATACTCCTTTTATCATCTTACACACTGACAAAACCTTCCATAAAGTCTCACTTTTTCTGATTCAGAAACTTATTGCCTCAACCGTTGGAGAAGTGAAGGATACTAAGAAACTTTCTAAAATTATGAGAAACTTACTAAACTGGAGATTTATTGATTGAAGCAGTCACAAAATCACAACTATCTATACTTAAAAATTTAAAGCATTTAGGAGAATTTCCTACGGAAACATATGCTCATAAATCTAACGAAGCACATAATCTGAACTTTTTGTACTCCTCATCTTCCGAAAACTATTCTTGTTGGTTATGCACGATATAAAGTTCGCCCTTATATACCTACTTCTTTACGATGTTTTAACTGTCAGGGGTTGGGCCATCCGAAAACCATTTGTTTTTGCTGTGCCTCAGTCGGACATTCGAGCACAGAATGCGATACAGATCCCAGATGTGTTAATTGTGATAAATCATACACCTCAGATACCAAGGAATGCTAAAAATGGAAAAGAAAATTCATGAGCTTAAAGTAAATGAGAAATTTATCATATTCTGAGGCAAGGAAACGTATATCCCCAACCGTCTAATGCATCAGCTTCGTTACCATACTCACAAGTAGTCAAAAATACTATTTCTGGTTGTATCCAGTCAGATGAGAAATTAACTCGAGTTGTTTATCCTCAACTTACAAAGTTTCAACATTTAACAACTAATAAATCATAGCCTACCGCTGCTCCTGCTCCTTCTCCAACTCCTTTACCTTCTATCACCTCAACTGAAACATGTGTTTTACAATCGGGTGCTAATCCTTGTACTCCCGTTATTATTACAACTCTTCAAAACCTTCCTTCATGATCTACAAAGGCTCTTAATAAAAAAGGCAAATTGAAATAAAAAGAAAGAACTAAAAAACGGAAAGTAAAAAATCCCCCGTTTGTAAAGAAACGAACCTTTCGAAACTTACCTTTGATCCAGCATTTGATCGAACCGACTCCGAAATTATTGCTGGCAAAGTGAATGCCGAGTTAATGCTGACTCTAAACCTAACACTGTTCCAGCGATGGATGAAATTCCGAATGCTGATACTGGAAGCGATATGAGCACTTCTAGTGTTTTAGATAGTGAGGGCATTCTCGAATATAATATAACTGAATCACGTGAGGATATCCCTGAAGATACAAGAAACAAGCTGATGTAAAAATCATTCTCGAAAAAATCAAAAGTTCCTGATTCCCAGTCTTCAAATTTTAACCTGGGAGCTAATATTTCTTCAAAAGGAAAGAAACTTTTGCCTGGTATGTTAATTGGTTATTCACATACCATTACACCAACAAAATATAAACATTGATAAATATTTTTTTTTTCATTTATTAAATTCCTACCTGTTTTGTTTTGTTCTTTTGCTCTGAAATGTTTTGGCTTTTACTAAATCATTTTACTCTAGTTTTTATCTAGCAATTATCATTATGTAAAATTTAATCATTAATATTAAAAAAAAATTAAGGATTCATATACATATTACTTAGACAAAATAACGAAAACTCAAACAAAAATTTCAAATAATATTTATATTATTTTCATTAATTTTAATTTCTCCTAAGGAAATAGGATTTTAAAAAAACATAAAATATCCACTGAGCGTTGGCTAAGTCTTGTTCTTATTTTGGACACAATATTGCATGAAATTGAAAATACTCATTCAACTAGCTACTGAGCTTGATTTTATAGTTTTCATGGCTTCAAATAACAAATCTAAGTTTCTTTCATTCGTTGCCTCAAATAATGAAATCTCAGCCTTCAGTGTCTTTTGGATTTGTAAGTTTTCCTTCAGGGTCTTGAAGAAACTTATGAATTGATTTTTCCATGGCTTCTTTTGAAAAAGCATTACTCTGATGAGTAGTTTTTTCGATTTACTCTTCATCACAATTAGTTTCCACATAAGAATTCGGAAATATTCTAGATAATATCTTTCCAGATCACTTGATAATATCGGTTTTTGAAGCTAAAGAAAGTACACTAGATTTCTTCGCTGAACCAGAAATGTTTTGTGGATTTTGCAAATACAGCAAAAGAGCTGCTAATTCTACTTTCTTGAATTCGTTCTTCTAAAGCATATAATAATTTCAAACTTATTTCTGTGTTTAAATTTTTTAGTTCATTTAACAGAAATTCAATACCTTCACTTGTTAATATATTGGCATCTCGTCACCTGAAGCCTTCAGCTGCTAGACGAATCGGTCCCAACCGATAAAATTCAAAATATTTGTTTCCTTTTATTGAAGAAGAGGAATATCCAGGCGTTCCGGAAAACCGGTTTTCTTAATTTAAATACCGGTTTTCAAACGCGACAGACTTGCTTTAAAAACCGGTTTTTTAAAACCGGGTTTGAAAAATCGTCAAACCGTACTTGTGAGAGTTTTTATTGCTACATTATGCATATTTCTTTCTAGAAATTAAGTTTTAAATAATTTTATGTCCCGCCTTTTAACATGTATTTATACACTCATCAGCATAGCCAAATTTGGCTCTTGCGCTATTAAGCCCCACTATCCAATCCAATCAACTGGCATTGAAACACTTTGTCCTTTATGTAACTCCAAAAATGACATTGAGCAATAATGACCTATTTGAAATCATGGAATCAATGAACACGTTGAACATTTTTCTAATCGTTGACGTTATTTTGATAACAATCAAATATAAAATCACTATTTCTGCGTTAATTGCACTATCTGTTGGACTAAAAGAAATTAAGAACACGACTATTCCATAGTAAAAATTTTATTGTAATTATATTCAATGGCTCTTTTGTAAAATTTTGTATCCATATATTAAGATATTACCACATTGTATATTTATATGCAAAAGAGCTGGTAAAATATTATTTGATCAAAAACGATTATCTTCCTTAAATGTAATTAAACCCCAAAACTGTAAATTTTTAAGATGTAATGTATTTGCTTACAAGTATACATTGAATTACAAGTATTTGCTTGACTATCATGAAGCAGGTTTCATAATTTATTTATTATTTTAATATAGAAGGATGTTTGAAGTAAAGTTCAAAATTAACAAATGATATATAGAAGAAAAATCGAGTCACGGTAGAACCAAATTATCCAATTTTTCTATCGTAATGGACATTCTAATCGAAATTCTCTTCTAAACTTGATCTTCAAGGTACAAATATTGGCATATTTCACCGAATGAGTATTGATTTTGACACAGACGCCAGAGTGATCTTTTTCTAAAATGTAGATAAAAGGAGGTCACAGACTGACGTAGAGAATTCTGCTTGTAATTTTTGTTTTATAATATTTTTAAGCTTGGAGAACATATTCGCATATTTTGTCTTCTTGATTACTGAAACAATTTTTTGAAAAATTCTTCGATTTATGTATTCATTGATAAAATTGATTCATACATACAATCGTTTGTTTTTTAATTTTAATTCGCCTCCTTAAATACACACATTCTTCAATTTAAATAATTTTATTTATGTTAAGATTCTTTATCCTTGATATAAATATAACAATTTACTCAGTAATAATGACTACATTCGATGCTACCTGTAAGGAATTAATTAAAAAATTCCGTAATAATGCTTTTAATCTGAAATGTTTTGTGTTTCCTGCAGAAAATCAATTACGCACTTTCGAAGGCAGAACAGAATTGAATTTTTTAAGTTGATTCGTTTTTGATTTATCGCGTTCATGTACACTTTTTCTTGTGTGTACTTTCCTTTATTTCATGTAAGCATGTCAATCTTTTGACTGATTTCAGCCAAAATTTATTACTGATTTATAATTTTCAAGATGAAACCGTACACTAAATTTCATCCACCTAACTCTTTGCTTTACTGAGTTATTTTGTTCACATGCACACTGATTAACAAATACATAATTCCAATACAGCCGATTCTTTTGGGTGCAAAGAGATTTAAAACAGGAGATTCATCAAAATCTCGATTTTTTTTTAATCTTTATTCTGCATCCAAAACTTTCTTTGAATATACGAAAGTAAAAGGTTATTTTTGAAATGGACCCAAGAGTCATAGATTTCTATGTTGCATTTTAAATTATTCGAGGCTTTACTTACCTATAGGTAGTTCTGGATTAGTTTGTTAAATATTGGGTTGTTCGGAAAGTAATTTCGTTTTTTCCCGACAGAGGATTTAATTGTATTTTTTTGCACCCAACTTCACATTTAAGCTGTATAATTTTTATATGCTTTGAGAGCTCATATAGCAAGGCTTGTGTGTGAAAAATTCCAATTAATTCTACGCAGTAGTTTTTGGTTGGTGCCCTTTTAAATATGGAGAGCGATAAGCAGCATTTTCGACATATCTTACTGTTTTACTACAGAAAGGGTAAAAATGCTGTTCAAGCCAGAAAGAAATTGACCGATGTGTATGGAGAAGGTGTGTTGACAGTACGCCAGTGGATTATTATTTGTTCCGGTCACTCCAAAATTTTTCAGACGGTAAAACCTTCACCTCAAATGAGGAGGTCAAAAACCACCTCGATCAGTTTTTTGGCAGCAAAGACCAAAAATTTTATGAGCGTGGAATTATGCTACTACCAGAAAGATGGCAAAAGGTGTTGGACCAGAACGGCCAATATATAATTTAATAAAGTATTTGTTTATTATACGAAAACTGTCTTTCATTTCCACAAAAAAAAAAAAAAAATTACTTTCCGAACAACTCAATATATACTACAAAAAGAGATATCGAAATCATCCGTACATATCGTTGAGTAACTTTTGAATATAGCTTCCCTTTTCAACTTTCATCCATTGATTGGAATGCGATCCCAGCAGTACTGAGGTTCTTCCTACTGGATGGACAAGGCCTAATATTAAATTAACTAGGACCCTAAATTGAATCCTTGTTTTTGGAAGTACGGCTTTAATGTATTTGAATACACAAGGACTAAATGAACCTTGCTTGATATTTTCAATTATCCACTGTCTTTAAGGCTTACAGCTTTTCTTGAAGTTAAGAGATCTTGTTGAAAATTCGGACTTTGAAACTTGTTTCAAACTTGTCCTTTGATTGGAATTTCGGTATATTGCTATTTCAAGAGATGAATACTTTGAATTCATTTTTTTTTATTTTTACAATTACTGAAAATACATATTCGAATTTACTAATTGGTAATCTGGATTTAAGCCCAAAGAAGCAGAGAAACCGTAGCGTGGAGACACATTTGGGTGGTTCTTAAGTAAGAAAAAATACTACTTCGAAACCAGTAAAGGAATCAACGTCCACAATAACTCTTGAAGAATTGATCGCAGAAGATGTTCAACTAGAATAAAAATTTTCACAATTTATTTATCAAAAACTTAAATAATTGGTAGATTATTTGAAGAGTAAGATTCAAGAAAGATAGTATTTAAGAGCGAAAGGATTCTGAGCTTTGTTTCTCCTATTGTAAGAAAGATGGACGAGAGACAAAACGTTTACAATACTAGACTTTTTGATCATGAAGAAAGACCCAAGGATTTTGAGAAATGTTCATCATAAATTTAGATAATCATTCGATTTTAGTCTAGTTCCTTTTCATCTATTAAAAATGTTTTTGCGAATACTGCATTTCAATTTTATAAGGATTTAGTGAACATATTAACCGTTTAATTTCTTCAGTAAGCAAAATAGGAAATGCAGGTAATTTTTCTAAATGATATTTAAAAAAATTTCCCAAATATCTGTAACTGCTTCCTGAAAAATTTCGATATATCCATGCCTGTTTGATGATAAACAAATTTTTAATACCGTATACATTCTTACTTGATTTTCACTTTCAAACTCAGATTGAAGCATGATATTGTGTTCCAGCAATTTGTCTGTATAATTCATATTCCTGCCGCTAATTGGCGGTCTGAAATTTCCCTTGAAAGATATAGTCCATTCCGAATTTTCTTCACAATATTTGGCTATTTCTTTTAGAGGAAATTTTATCATATAGAGAGCAGAATATGTTTCGTTTGTTGACATGTTGATATTATATTCCTTATTTTCCCATCTTCCAACCCGTTCAAAAACCCATCGTCTAAACCTATGTACCTTTCGTAGGTTTCAGGTGATGCTAATGGTTTTGATGGAATATTTTTACGAATACTAGTGAATTAGATTTTAACATTAACAAAATCCCACTATCTATTTATAATTCTTATATATTCTATATTTATTTGTAGTTAAGAAATTGATATTTCTGTCCTAATTTCATTCGACTTTCAAGTATAAATTTATTGAAAATTTTAAGTATAAATTTAATATTTTATTTTCTAAATTATTAGACACTAATGCCGTTAAAGATAAATTGTATCTATATTTAAAAACATTCTTCTTTTCAGTTTCCAACAGCAGTTTTAATGTTTTGATGAATGCTGTATTAAAATCAATACTATTATATTTATTTTAGAACTCTCAATTAATTAATCAACTGAATCAATGACATTATCATTAGTTTCTTCACCATTTTTAATATATTGTGGATTATTTTCTGTGATAATTTCTTTAAAATCAGTATAAAACCTGTATTTATTAGTATTCTTCTGATTGAACCTATTGAGGACATTTATCAATAAATGGACGGTATCAATAATGAAAGAAAGAGGTCGTTCATTAAAATAAAATTGAAAATAAATAATTGAATATGACTGTGAAGGAGAAGTGAACTAAAGCATTGCTTTTTGATTGATTGTTGTCTGTTGTTACACATAGCAATTTAAATAAAATGTCTATCAATCCAACAATAATTTCTTAGTGAATGTTTGTAAAACGTCTATGTATTTTATTGATTGGAAGAATGTGATTGTCTTTATAAGAAGATGAAATGCTATTTCTCATAAAGATCATAGCACTTCTTTCGGCATTCTTTTAATTATAACAGAAACTGGAGATGTATCCCCCTTTGTGATCAAAGTGGGGTTTTATTTGCTTTCATCTATTTAAAGAACCACATTCTTATCTGCAGATACAATAATTTGTAACTTCTGCTTAATATACTTTAAGAAATGCAATTCGATTTGCTCTGATTGATGGCAAGTGTTGATAAGCATGAATATATTTATCAGCCACTTTCTGACAATTTGTATGAATGTAGCCCTAATGAATAAAATAATGAGTAGAATATCATAATTTGAGTAAAGTACCTTTTACTGTCCTTTATTTTGAATTATTAATGAAGATCACTGTTTTATAAATACAGAAACCTGGTTCAATTTTCCTGGGTTATATTTAAATTGTCCATGAAATCATGAATCTGGGAAATGATATCTGAATTCAGCGATGTATTATTCGTTTTCATTTTTGGCAGATTCTCTAATATTTCATTTAAATTATTGATATTATTAGCATTTATTAGCAAGGAAGTAATATTTGGAATATTTGACCGACTTGTTTTTCCAACAAAAGCTGACACTTGTAATAAATCCTTTATTACGACAGATAATGCCAGATAATTTCAGGACCAGAATTTAATTCGGTATTCACAACGATATTTTGTTTTCTTTATCAATGATATTCCAGAAATTTGTCACGTTTACTAATGAAATACGTTGCCCAAGTTTCTTCCTGTGATCTGCCTGATTTTTAAATTCCCTTTTCTCGTTTCTGTTATGCTTTCACAGATAGCTTTATCTATGTATTGTCGCTCTGCTTTCAGTTTTTTATATATATATTTCTGGATTTTCCCTATCAAATGTTGAAGACAACACATGTAAGAGGCAAACTTTAGCATCTGAGATGGAACTGCTTCTGTGACTACTCTGGGATGTTTAAGAGAGACATTTAATATTTTTTCTTCTTATTTTAAAAATAAGCTGTTTTTTATTTCAATATTATGTGGTTTAAAATGCAATTCACAGACCTACAGTAAAGGCGATTATTTAAATGCACTCATATATATACGACATAAACACTATATAATAATAAAAAGGGCGCGTTGTTGCTTTGTTTCTTATGACGTATTTAATGTTATGGTATATATCTAAAATTTAACCCTTCAGCACAAGCACCTATTTTTTTAACACTAGTACTCGCGCGTGGTCATTCTGACCCCAAATTATCAGGAACTGACTTCTTATCTTATTGCTCTTTGTATAATAATAAAATATAGTGAAAATATATGACTATTTTTTCATGCATATATTTTCTATTTAAGATATAAATGCAGTTTTTAACAAGAAAAATCTAAATTGAATTCAGCCTCCTTATTCTGTATCTTTACCGTATTCATTTCCTATTATCCTCATTTGATTCATATAAAAAGTATTATTTTTAAAGTAAATAAGTTTTTCCTGCATAAAAATATTGAAAAAATAAGAATATGTTTTACATGTAGTTTACATTTGAAATATTTTGTAAAAAGAAGATTAAATATATAACTTTAAAAATTCGTAACCTTTCTTTGATTTTTATATACATATTCAATAAACAATTTTATCATTCCTCATTCAGAATACAATTAATAACCTAATTTTCAAGACAATTCTTTCATATTATAAGAGAATGCATTTTATATGTTACTTTTTTTATGAACAGGAAAAGAATTTCAATCAGATTTTAGAGTATTGAGAATCTGCGTTTGTTAAGATTCTATACTATAATCACTTTCCTAAATTTCTTCAATATCTGACGAATCTGAGTTATCATTTTCACTATCAGTTGGAGAACTTGCGAGAAGATCTCTGGATCTCTGCTACTAACGTTCGTACGTTGTCATAGCCATAACATTAAAAGAATTTGAAAGGCTAAGGATCAGTTTGACCCCAACCCTTTTGTAAAAAATTATATACATTATTTCATTGATTTCTGCTATTCTAGTCTTCTAGTTTCCCCATGAAGGTATAGGAAGTAACCGATATACACTTATATAAATTCCTAGAATTTCTAAACAAAAGAGAAAAGAGGGGGTCAAATAGAAAAAAAATGGCTATATAATAAACAAAAAACGTGTAAACATAATTATGACAAATATTAAAATTATTATTCTGCATACTTTGCAGTATTTTATGAAATAATTCTGTTTTATAATGTTATATGATTAAATTCGCGATTAATGCATATAATCGAACAATCAAAGTAAGAATAAATGATTTTTCTTCTTGAAACATTTAACATTATTTTAAAGGAATTAAATAAATTTAACCGGATACATCCTTTACGATGTACGACATTTAACCACTGCACCTTTTGAAAAGACAAAAACACTCTCTTCGGCTATTCCTATAATTTCCATTGCGAATTGGAACGCAGCAGATTAAAGACATTTTGTATACCTTATTTTTAGAAAACTCAAATAACTTTCCTTGTAAACAACAAAACACGCTTCCACCTCAACACGAAACTGACCACTGGCTAAAAAAATGGCATGGCATGGGAAGGGCAGACTTCATTTCTTATCAGTAAACTTGATGAGGGAGAAATTTTCCCCTCATCCCCATTTTCTCATTCACTCGTATCACCCCACGGAGTGACGCCAGAAATTTCTCTGACGTAAGCACTCTGACCTTGATTATTGGCGGTTGTCTACACGTCTCTAGACGAAACATTTCTTCGCTGACGAATTCGAGAAGCATGCCTTAATATCACAAGCAATAAACTGGATAGCATGTATACAAGTGTTTTTTGATGAATGCAACTTTGCTTAGGAGTCGAAGATGATCACTTTGAACAAATTTTTTAAATACTTCAATTAAAGTTTCTTTGACCATTTTTCAAAATTTAAAGAAAGTTAATAAGTGCATTATGATTCCACTCTTTTAATAATCTTTCTGATATATATATTATTACTTTATATAAAAATAAGACTACGAAAAAGACGCTGTCAAATACAAGTCTAACGTATGGAAAAATGGTATATACCAATAAATTGTTTTAAGATCTGAGCAACTTTTATAGATAGAAAAATGAAACTGTGTACTTATAGATGAGCGCAAGAAAATTATTTTCCTCGGGGACATTATTTCTCTATCTAGGCTGTGTAAAAGTGTAGCCTTTTTTTTTTTTAATTTTTTATTCTCAACTTCTACAGAAAATCCATTTGTTAACCACATTTGATGAAACTTTGCATTTAGAAGTTTATGTCTAATTCAATAATTAAGAAAAGAAGTGCTTGTTCTACTCTTTTGGAACACCCTGTATATCTTTTAAATGCATACAGCAATTTTCTGTTGATCAATGAAGTTTTTAAATCAAAACCCTAAAACATTTCTTGATATAAGTTTAATCACACCTTAACGAGCTTTGTCACGTAAATTGATATTTTATGGAAGCAAGCATAATTTATTTGCAAGCACTTAAAATATTTATAATACTTTTTATTTTGCTATTACTAAATGCGCTTATCAATAGGTTAGAAAAAATTTTATTCCTAAAAAAATACAGTACACACAGTAGCGGAGGAAAGTAGTATAACGTCGCAAAAATAAATAGCTTAAAAATAGAATTATATATCCTCATTTTTATGAAATGCAGCGATACATCATATACATTATTATATATAATTATTACAATATACATATATATTATTATATTAAATTATTACAATATACATTTATTTCCATTATATAAAATTTCATGCGAAATTAGAGAAATTATTATACAGTTGAAACTGGAAAAGATACAAATTAAAATTATTCATTCAGTAAATGACATGGGAATCATTTGCCATTAGTATTTGAATTAATCGGCAGTTTATAGAATTAGATTAAGCTTGGAGGATTTTATGTTATTCCAGTTATATTATTTTATATATATTATTTTATAATAATAATTATTATTATTTAGTTATATTATTTTATAATAATTATCAGAAATATGCTACTAGCAATGTGCCGATTTTCGGTTTATCTATGTCATGACGATGAATCGCGATGCAGTAGATCGATACTCACAATTAAATTTTCGTATACGATTTCATTTTGGTTTTCTGTTAGTGTTTATTTTTGTTGCTCTTCGTTTGTTTTTCGAATTTGTATATAATTTTTGCTAATATTTCTAAAAATACTGTCACATTCTTATATTAAGATGCTTGCTTTAAGCATGTCATTTTAGAATAAATTGTTTTCTGTTCCCTAAACTGAAATATACCACCAACGAATTTCTACTTAAATATAATTAAAAAAATTATGTATCTTTTATTTTCAGATATATTTACTACTAGCCGCCTTTGGCGATCAGCCGGTTAGCCAGTATTACCGCTCGCTACAATTTTCAATTAAATGTTTTAAGTAACTGGTCTCTTAAATAATTCTCAAACAAAACATTTTTAATCTTCAAATTTTGATAGTCATACCAAACTTATACTGTTGTTTAGATCGTTTCTTTCAATTTACTGTATATATTTTGCTAATTTGTTGTCATTTCCGGCAAAACTTCAACTTTAATTTAAAATGTAAATGATGAAATTGCAATTAATATTAAGATATTTTTTAATAAAACCAAGCGTTTTATTTTATTTATCATCTTTATTGTAATTTATTAATTATTATTGAATGTGAGTATTGCAAACACAATCGCTCGGTATTTAAGTCTTATGTTCACTACAAAATATTTTTCATAATTTATGTAATATCTCAAACAGTAATTCAACAAAAATTTCTCAGATTCAGCATAAAATTCAGTTTTTAGTTTTGCTTTCAAAAGGATTGAAATGAAATCAATAATATTTTGTTCCAGCCAATAAATATATTTCAAAAATTATGAAGTCTAAATTTAATGCAGTAAGGTATCATATTCTGAGAAATATTCTGGACACACCAAATTTTAAATAAATGAATAAATGTTTCTATTTTACACGATCAACTAAGACTTATTAATGAAGTTTTGAATGTTAAAAATTTAGAAACTCAACATTTTCATAATCTTAGGCCAATTAATCTTGAGAAACCTGCGCGCTGATTAGCGTATTTTCTTTGAAGCGATCGATGGAAAATCTAAAATTATCCTTTTTTTTATTGAATAGTGATATTCAAATTTTCATAAATCAGTCAGTTTAAGTGATTGGAAATTAACTCTTAAAAGTCAGTGATTTAGTTGATTGGAAATTAACTCTATGACCACCATAAAATCTGTGCTTTCTCTTGTGGTGTATGCATTCTCCTTAATATCTGCTCGAATAAAACATCACACACAAAAGTACTACATAGAACAAACACATCAAAAGTAAACATAACATTTCAATAGTTGCCAAAAACAAAAGTGAGAAAAATGCAATTAATAAGCAGACGATATTTAGAAAAGTACAGATATTTAGACTGGAAAATGAAATTATCTGAAATTAACCACACGCGCAGACGATATTTACAAAAGTAAAAATATTCAAACCTGAAAAGGAAAATATATGAGTTATTCCATCAATAAATGCCATAAGTTTGTCTATATCTTCATTATTTTATGAGTCATTAAACATCAAAATGGGTCCGTGACTAATTAAACACCCTGTATAGAGAGTGGAAAAGATCATAAAATATTTTTTCTTAAACTTATTTCTTAGAAAAAATATTTCATATTTGTTTCATTTCCTACAAACACGTGCCGAAAATTATATTTTTGCAGATTTCATTCCCAAAAAGATTTAATTTATTTTTGATTGGAGCTTTAATCAATGTGATGGCAACACTTTGAAAGAAGCTAATTTTTTCCCATGAATGCGAAACGTGCTTAATTTTAATTTTTATTTTTTACGAAAAAAATTTATTGAAAAACATAGTTAAAATATTTATTTAAAAATTCATTAAAAAAGAAATTTAATTTTAAGATTAAAACATTGGTATCATTTAAAAGATAAATTTTTGATCTTTAACTTCATGTAAAAATCTTTTTTGTGCTGTAATATTTTCGGAAGTTATAGCAGAAACACGTCAAAATTTCGCTTAATTTTTAAATAAATAAAATTCTAGTTAAAGATTCGAAAAAATAACCCCCAGGTGCACATTCCCGGCGTCCAAGGTATACACGTGTGAAATTTGGTAGCTGTAGGTTGAATGGTCTGGCCTGTAGAGCGCCAACACACACACACACACACTCACACATTGAGCTTTATTATAAGTATAGATTGAAGCAAATATTTTACGCTTTATTTATTTCAAACATCCAAAATATCTCCCAGAAATAATGGTAAAGCAGTTTAGTAATAATTTTTAATAACCATTATAAATTAAGTTTAAAATTAATACAAATTTATCAGTTTGGCAACAAATGCTAAACTTTATTTAATTTAAATATATTTTATAACATTTATCCGATTAATTAAAGATATAGAACCCAATAAGAAATTAATTATTGTTGGCAGTATAAAATGCATTTATTTAAATTGAAATGTTCGAAAATGCCATCATTTTCCAAGCACATTTTTTTAGTTCAATTCTTTCTTTGCGAGTTATTATAAGTCTACATTTTGTAATGCATTTCAAAAATTTACTTACGTTATACATTGAGAAGCACAAACTAAATTGGTAATAAAATTCGATTTAAATGAAAGGGTTTTTTTTAATGAAATTTTTTATTTTAATGACTTTTTAAAACTCTGAAACTTTTTAATTTAATTTCATATTAATTTTTAAAAATATTTTTAGTGTCAAAATTGGTATTTTTGCATTTTTGTATTGTTATTCTAGACAGCCAAAGGGACGGAGGTCGCAACTCAATATATAAATAGTTTTTATTAAGTAAGCTTGAAATTAAAGTGCAGATTTCATTAGTATGGAATACAAATGTTATATCTTACTTGAAGATAATACACTATTAAAAACTAAATATCGTCGAAATTTGAAGAGTAATTGTTCTACGCAAAAAAAAAAAAAAAAAAAAAAAAAAAAAGCTATTGATAATTTTCAAATTCCTTGTTCAAGATATAAAAAAATATAAAAACGTCAGAGTAAAATTGAAATTTTCAGTATCGCATTGGAATTTAAAATTCAGTTCAATTCAATTAGTATATGTATGAAACTATATGCGATCTGAAAATCTGGAGTAAAAGAGGCATAGTCTGTGAAGTCTTTCAGATCTCCTTACAGTAATACACTTAAGAGACTGGTATCAGCGCTTTTAATGCAAGATAGAATTACAGTGCGGAAGCGCAATCATTAGCCTTCAAATCCTTTCTAAGTATATAACCTATATTTTGCAGTTGTTCTAACGTAGGGTTTTTGAATAAATGGTAGCAACACATGTGAACTAAACTTTATGTAAATGCTTTTTGTGAATGGAAATCGCTTCCCCTCCGCCTTTAGGAGCACATGAATGGACAATGGAAAAGAAATCAACCCCTCTTCAAGCTTTGACCTTCAATGCTGGAAGAAATTCCAACTCCTTTCAAAACTATTTAGAGTGCTTTATCAGTCTTAATCGAATCCTCTATATTTATCAAACTTTCAATATTTATCGAATTTTTATGATTATTGAAAATCAGACCTGCAAATATTTTACGAATAAATTTCAAGGCACTGTTCTGGATATCAGTAGAAAAATGGTTATTTTTATTCTTTTCTTTTTAATCCGTATGCTTTTTTATAGTATGCGCTTTTATATACTCAAAGATGAATAATTTTTCTAGTTTTATGTTATAAAAATACTCTCTGCCATTTTCATAATATGTTTTTCATAAAATTGTTTTATTTTTAATGGATAAATGTTTATTACTCCGCTTTGTTTTAGTTTATATAAATGGAATTTATGTTACGCTTTTTTCAAATTTTCAAGCTATTTAATAATGTTTTCTTTTCTTTCCATTTTTTATTTACGTGCTTTTTTATTTTCAAATTTACAGTATTTTGAATTGATTTTAAAAATTCCATATTTGATTAAGAATTTTTTTTCTGGAAATATTATTTGCCTGTTTTAGAAATAAAGATTATTTTAGTGATAATTTTTCAATCTTTTAATTTATTGATTATTTAATAATTTTTAAATGTTCATATTTTTGTTAATTTTCAACTTTAAATTTCATTTCTAATTTCTTAATGTGTCAAAATGCTGATAAAATAATTAGAAATAATAGACAGATAGAAATAATTAGATAGAATTTCAATATTTAAAAACATAGCGTTTTATTTGAGCGTTGACTTTTATATTAATGATTATATATAATGGAGCATTTTTCTTTTATTTCAACATGTTGCTTCAGTAATGAACGAAAATTAGAAGACCTTTACCAAAATTTTTAATGTATTGCATCATTCTTCCGTAAATAAACATACATTCTATAATATTAATTATTCATGTTTAGACATTTTAAATTACTATTTCCGTTCCTTTTTTATTTCTGAAATAGTAAATTATTTGAAAGCTTCTTTAATTTCAATTATCTAATCTACCTATTTTAAAAATTCTACTGCATATTTGAATTAAATTTGCCAATAGTAATTTTAAGATAAGAATAAAACTTTATGTAATTCAAATACAAAATTTATTTTTGAAGGCAATAGATTTCAGATTTCGAATTCGAGTTTTATTAAAACTATTTAATTTTACCTGTCTAATTCCATTATTATGTCGTTTTCTTACTTTTTTTAAAAAATGAAGAATGAAAGAAACTCACGTTTTCTAAATCAGTAATAAAGGAGATAGCATTTTAAAAATTACTATATTATTACAGAAAAACGGAGTATAAGGAATTTTAAAATGCAGACATTGCTTTAACATTGACACACTTTATTGAAAAGCATTTAAAGCAGTTATTTTTTAATTACTTTTATTGGAAGAAACAAGAATATTTCTATTGCATAAAATGGAAATTTCTTTTATTTGGAGTCGTTATGATCAGTCAGTATGTTAAGAGATGCTATTTATAGTTTATAATAGTAATAAATAAATAATGAAATCAGAATATATATATATATATATATATATAATATTATTAATAATAAGTCAATCCTTGTGCACCACAAAATACAGCACAAGGCTTACAGAAGTAAGTAGAAACAACTACATACATAGATAAAAGTATGTACATATAAAAATAAGGATAAAAACAACAGGAAAAAATAAACAACAAAGCTAATTAAAAATTGAAGCAGTAAAGGCAATAAATTGGCAGAATGAGAAGAAAGCCATTTTGTGGTCGACAAAAACATGAAGCGGAGGTGGAAACTTAATATTACAGGCATCGAGATCCACAATAAAATCTCTTTTCCCTTCAGTAAGTTTGGAGCAATCAAAAAGCAAGTGTTCGACATTTTGAACTCCACCCACGCTTCAAGAGCACAGATCAGTGTTCGATAATCCAAATTTCTTGAGATAATAATTGAAATTACCGTGTCCAGTAAGAAATTTTGTTAAGTGAAAATTACTGAAAAAATGCTTGTTATTCAACTTTTAAGAAATTGCGGGGAAAAATAATTTGGTTAAAGAGGCAGTTGACGAATTTTGGTACAGCTCGTTCCATAAGAGAATGGTCTTTTTGTGATTCTCATTACGAATGTGAGATTTGGGGATGCTCACAGGATCAATGATGTTTAGTTTTGTAGCTTGCTTTGCAAGCCAGTCGGCTCTTTCATTCCCTAAAATGCCAGAATGACCTCGGACATGAGAAAAACAGACATTAATTCCTCTTGCTTTAAGCTGGTGAAGAGTGATTTGAAAATTTACTACAATTTTGTTGCAGAAAGAAATATTACTAAGCAAAAATAAGGATGAGAGAGAATCAGTACAAATAAGGAACCTAGATGACAGAGTACAGTGGTTTACGATCCATTTGAGCGAGTTACTGAGGTACAGCAATTCTGCTTGGAACACACTACACTCATCAGGAATTCTAAACATAAAGTGTTCCATTTCAACTACGTCTTGAAACACAACAAAAGCAAGGCCAACACGGTGGTTGAGTTTACTGCCATCAGTAAAACACACTACAGGAAAATTGCTAAGAACATTGTCCTTATATTCGATAATTTCGATAGGAACACGTTCAACAGGATGTGGAAGATTGGAAAAAGGCACTTTTGAATCTTGGGTAATTTTTACAACATTATCTTTGAAATCTTTATTTTGTAGGACGAAAAGGTCAATTTATATTAGACGATATATCGAGATGATGAAGATCGCCCAGCCTAACTTGTCACCCATTCTTGTGAAAATCTCTATCTAGAGTGCTCCATGACATTCAGATCGAGTTTCTGAGATAGTTATTGAAAGGTTTTTACCTTCATCCAGAATTTTGTAGAATAATGAATCGTTTGTTCCATTTTCTTGTTGAAATATCCAGTCTTTTGATGAAATCGTAGGAGAATCAGCAACAAATTACTTGTTATGAAATAACACTGAATTAATTTTGTGTTCAACAAAAACAATTCCAGTTGCACCACAGGTTGCACATGCGGATTTCCTCCGAATTGGCGTTTTGGAAATAGGAGGTGCTTTTTGTTCAGATCATGCCATTAAAACTTTAATCTGTCCTTCTCATATAAATTAATCCTTTTTTTAATTCGAAAATAAAACGTCATTCAAGTTGATGCCAGCCTTTAAATGTTTCTGAATAAAATAGAAATTCGAATCAATATGCGGCTTCTAAAATAGAGAGTTTCTTTTTACCTTCTTGTAATGAATGTTAGGATTTCTATGCAATGCATTTCCTATTATTCGTCTGGTATATGTAAACTGTTTTTATCTTTTATTGTGAGGATGACGTTTTTTTTTTTTTTTTTTTTTTTTTTGCTTTCAAGTGAACTTGTGGATCTGCTTCTCAAATTATCTTTGGTCTTCCTGATCGCGGTTTTGTGCCATGGCTGCCAGTAATAAGAAAGAAGTTCAATATAGCCTGAGATTTGGAAACTTTTCATATACTTTTAACACTACTGTAATCAGCATTCCAAAAACTACTGTTTTATCGAGTTGAATTTCTAAGAAGTGCAGTTCTTTCAGCATGGCATCAAGAAAAACGATTCTGTATAAACGTAACAAAACTTGCATTTGTTTCTAGAATGCGAGATAATTACTTTCTTCGTTTATTTTTTTAGATAATGCAGCCGACATAACACTTTCTTTCTATGCTGTCATCCGAGAATCGATCATTTTTCCCTAATCCAAAAAATATCTGGATTTCTAACGAATATTTCTAGTTTAATTTTCCGTAGCATTAATTTAAGTCCTAAAAAATTGCGTAATTTGAAACCACATCAGTATTCTATATTTGGCGACACTTCATCCGACGTCATACTTTTTTTCATGGTTTTCATTTTGTTAACAACCAAGACGTCAACACTTCTGTGCTACATTTGACATACTGCTTGACCAAATCTGAAAAATATTGCGTTTTTTCTACTCAAGACGTTTGAGCAAAGCAAAATTAGACGATAAACGCTTGCACTATACAATGCAACATTTAGTAATAGTTTTGGATGACGGAAATGTCACGTGACTGCTCGATTATATGAATTGATGCCATTACCTTGGTTTCCTACCAAGTGGCAAGAAATTTTCATAAAAATTGCATTTGAGCCACATATCTCATTCTTTAGCGAATACAGATGAGTGAAATTATTTATAGAATGCTAATAAAGCTAATTAAAGGTTTAAAAAATATGTTATGAAATGCGTTTTTTGTGGTGGTTCATAGTCAATATATCTGATTATGATACATGTCTAGTCAGCAGTTGTATAAATTGTCATTTTTTGGAAAATATTGCTAAACAAATGAAAAATATTTCGTTAAGTTGTTTTTTCGTTGATCCTTTAATATTTTTATGTACAATTACATAGTTAATGTTTAAAATCCATAAGTCATGTCATTTTATGTTGGTCAAAATTACTTGAAAGGAAATCGATTTTATCATTAAAGCAATAAATATTTACCAGACATTATTAAAATTTAAATCAATACATGTGTTTTCTACAATCGAAATTCGTCATTGTCTATATGGCAATGAACACAATTTTTATAAAACTACTCGAATTTTCAGCAGTATTTGTGATTAATCATATTCTTATAAATTTATTTCGGAATGAGATTTTTATTTTTAGCGCATATGAAAGACGATTCAAGGAAATATGGGATGATGTAATCAATTTCTTTAATGAGAAAAGCCAAATACCAGAAGCACATTAGCTCAATAGATCGAAGAAATGTTGGACGATTTCCAAGTTTTAGAACCACTAGTTTTCTACTTTTTCTTTTATTTTGTTAAAACATGAATTAAAAGCCACTGAAGATCATTGTTTTCCACAGTGAATGGGAAAGTAGACGAACATGAGCATAATGCTTGATGGTTTTGATTTAGATTTTGGTTTGGATACAGGGGATTTTTAAGGCTTGATTCTAAAATTTCTGATATTTGAAAGAAAGTGTTTTGACAAAATAATTCCTTTATTCTGAAAGTAGAATGATTTGGCTGAAGTACTTTAAACATTAGCTCATCAATCCTAATAACATATACTTATTAATATTCTGAAGTAGGAAAATCAAATTTGATATGCCTTTTATTTTCCTTATTGGTTCTTTTATTTTATTGTAGTTATTATATGTAACAAATACTCGACAAAGAACGGTTTATTACTCAAGAATTTACTATTCACATTTTTAACCGAAATGCAGTTAGTTTCACAGAACAGAAAATCAATATTTGCGAGCATCTCTTCAGTACAACTCACTCATTTTATCCATTGGTATTGAATTAATTTGAGTTTGACTCTGCAAAAGTGCATACTTACTAACCACCTTTTTCAAACTGCAGTTCAGTTAATTAGCTGCAAAATAGTTTATTTAAACAGTGTGTCTTTGGAAAAAGAACTGAAAAATTTTATGAGTAATTTTACAATTGTCATTCGTTAAAGCTGTCTATATCATTATATTTCTACTCTTTCGAGATATACTTCAGACTGGTTAAATATGGGTTTCCGAAATTCTTTTTCGTTTTTAAAGGAGTATGCATTGTAATATAAAACGAAGATGCGAATTTCAGGCCGTATAATCCCTCCTTTGGAAGATGCCGAAATCGCATGGATGGATATCTGGACAGTAAGCCACTGCAGAAATATAAAGAAGTTTTTTCCTGCTCTTGAATAAACAACGCATGTTATTTGTGCAATTCCTAATCGTAGATTAGTGAATGAAGCATATTTCATGCCTTATTACGGTTATATAATTTGCTGAGACAAACGTATTTTTGTCGCTTCTCCTGGTGATATTATACATAAAAGTGAATAATGCTGCCATTATTTGGGAGCATCTAATTTACATTTAATTTTATTATTCTTTAATTAATATAATATCTTATCCAGAGCTGTTTAAGTCTTAATCAGGCATCAGAAATATGCATGATTTAATAAAGGAATGAGAGAAACCATAGGTGAATTAAAAATTATTCCATATACTGCCATTAGAAGGTATGTTACTGCTAAAATAAGAAGTTTTAGATGTAAAAATTTTTCAACATGATGATACGGCCACTTTTCGGGGAAAACTTATTGCAAACATTGGCATTTACTTGGAAGTTTGAAGTTTCAGCCTCATCTAGTGTCGTGTATCTTCCTTGAGTTTGAGTGATCTTTAAGGTTCCTAGGTTATTTAGATGTGTAAGATTTTGATATTCTCTGTAATAGCATTTTTTGTGTGCATTTTAAAAGCATCTGTAAAGCTATAATCTGCATGTTAAAATCGATTGCTATTTCATTCATGACAAAATATTCACAGTGAAAACTTTTGGAAGAATTGTGATTTTTTTTCTGCAAAGAAACTTTCAAAAGCATTGAAAGTTTTATTTAAATTGCACCTGAGCCTGATTCTCCATTAAGTTGAAAGCACCAATTTTAGTGTTAAAATTAATACCTTACCGGTTGAGAGAGAAAAAAATTAATTAATTTTTAATCTTTTGCGTTTTATTCCTGCATTTCTTTATCAGTATATACTATTCCTATCATCATTGTTTACATCTCATAAATAGACGTGAATGGACTTCTCATGAATAGACACTTTATTTTACGAGCATACATTCACTGATAAATGTAAATCAGGTTTCTTCTACGCTTTACCAGCAACTTATGATTCTGTATAAATGCTTTTTTTTTCAAAGAGTTTATTTTATGAAGTCACGTATACAGAATATATGCGTGTTACAGACGTGAAAAACAAATTATAAAACATCACTCTAAATGTTCATTCATATCTTTAATTTACATAAGCTATAATTCCTTACATATCTTGTTGCTTTTTATATGAATACAAATTTGAAAGGAAGTACTATCATAAGAATTATATATATTATTAGAATGATATATAATTATAAGAATAAATATTATATATAGATGATTAGAGAAATAATCATTCTTTTGGATGTCTGTAAGAGGTGACCAGCTTAATACCGAAAATTTATATCAGAACCTATTTGCTTAAACAGAACAAAATTAATTTAATTAAACTGACATTGAAAAATTTAGTATTTAACAATCAATTGTATTAAATGGATTAATTGTAATAATATATTTTTGCAATTGTGTGTGCGTTGTAATTACGATAGATTAATCTTATGAAATTTGAGACATGTGTAAGAAATATTGTGCACTTGAAAAAACATCAGTAAATTTAAACAAATTCAAATGACTTTTTCTTTTTAGAAAATATGGAATTCTTTATCCATAAATTATTAAGAGAAATGATTCATCAAAATGTTTGTAAAATTAAATAGTTAAATCCTACAAAATTATTATTATGAAATAAAATTCTAATTTTTCAAAAATTTGTTATATGCTGTAAGGGCCATTGTATGAGATTACGAGTAGAAATTCTAGCTTATCAAGAACATAGACTATCCACCCCATTTAAAAATAGTAACTGTTTATAAAATATTATAGTAATGATTTTTTTAAACTCTGATTTCATGTTTATTGCCACTGACGAATTTTTTAAAGACATTTTTATACTACAACAATGTAGATAACGATATCTGTTTGAAGGAATGCATGATCAGCAGCATTTAGTGCCAAATAAAAAACCGCCGATACTTTGAAATTTGTGAATGCTCCCCTAAATACATTGTTTTAGGAGCAATACAGAAAACATAATATAATGGGAAATTTAACCGTAGGAATGAGATGAAATTTTGCATACCTCCATAAAATGATGATACCCTTCGATTTATGCCAAAATTTCAGCAAGTTGCAATTTAAAAATTTTTAAAGTTTAAGTTCATATTTTTTTACTTATTAAAAATTACTTTTTCATGTTTAATATGTAGGTAAAATGTGTGGAATACTTTTTAATATGATTATCTTTTTAATGAGAATTACTCATTAAATGTTGTTAAACTAGGTTGCTAATGTTGTTAAAACTATTAGCTAATGTTGTTAAAACTAGGAATATTAATATTTTTCAGCTTTATATTTTTTTACACGCTTTTATTTAACTTGCCGTGTTTTGTGTCTGTAAAAATAGAATCGACTTTTCTTTCACTTCCTGAAAAGTTGAAGTTTTGAACCCTTTGTCTTCGAAGAAAATATGCTATTTTAATATTTTCAGAACTTAATTTCATTTAATTTTAATTCAATACAAGTGACTGCATCTGGCAGAGAAAAATGATTTAAATTTTTCATTCATGATTATGAAAAATACTAAAAAAACAAAAAAAAAAGTTTTTTTAAATATACTTTTATTTGGGTACTAAAATGAAGAAGAAAAAAATGAAACATTTGAGGTTAAATCAAAAATTATAAAAGCATGAGGTCCAGAAAACTTTGATATGGTAATTATGTTACAATGAATATCAAGGAAAGAAAATTCTGGAGCATTCTTTCAAAGTTAAAATATAATATGAAATTGATTGAAATTCTAATTTATTTAAAGTATTAATATCATGTTTTTATCTTATTTTGCTTTCGCCTCCAGCTTTCTAGAATTATGAAGAATTAATATACTTAATGTAATAATTAAATTAATTATTTAATAATATGAAGATTTAATCATAGATTTAATACACTACTTTCAAAAATGTATTTTTATTTGTTTTAATTTAGTATTGTTTAGTCTTTATTATATTTCATAATTTACTGTTATAAATGTTCTTGTATTTTATTTCGGTTGACTTCAGATACAACAATGCAAATATAAGCCAGGCAGAAGCATAATCTATTTGTAGTTAATTAGATCTCTGTAATATTTTAGATTCTGATTTAATTCTCATGCAATCAGATGTGGGGGGGGGCAGTGAAAATGATGATTCTTGTAGTGAATGTTGCTAACTTAAAAAATATTTTGAAAGTGTTTAATTTACAATCGTGAAAGCATATTGTGAAATATGTCATTTTTGAGTTATACATTATTTTAAATTGGAAGATTACATTCCTACAATGTCTATTGCTTGGTCCTATGACCAAAGAGCTTAGAAAATTATGATAAAGCAGTGATACGAAAAGCTTAAAAAGTATTCAGTAAAATTAATAATGTAAAAAGAAATCATAAATGATCCTAAATCATTTTTTTAAAAATATAGACGCAATATTTTTATTTACAGAATGGTCATAAAAAATTTCTCAATATATGAATCCGTAGCAGCTTATTCCTTGGAAATAAATTTTAGTATCCGAATCATTGTTATTTAAGATATGAACTCAAGATTAAAACAAAAGATGATTTAAAACAATACAGCTCTCATGTTACAGTTACAGTACAAAGATTTCGAAATCTTCAAACAGCAGCATCCATTTCTTTCACCTGTTTCCTAGATTTTCTGCAAAAAGATATAAAAAAATGACGAGAAGGCGAATCCTACAAAAAATGCAAAGCAATGGTTGGTTCATTAAAAGTCGTAAATTATGCAGCAGAACTTGGAAGGGCAAGGATGGAAGAAGACAACAAACTTCACACAGAAGATGATTATCTGTTATTAAAGCAATTTAGAAGCAAATCTCTGACTTTAAAAATATTTTAAGAATAAAATATATTGTTAAAAAACTCCATTCCTGCTTTTTTTTTAAATCAAAAAGCGTTTTATGAATCATGAAAAAACCCTTCACACATTGTAAATATGTATATATATAATGTGCGTGTGTGTGTGTATAAGGGAGGTAATATAATATTTTCCCGAGATATGAGCTCCTAGTGGTCTATCTGCTCAACCAATCAAAAAGAAATTTCAGATATTGCTATTTGAAGATATGAGCTAGAGATTGTGATCATTTAAATCAATAGAACTCTCACAATTACGGTAGCAGTGAAAAAAATTCGAAATTTTCGAATGACAACACCCGCTTTACATAAATCGATCAGCGCATTGAAAAACCACAAATGGCTTTGGAACAATATATATATATATGATGAAAATTGGCGAAAAACAACATTTTCAAAGAAAATCGTTGCAAAAGACAACACGGAAAGCAGGTGCATTGAGCATTTTGCCTAATTCACCTTCTGCACCAGAAGCACCAATCACAGAATATAATGTGCACAACAAAACTTGCGGTAAACTTTCAATAACAGTATGGGAAGATTACTTTTTCAATCAAATGAACAAACGTGCTAAGAAGATGATACAAAGAAATCAATGAATAAATCGATGCATATCTCTATAATGACTGTTCTTTTTAGTGAGAGCCTCACCTTGTTAGTACACATCATCAAAGCAGCAACAATACGTGAGGCCTTATTTTAAAAAAGTAGGGCTCAGATGGTTTATTTGAAAGAGCAACTTGCTCCTTCTCAAAATAATTATATATGCTACACCTCTGCCTCTTTTTTATTCAGAGACATTATCGATTCATTTTTGATACAAAATAGTGGATTTCTGAAACGCGAAATGAATATAAAAATGGATTTCCAATATACTTCGTTTTTAAAGAAGTGAGGACCATTCAGTTTTCCATCGTATGTGTTATAAAGCTGTAGATATCTTTTGTCTTTTCAACATGTTATTTTTTGTAATGGGTTTGCTTTTTGTTATAAAGACATTCTAAAAACTTTGAGCTTATCAAAAAGTGACAAGTATTCATTCAATTGTTTCCATATGGTGGTTGCCATTGCAAAAGCGATGATTTAACCCAATTACAATATTGAATATGATCCTTCTTTGAACAACAATACTACATTCACTAAAAACTAATTTATATTTTCAAACGATATTTTTTGTATATTACATTACACGTACATATATAGACACTATATATCTCAGTATTCATACACAAAGGAAAATAAAACAGAAAAAGATGCGATTACAATAGCAACTCAGTCTGCATTATTAAAGTGTAGTTCATAAGAAAAGTTTTTAGAAGATTAAGAACAAGCAAAAAAGAACAATCCTTGTAATATTAATTTGAGTGGAGACCCTTGATTTCTTTATTACATCCGCTGCACAAACATGATAAATTACAAAATATTTCTATGAGAAACAAGAAAAATCTCTTTTTCAGAACAATTTCTAACCATTCATTCCAGTAATATAAAAGTTATACTGCGAAACAAGAGAATATCAAAGTTATGCTGCAATTTTTGTATTTTCAGTTACAATTGATATTGAGATTCTCTAATCTGATTATTATTGACATGATCCTGCAAAATGGTGTTGATATAAGCATGTAAAAGTGTTTAAAATTCGACACGGTAACAAAATTCTGAAGGGGCCGACGAAATAAGTGTGCAACATGCACATTTTAGATCCAAGATGAGATGAAAGAAAATGATATTGCTGAATTAATTTAACAACAATTGTACGGAAAGTCAAAGAATTAATTTTGGAGAACTCTAAGAAAAATTTCGAGTAAACTTTTTAAAGATATCTTTTGACGCCTGTTGGTAGAAAGTGTTAATCTGGTATGAGTATGTGTAAAAATCAATTATGAGTAAATGTTGAAATATAAACAAGGAAAAGTGGTTAACAATAAAATCTAAGTAATAAATCAAGGATGTAAAACATTGTTTCGAAACATACACCAAATTTCTGCCTTTAGTGCTAGATTAAAATTGAAAAATCACAATTTCAGTATCCACTATATTCCTCAGAATAGTGCGTTAATTAGATAACATCAAGCGTGTTTTCAGATTTTGTTTGAAATCTAAATTTTTATTTCACAAAATATCAATCATTTGGTCCTTTGATCCGATTACTTAAAGTGTGGTCATTATGATCGCAGTGGATTTCCGTTGATGATCCATGAATAAACGTGTAGCTCCTTCGTTAAAATAGAGATTTGATAATACATTAATAAATATCTTATTTTTACGATTCATAGTTCAGCAGATTTCAAGATTTAGTCATTCAGTAATTCATTTTCTGAGCTTGTTGGTTCATAGAATGTTGCGTAGAAAATAATAGTTACTTAATAGATACACCCAAATTAGTTTTAACAAATATATATTTTTTATTTTATAATGAATATTTAAATATTTATTGAATATACACTTATATAAATATTTCTTAATAAATACTTATTCTTACTTTCTTATAAAAAATTTCTTTATAAATACTTATATAAATATATATTTATATTTTTTTATATAAATATTTCTAGATTCAAATATTGGATATAAAATTGAAATTATTGAATTCACAACATGTGAATTATCAACAAAGGTTGATTAAATTAATTGATATTATATTCTGAATTATCAACAAAGGCTGATTAAATTAATCGAGATTACATTCTGAATTATCAACAAAGGTTGATTAAATTAATTGAGATTACATTCTATAACTATTTTCAAGCACATTTATTATGAATAAAAAAAGTTATAAAAATATGCATTATGATCAATATTTTCTTAAGGTAAATGTCTGACAAGTAATAATACGCATCAGTTTCCTGCGTGACTAATGAGCCGCGAAGAGCGTCTGTTTATTTGGAGCTGCACCGGGAAGTTCTCCAATCTTTTCATCAATATGCGATCGATACGTTCTTTTGGCTGTTTAATCGCAAACAATCGAGTTGGATATATGTACTCTCCAATTTGGCACTAGAGAATTTCGACATTCAGCTAAATAATTGGACAATCGCATGGATGCGTCTGCTTTCATAGGAAAGTTTTCCTAAGTGAGGTTCATTTTCCTTCATGAGGTTCTAAATTCTAGTTTCGAAAAGATATTGTTTAAAGATAGATAAAATGAATAAATCGAAGAAATAAATAATATGTGAATATTTTGCAATTTGAACTTTGCAGCATATAAAGGCGATTTGGAAAGAGGCGGTTTCTCGGAAATTATGGAAACAATATCCTTTTCTGTAGTAAGAAAGCAAATACAATTTAAAAAAAATATGGATGAAAAAGAAAAAGAATATTGATAAAAAAATTTCATTGACCATGTATCTGAATGGGAGGGGGGTGAGAAATGCTACTTTTTAGATGCTATTATTTGCCGATAAATAAAGAAAGTCAAATGCATTATTCAAAATTGTCTCTAAAATACAAAGCGCAACCAATTTGTTTTTCATGGGGGGAAAAATGTATTTTTCATAATTCACTAGCTGGTAGCAAGCGCGTTGCTACCGCGGAAGAAATAATTTTGGAAATATCGTTTGAAATTTGAAATAGCTATCTTGTTTAATTAGGAAAGATAGAAAGAAGGATATTGATTTCCTTGTTGAAAATGAATACATTCATTGAAATTGAATGATAAATAAAGGAGAAGCATAAATAATATATTTTCACTTTAGATATAATAATTGTAGTATGTCTAAAACCTTCGCACGAGTGCAATCAATAAGTTGGCAAAGTTTTTCCGCAATCGGATGAAATGTACGGCAGCGCATAAGATACGAACAAACAGAAACTCATTTTTATATATTAGATTTAGTAATTGTACTGTGCATATAACCTTCGCGCAAGTGCAAGCAATAAATTGGCAAGTTTTTACCGCAATCGTATGAAGGGTATGGCAGTGTATAAAATACGAACAAACAAAAATTCACTTTTACATATTGGATTAATTAGATAATATCTATGCCTAATACAGAAATGAAAACATACATGATTCTAACAACAATGCACATATTTTGAAGATATATATAAAATTTTGGGAGAATACGAGACGAACACATGAAAAAGCAAATCTTGATCAACGTGCCATAATAAGTGTATCGAAACTTGATAATCCCTTGACATACGAATCTATTTAACTTCCTAATTAGATGACATCCCATTTTGGACATTTGTTATTTTTATAATAATATAAGAAATATTTGCACTTGATATATTGAGAAATGCAAGTGATTTTTTGCATCTTTAAATAAATAATTTTGTCGTTTAATTGCAGACTTAAAACTAAAAAATCTGCTATTCGATGCGTGTGTCAGACACATCATTGCATAAGATGGGGGTTAAGATGGAAAAGCATTATATAGCATGTTTTCCCTCTCTCTTCCTTTGTTTATTAATGGCAAATCAAAGAGAAAGATGATATTTTATGTATACTTAAGAACACGGCAGGCAGGATGAAAAAAAAATTACAGAAGTTTTAGAGTGTAACGAATCAAATCCATTGGAATTAAAGTGCATTATATATGTATAATACATGAATGCTTCACTTGCCAAATCTCTTGCTTCACTTTCTGAATTTTGTTAAATTTTTATAGCAAAGCTCTTGATTGATTCCATATTGTAAATATTCAAACCAAATTTTTCTTTAATAAGTATTAACACCACTAAATGAAAAATCATATTAGCCATTGAATAATAAATAATTTATTTCAGAAGCTAATTTGGTTAACTGCATATTCTAATGTATATCATAATAAAAATTTAGTTAACCCGTTGTAATATTTTCCTCCGCTACGGAGACATCTAAAAGTTGTTCATTTAATTTCGATGTCTCAGTTAAAAATAGAAGCCGAGTCAATTGAAATGAAATTTCTTGTAAGTGGATATATTTATTTGCTTAACGATTCACAATTTGCTATTATTGAATCGCAAGCCAAAAAAAAAAAAAAAGACTATTTTTTTCGCCAGATGATTGTTGTAATTTAGTAAAAAAAATATGTAAAAAGAAAGCACCGTTTTATATGGTTCAAATAACGCATCATGACATTTCTCTACAAGTACCTAGAAAATTCTATCATTAACGGAAGGGCAATAGTTAGAGATACCTGTAACTTGCTCAAAATGCACTGGATAAAACTAGAAAAGTCTAAACCCCACCTCATACATTTCAAGTGCGACTTTAACGAAGATACCAAATTTAATGCCATTAATATAATAAAACTTGTAGTAGGTGTATCACTATGTCTGCCAAATGTAGACCAGTCTCCAACTGTTAAAACTGTGACAAAAGAAAAGAGGAAAGATATGATGGATTTGTTAAAATTCATTCCTCCTATTAAACGGGATTATTATAAAACTTGAAGGATAAACCGACATGAAGGGTCTCAAATACAGCTCATTTATAGAGATCAACCAATCAAAAAATAATAATCCTCGTAACAATGACAGAACAATTATTATTCATTTTTGCTAAAATCTTTAATCTAACATATATGTATATAGTGAAGTTTTTTGTAATAAATAATTCAAAGACCGAATTTTTCACTTCCCAAATCGATTAACTCCCTTAATCGCTCAAACATTGTAGTAATAATAGCAATTACTTTATGGATATTCTAATTTCTACATGTCTTTAGATAAAAGATGCAGCTGCAGTAATACAGTTTACATCGTATTTTTGAGCTTATAATTTAAAAATAATTTAAAAAAACACTACATACTAAATTTATCATTTTTCTCAACTTCCTGTTTTGTGGTATTAATCAATTTGGTAAGGGAAGCATTCATATTCTGAATTAAGATCCCATACATGTATTGCAAAACATGATTAATGTTCTAACAATATCCGGAAGATTTCTTAAATAAAAAATAAAAGGGGAAAAAGATTAAAAAAAAAAAACCGGATTCTCCAGAAATGCGAATAATACTTACCACAATCACCTTGTGTAATCTGTAGCAACGTGACACTTCAGTGTATAGGGCATGCGTTTATTTTTCAAATAATTGGGAGGAAAAATTTCTGGAGATTTTTCAAAAAATTTCATAATCAGGAGAATCAAGTTGCGTATACCGTCCAACGTTAGAAAGTTTTTCTTAAAAAAATAACTAGATAACATTATGCACTGATAAATATACTGCTGTGCAAAACTTAAGCAACAAGTAGGTTTTTTGCTATAACTTCATAAGAAATCATCTGAGAGACATGAAATTCAGAAATGAGATACAGCATTTTGTTCTGAAAGAATGACGAAAGCATAGTTGCGCACAAATGAATACAATGCATACAGTATGGAATCAAACAAAAAGAAAGGTTTTATTGAACTCGTAGTATCGTTACACATGATTGTCTGTCCAAGAGGAAGAACAGCAAGCAGATGTTCCTTAGTATGGGATATGCCCTCCCCTTACTGCAATGGTTGCTTCGCACCGTCTCCCCATACTCAGCACCAGATTGTCCAACAGTTCTTGAGGTAGGAGTGCCCATTCCTCAATCAGCATCTGTTTAAGTTGTCGGGTGTTCCCAGGAGAATGTAATCGTGCCGCAAGGCGTCTCCCCAAAGCATCCCACACATGTTCTATCGGATTTAAATCAGGGGAGCACACCGGCCAATCCATTCGAGTGATATCTTCACTTTCCAGGAGCTCCTCAACAGCATGAGTCCTGCGTGGCCGTGCATTGTCATTCATAAAAACGAAGTCTGATCCAATGGCACCTCGGAACAGACGCACGTGGGGAAGGATCACCTCCTGACAATAGCGATCTCCAGTTACAGAACCTCTGTCGAAAACGTGGAGCTCAGTCCGCCCGTTCATCAGAATGCCTCCCCAAGCGACAACTCCAGGAGCACCGAAACGGTCTCTTTCTGTGATGTTACTGGCATGAAACCGTATCCCGACCTCTCTCCAAATCAACTGGCGTTGGGAATCGCTTGTGGCACTAAAACGACTCTCATCTGTAAAGAGGACACGACTCCATTGATGAGATGTCCAGTTTGTGCTCCCTGCACCACTCTAAACGGTGCCGCCGGTGGGAAACTGGCAAAGGGATGCAGCGTTCAGGACGGCGGGCGAATAGATCACCTTTCTGAAGGCGTCTGGACACAGTAAAACGCGACACTTGTCTCCCCGTTGCTGCACACAGTTGCTGAGCAATGGCGCTTGCTGACTGGTTTCGGGTTCTTTTCGCCTGCAGGACGATATGTCTGTCATCCACTGCAGTTGTTTTCCTGCGGCGGCCACCACCAACCTTTCTCACAGCTGTACCTGTGGTTTGGAAGGCTTTCCAAGCGCATGAAACGACACTTTTGTTGATTCCGAACTCTTCAGCTACATTGGTCACATTACGCCCCTCCTCCAGCTTTCCGATCATTCTTCCACGTGTGAAATCGTCCTGGTGATTTCTGCTAGCCATATTTCACGAATTAACTCACGTGCACTTGCAGCGAATGTCTTTAATTGCGTCTCCGTCCTTCCTTTTATTGTAGTGTTGAGCTGCGCGCGCCTTCCGCACGTGTTTTGCGTACGCTCACGTCGCCTGTGACGTTTTGTTTCTGATATTTGCATACGCATGACCTTTCTCTTGAATTACGTGTTCATTGTACTGATCGCAAGAACTCCTTTTCTGCAATTTCATGTCTATCTGCTTAAAATTCGCATTGTTGCTTAAGTTTTGTACACCAGTGTAGTTTGTTAATGTATAATAATTTGAAATATCACATTAAAACTTTGATCATTATTTTGCATAAGGAATGAAAAATTCATAGCCTGAAAACGAAACAACCCTGCCAAAAATGATTTCTTTTTGATAAAAAGAAATGAAAATTTCAGCAATCCAAAAAACTTCCTTTTCGTAAACGTAACCACCTCAAGATGCATCACCAGAATTGTAGTTCTATATAAGTTTTTAGACAGAATTTGTATGCTATTCTTCACACGGTGCTTTTCTTCACTGTACGATGCGTCCAAATACATATATGCAAACTTTCTTTGCTTTTATATGAATCAAACTGTATTTGATGATAATAAGAAAGACCATTTATTGTAATCGATTAATTTTTAGCAGTAATTTATTTGCGATTTCCTATATCATTTTTAAAGAAACAGCTGCAGTTAATTGTGAATATTTAGTCAATTAATTTTTATATCAGTTTTTTTTTAGATCCTTACTCTATTTTAAACCTTTAAAACTCCACTGGCGCCACAAGGGGGATATTGGGCTGGAAGAGATTAAAGATTTTAAAGAATTTAGCCGTCAAAGCATTATAAGCATCTAATTAGTTTTTTGATGGAAAATGAAATTTTCCATCCAAATTATTTGTAAAATGTAAAATAATAATATCCTGAGAAATAAAACTAGTTTGGATACAATTAATTATAGTAATTTTGTTAAAATTGTTAAAAGCTAAGGTAGATGAATTCTTTACTTCAATTTACCACAAACAGTTACCGGAATTGAACTGGCTCATTGAAGATGACTAATTGTTTAGATAACATTTGGAAAACCTTTCTTATGTTAAAATGAGGTTTATGAGGGCTTAGAAAAAAATGAATCGATATCTTTTTCTAAGCCTTCATTCTGTGATTATTACTCCGAGTATATAACTTTCTGGAAAGCGTTTTGTAAAACTCGACGACTAATACAAATTGCTGGCATTGAAATCTTATAATAGGGCATAGTATTCAATGAAGCCTTAACATTTTGTTGAAGGGCAAGTAAATAAAACAGATTTTACATTCAGTTATACTCGAAAAACTCATCTGTTTCATTGTGACCATAATTCCTTGTTTTGCAGCATGTTTAAGATTTGATATTTTTTAATTAAAATTTTTTTTAAGCTATCGTTTATCATTTCTTGACTGAATCGCAGCTTTCTTATTCTGAAATAAATAACAGTTCATTTTGATAGGCAGGAAAAGAATGATACTTTTCATTCTGGAAAACTTTTAGATTGAAGACTACGGTGCACTTCAATTTTTTACTTTTCTTTCACCTTTTGTCTTTCCAAACCTGAAGAAAAGATAAAATATAATTAGAAGAAGGAATAAAGAACACAACAATTACGGCTTCAACAGAAAAAAAGGTTTAAAATAACTTTTAAAGTTAAATACGTCTGTCTAAATCTATATACCGTTTTAATAGAGAGGAACAAAAGCAGATGCAGATCAATAAAAAAAAACATTATATTCTTTTATATGTAAAAGTTTCAATAATCTCCAAAGAATTTTAAAAGTGCAACAGAGACATTTCAAAAATCTTGAAAATCATACTGAAGTAAACGTTTGGAAACTGTCCAGAATATTAATATGATACGCGTGCATATTTTGAAAAGTGTTTAAAAACTCATTAAAAAGTAAAATTTAAAAAAAATTGTTGAAACAATCATTTCCGTTTCAGTTTCATCTTTTCGCAAAATTATTCACCTTTTTGGTTTTTAAACGTTTTTAAATTAGTTTGATTTATTCATTACTTTTTGGATAATTATATTCCTACTTTTTCCTTGTAACAACTGACAGTTCAATTGGATCAGCAACTATTGCCTGTATTAGATATAGGTTCCTGAATTATAAAGAATTCAGTTCTTTAAATTTTGTTGACTTAGATAAAAAATATTTATTGGTTACTTAAAACGGGTTTTTATATAACGATAATAAGTATTTATCATTATACAAAAACGGGCTTTTGTACAATGTATAATGATACCTTTGAGCCGATGTCACAAAAATGCAAAATGTTTTAAAAGAAAGATTTTAAAAAGTTCTTGGGGTTGTAAACGTGACTCAAAAAATGTTAATATAGTTTTATTAAAAATCCTATGCATGTAGTTTTCACCTTATATTCGTGACTATCTAACTTCTTTTGATTTAAAACTGGATATGGTTTTCTAATCTTCTCAGAATAATCTTGGATTTTCCAACTGCTATACAGAAGAACTAGAATTTCAGCTCATTTAAATTGTCATGCTACATATGAAATGGCATCAAAGAGACAGAGTCTAATTAAATCAGTTTTAAAAAATGTGCTTTCATTAATGTAGCAAAAGCAGTTGATTTTTTTAATTTTTAGCATTTAACTATAACTTATTATAAGTAATCCGGAATTTTGAAATATTTCTCAAATTCATTGCCAGTTGATTAAATTAAATTTAATTAATTATATCACAATTGAGATCTGAAAATATAAAAACAGTACATTATGATTGAGAACACAGAAATGTCTGAAAATTTAAATCTCCTGCTTTTAGAGAAATGAAAAATTGATTACAAAGTTCAATTTTTATAAATATGAAATAACTCAATTTATGTAAAAATGAGTAAATATTTTTCTATGTTCTTTTCTAAATTCTGGATCATAATTCAGACATTTGAAATGCTTTTATGACAGAGGAAAACAATTAATATTATGTTGCTTTCTGTTTTCTAGTGTCACTTTTAATCAGATATGTTTTACCGTCTGTTGCTTATAAATATTCTGATCTGAAATAAATCAGTTTTTTAAAAGATCTAATGCTTGTATTTTTACTTCTGCACTTTCATGTAATGGTATTTTTTAGAAGTATTGGTATGCTTTTTCACAACATTTGCCGAAAAAATTATTATTAATTCCAGCTAACAAAAAAGACTCAAATCTCAGATGCTAATAATGCAGTGAGGCATTTTAATTAGAATTAATTCGAAATACAATCAAGTATCGAATTTTGGTAGAAATATATTGCTTGCTAACTTCGTTTTGAACGCAGAAATGTAGCAGATTCCTTTCTCCCCCCTTCCCTAGATCACGTGACTTAATACATATGCACAGAGATGAAGCGATGGAAGGGTGTGATACAACACCCCAGATTTCTGAGTTCGCATTTTTCGTCATCAGTCAGCAAAATTTAACGGCATTAGCATATTATTCTGTTACTGAAATAAATGTGATTCAAAGTCGATATTTCATTGAAAGAAAAACTTGTTGCCGCTCGCAGAAAATATTGATTCGAGTTCATGCGACTAGTATCAAAAATAAGTTATTTGTGAATGGTAATGGACATGAGTAGATAGATAATTTTGTTTTAAATATCTGATGTCGGCATGTTCAATTCACATAATCGATGCGATTCATCAGCTAATTATTATGATGCGAATGACAAACAAATAATGGGAATTGGTTGCATGAGAATTCGAAATCTTTTCAAGGAAACAAATGTCGACTGAAAAATAAACTAGTCAAAAAATAATTTTAAAATATAATACGTAAATTTCAATAAATAATTGTCTATTTTCATTAGACTATAAAATGTTTTCAAATTGTATATGCATCAGAATGTATAGATAATAAGAAAACTTGATGCATTAGAAGAAAAACCCAGTCGAATTTTTATTTATTAAACAGCTCAAACACAGCATAAAAAAACAGGTCACAGTGATTCAACACAATCTTGAACAAAATAAAGATTTTAATTATGGAATTAATTGAAGAAAATTGGAAAATACTTTGTAGGATATATTTTGGCCTGGACGTTAGTGGGCCAAATATCATTGGACACTTGTGAGGACTGCATGTTGGGAAATGTTTATTTAATGTTTTTCATGCCAAAAAAACAAAAACAAGAAAATGTCACTGATACTATCTTCCACAGATTTTTAAAAATTATTGTGTATTTTTTAGTTTCTAAGTATTATTCAGAGGATTCTTTTGACAGTGGTACTTTTCTAAATGGGTTTTTTTAACTCAAATTTTTTTCTATTCCCTGTCGAATTTCTTAATTAAATAATATTAATTTAACTATATACATTTCGAATGTACTTTTATTAATTCGATATAAAAATTCAAAAAATTGTGTTATCTTCATAATATTTTTTTTAATTTAAATATATTCATATATTGTGTTTTCAGTGATTGTAAAAGAATATTTTTAATTTCGTTAATTTACTTTAAAAATTACTTAAGTTATATTAGTGAAAAGAAAAAATTAATGAACAGTAATAATTTTTCTTTGTCAAATTTCAAAGCTTTTTTCTCCTTCATATTCAACCACCAGGGGGGGGGGGGCACCTCGAAACGAGGATGAGATGCTTCCGGCATGGTGGTTGGATATCGCCACCCTGGAGGGTACACAAATAGGTGGAAGATATGACTCCTCCCATCGATGACTGGACGAACTCCCTTCAGGGAGGATTGTACCGTGGCCGGTGAAGGCCTTAGAACTCTACCATAGTTCCTTCCAGTGTTGCTGTTTGCAGCGGTCTGGTCATTCAGTTTTTATGGTTTAAATACGTGTGCCTTGTGGCGGGTCGGAGAGTCAGATCGATGACTTCTCCTTCATCTTAAGTTTTCCTATAGTTACCTATGAACTTTAATATTTAGAATAACATTCTGTCGAATCAGAGATACATTTCGACAACTATTTATGTTATTCCTACATTCAATGCTTACACAAGAATTTTACTTTATTTGTTCTCAGCTATGCTGTTGCACACTTTTTGAAACGAAAATTTTGGAGACGTTTGAAATTTCTTTGTAACCGGTGTGAATTCCAGCTTTGTAGAAGTAGCTGCAATGATAAAAGTTTTAAAATAATTTTGTTAATATTACTTTTCAATTGAATTTATTTGAAACGTACGTTTATTAAACGTTGAATCCATTAAGATAAAGTGCATACATAAAAGTATCGCCAAAATAGCGATAGATTAACAAGAATACTGATCAAAGCAACTTGAATATGATCTTGAACAAAATTATTCTAGATCATTTCGTCTGTGTTTGAACCCTCCGAAAAATGTTTGCCATTTCCAGCAAACATTTGTTTTTCTAATCAATAAAATTGATTGTAAAATCTCATTCAGAAATTTTTCCACAAGAATAAAAATATTGATACGTTAAATTACAAATGCTTTTAAAAATACTTAAATTTTGTAGATATTTCAAAATAGCAATTAAATATCAAAAAGATTCTCAATTTCAATTTTCAAAATTACTCTTTGTTTTGAGAATCTTGTGAAAGATAACGCATTAAAGTGTGTTTTTTTTTTTGTCAAATTATGAGTGATGATTAATTACTGTTGTTCTTTCGTTTAAACGTTTCGATGTAAACAGATGGTCTCAATTAAGATTTCATAAAGGAAAGCTGTAGACACAAATTTGATGCAAAGAAAAACTTCATAAGATCAATTATTATTCATAAAAAAAATTGACAGATTTTGTCGTTATTATTTTGTGATTTTGTTTTTGTTTTTAGGTTATTAATTTTTTTTGAATACTTTTCAAGCTTTTCATTCCTCTGCTCTACGATTACATTCGGAACGCTTTGCAAAATTGTCTTTTAATTTTAAATTGAAAATAAATATTATACTTCACAGAATGAGTCACCCCAATCACTAAAATCGACATTTTTACTGGCTAATCCTCATCCAAAATGCCAAGTCCCTGCATATAGATATTTGCTTTGTTTGAAACTGTAAAATGAAACTGTGCATTTCAGATCATTTACACCAAAGAAATCATTTACACCAAAAAGGAATGAAAAAAGCAAGCATTCATCAATAAATGAAAAAGCAACAACCAAAATTAGCTGACATGAAAATTACGATATGATGCATCAAGAAAATGCTCAACAGATTACATAATAATTAATGGTCTTCCTTTCTCCTATAAGGTAGACATGACAGTTGAAAGAATAGAATCCAAAATAAAAGTGCATGCTTCTTCAATAAAATACACTTCGCTAATATTTTGTCATTTTTAGAAATGATAATCATTTCCTTGAAATGCTAAATCGACTGAGGCATCGTCCTCATCATCAGAATGCAATTTAAAATTGCAAAATTCATCTTCTATAGCTTTAGAAGAGGACGGTAATTTAACTGTCAATCAGTAATATGTTGAATAATTTAACCCAAATCATTAAAGAGTGGAATTCAAAACATAATGAGAGCTAGATTATAAATTTTGCAAGAGAGTTTAAAAGTTTCAGGTCTCTCTTAGGACTTAATTAGGTTTTTTAATCTGTTTTTTTTAAACCTTGTAAATCTACATTGTTCTAGTAAGATACATTTTTATTACACAGTAAATTAATGATGTATATTGTAATGTATTAGACACACAATAAGAGCTGGTTAAATTTTCATCGTCTATACTTATGCCACTTACATAATTATATTCCATAAACGGTTTCTACTTCTCTAAAATATCTTCCAAATTTCGACATGGAATTTTTTTCTTCCCTGACGTCTAAGTATATTTATTTTCTTTCAGAGAATGTAGTGAACTACACATTCATAAATTCACTAACTAATTCACTAACTAATGATAGTCTAGAAACATTCACACATATTTCTCAAGGACAACTTTTGTACGGCAATTCTATGACCATACTGACCACCATTGTACACTTTCAGTAAATCGTTGATTCAGATGAGAATGACAGCAAAAACTTTCGAAAACAGTAGAATTCAAACAGAAAATCGATAGAAGAATTGAAAAAATTTCAAATATAAATAATAAAATTTAAACAAAAAATTTTCATGTATTCTGGTCTATCGGAATTTCATTTTTTTTAGATAAAACATGTGACAAAGTTTGATTTAAAATTGCAACAAAATGTTAATAGAATGCTGATCAACTGAGACTAAACAGAAAATTTAGGTAGTATTAAAAAATATTTTTTCCATTTATGACCTTCAATTTAATCCGAAATTTGTCTGTGGCCTTAAATATGAAATAGGAATTTAAAATTCTTATTCTATTCATTTTTATGAACCTCTTTAAGCCAAGATGATATACTTACCTACATACTTTAGTCGATTTCTTGACATCTCTAGACATCATATGGATCCTATCAGGTTTGATGCAGATGAAAAATGGACAAAAAGAAAGACGAAATCCTTTGCATAATGTATGAATAAAAAAGGGAAAATTTCAGATTACAAGGAGAATTACAATGAAAATACAAATTTTTTAACATCTCTACACACTATGTGGCTTCTAGCTGGTTTGATGCAGATGAGAAATGGACAAAAAGAAATCCTCTGCATGATGAATGAATTAAAAGGGAAAATGACAAAATATTTAAATACAAAGTAATTAATTAAGAAATTGCATAAAAAATATGTTTGAGTTACAAGAATATAAGGAATAATAATTGTGTGTTATAAAAATGAATGACGTTAAGTACAGAAATTTAGGTGCGAAAGCACTGCGTTATGCTCTGGGTTAAAAAATGACTGTAAATAAAATTTTAATTTGCATCATAAAATCCTTTGTGAATAAAATGAAAATTGTCAAGAGATTTAACAGAATTATATATATTATTTATAAATATGGTAAAGGAATAATTAATTTAAAGAAGCAAAAAGACACCACTAAAAGTTCATGTACAGTATTTACATAGATTTTGAAAGAAGTTTTTAGTGTTAACAAAGTAATATTTAATGGTCAGGACCTTCATTATTTTTCACAAAAGTTCTAAGAGGACTTTTTGTAATTTAAAACGAAATATTGCTTTAAATATACTGAATGGCATTTCTTAGTTTTGATGTCTTTTTTTTTACGACCGATTTCTTCCCATATAAACTTTAATCGGTAAACTAGAGTGAATTATGAAATCGTTGCTTAACATGACAGAGGCACCATTCTCGATTAGGGCATATTTAGAATTATTGTTTTATGGAAAAGTAAATACATTTCCAAGAAATAGATTTTGCTCTAGTTAAGATTTTTGCTTTAAAATGTCTAGATCATGTACCAATCCATATATATATATATATTTTTATAAAACATGAACTCGCGGTACTTATACATTTTCAAGTTATGACGCCACCGTGTTTGACAGTTCTAATTAAATTCTTAATCAGCATGTGTTGATTTGGTTTTTTCCATATCATAATTCAGCCCTCCGACCCATAGTTGTTAAATTTTGATTCTTCACTAATAAGGGCTAATTCCTGCAACGATGAAGGCTTATTTACGTGTTTCTTTATAAACGCGAGACTTTTTTTTTTTGTCTCTCTCTTAAATGGACTAAAAAAAAACTTCTTACGGGCTGCACGTTCACTTTAATCTACTATTTTTAATGATGTTTCATCCTTGTCAGATGTCACATCAGTTTTGTAATTAGTCTGATTCTTGGATTATCTTGAACCTTACACATGATATTTCTTTTATGCAAATAATTTAGCTTCGGAAGACTTTCGAATCAGTGACTTTTCTGAGAAGTGTGGAACTTCAGATATCTTTCTGTAATGTACCGTAAAGTTCGAGTTCACCAATTTATTTTTATATATAATCCATCCATTCGTAACTGAATCTACATCTCTCGAATATCTTTAGTCTATTCCATTTAGATCTATCCACTAAAAGCTAGAATTAAATAACTGTTGTTATGCCTTCGTGACACGCAAGTGCGCTCCATTTTTGAAACTTTACCTTGGAACAGTTGAAGAAAACTTTAGGTTATATTTGCATGTTGCGTACGTAAACATTTCTTGCACGACACTTCGCAACGTCTCCTAAATATTTCAATTAAAATACTTGTTGTGTTTTGTAAAAAATAATATTATAAATTCATTTTAAAAACTCACATCAAGTATATCTTGATAGTGACTGAGGATAAAAAGCAAAGATTAGAACTAAAGCGTATTCATTCACAACTTTGGCTTCCGTCTGGAAACTCTATTTTATCCTTTGTGTGTGAGGTACAAAGAAGCCTTGGTGAAAAATGATATGAAAAGAATCGGCATAAAGAAGAAAACGAATTTTTTTTTTCTCACTGAAAGAAGGAATTTTATTTTCACTGGAATTAGAAAAAGTTTTCATGGAATCTTAAGGTAATCGAAAAATGATAATTTTCTTATAAAATCTTCCGTTTGCACAGTATGCCATTTGTATATGCAATAAGTTTTAGGAATTTTAGCATTAGTTTTGACTGAAAAAAAGATTTTAATTAGTAATGATTGCACTAAAATTGATTTTAAAAGGGAGTTTTATGGATTAAAATTACCTTTTTTTAAAAAATAAATAAATAAATGTTTGAATTAAAAAAAGAAAAACTACCAAATTATTTTTGCTACCTTCCAAAACGATTTATCATGACAATATGCTTATGTAAAAGCTGCCAATGTTAAATATTTAAAGCAACAGAATATAGAACAATAATAAATTTTAAAATAATAAACGTAGATTTTTTTATGTTAATATACGATCACATAATTTTTATATTTAAGATAAAAAAAAATTAAATAACATTTTAAAATAGTATCGTATGCCTCAGTGTAATTCCATATAACTACGAACGTTACTTGAAGTTTTTAAGAAGAGGAACATTTTTTTTTTGAATAATGGTCCTGCAGTGGTTAAAATTATTTCATATCCTATGTAATTAAATAAAGTGGGCATTTTCTTATTATATATTTAAATATAATCAAGGGAATTTCCAAACCGTCTTTAAATTAGTCTTCTCTCTTAAACAATGGTCGTGCGAGAGTTGAGCAACAAGGCGATTCGCGAACGGAGGCGCATAACTACATCCAAGTTAATTTGGCAATGACAATTTTAGAAACATAATAAAAGAAAATATATTATTTCAAAGATCATCCTAAAAAGTTTTAATTTCCCTTTTGATTCCAAATTTTTTGTTTAACATTAAAAAAAGTTATAAACGGATGCCTACTTGCCCGTTGCAGAAACTAAGATGGGGCAACTAGAACTAAGGAACAGAAGGCTGTTATCACGGAATATCTAAGCTGTTATATTTCATATTTTACAGTCTTCAAGTCACTATTGCTGAATTAATTTTGTACATCTATGGCGGTGGCAGGCCTAGCAAAACATCTGGGGTCGCCTTAAGAGGTCCAGATCCGAGATGTAATAGAGGCGCATAGGCACTGTTATTGTCTTTCTGTCTAGACTGAAAAATGGAGCCCTATCCAACATATTTCAGGTGAATTCCATACTGAATTGCTCCACTGATCTATTTAGAAAAAAAAAAGCTAATGGGTTTGGGAAAAGACTAAAAAAAGTGAAAAGAGATCAGGCTAACTGATGAAAGCAAGGAAACAAATACAGAAAAGAAAGCATTCAAATTCTTTTAATCCGAGTGGTAAAGGGATAAGAATTTCATAATGAAAACGAGGTCGAAGATCTGCTGGTAATTTTCAAAACCAATCTCTATTACTCGGGCCTGTGGAGCCCCGCACGGAGCTACTTTATGCGTAAGTCAAAAACTGTTATGAAATCCAGCAGCTTTACTCCTTATGCTTCTAAGACTGCAATAATTTAGATGGAGATGAATTAGTAATAATTTTTATTTGTTAAAATGTAATTCTAATATGCTATAGTTCGAATTGTGTTGTCATTTGGAATATTCCGACTGCGAAGAATTCATTTTCATCCTTTTACAAAAGTTTTTACTTGCTCAGTATAATAAATAATCTTTCTTACCAGAAGAATGGTTAATCCATTTATATCCTGATTTTTGTTCTTCAATAAAAAATGAAATTTATCAAAGAACTGAAAGATAAATTTGGTGAAATTAAAATAAACAAATTCCATTATTATATTATTTTTTCTGTTATTAAAATATTTTTTTTAAAAACTATGTAGTTATGAATAACTTTGTAGTTATAATATGTATGTATAAAACTATGTAGTTATTAATAAATGCTTTGTATATTCCATTCTTGTATTAAAAATGCACTAGTTAATTCACTTTTGTCTCTTGTTGTTGACTCCAGACAATATCTGGACTGAGTCTTCAAAAACATTTGTAATAACATCAAACTGAATATATATAAAGATGGAAATAATCTGAAAATTTTATTAAAATTGGGAACAATAGATGAAAAGTTAATTGGAATTTATTCTAGAAGTGACCAGAAGGGAAAAGTATTTTTCTAAATCATTCTATCTTCTAAGCAATTAAAGAATATGCAAGTTCCTGATTTACCTTTATTATAAAGATTGTTACCTTATATCTTACGATAAATAAATTAAGTTTTCCAAATAATATTCATGTTTAACTTATTTAGAATAAATTATCTCTGCACTGTATTGTTCACTCTTCGAACATCTAGTATTATGTAGTTTTATTATTTTTATCACAGAAATCAATTAAATATTTTAAAACTATAATAAGTTACTTTAAATGTTTTACAGTTTAATTTAACGTAAAATATTCCTTAAAAATGTTTATTAATTAGTTTAATTTTTTAAGAAAGCCTGACTTGTACATTTCTAGCGGTTTCCAAAAATAGTGTGCTAATTTTAGACTTTTTAATAAATGCAGCGTTTACCGAGGTCATATTCTACTGTTTGATGTGCAATCTGATAGAAAAAATGATGACGTAAATTTCAATTTCGCTTAGTTTGAAACATCGAAAACAATTTCAGTCTACCACTGAGGAAGTTCCTCTCACTTGCAACTGCAATAAAAATATTCATTTTTTTCTTCTCACCAGAGAAACAACAATTTGATATTGTGAGATAATAAAAGAGCAAACTAACTTTTTCTTTTTCCTATTTTCGAGAGTGAAAAAGGGTCAAACGCATACTTCCAAGACCAGTTTAAAAAGTGTCTATTGTTATATTGCAGAATCATTTTGTGATAAAGTAGAATCAAAGGAAACTTAAAAGAGAGAAATTTATAATCTAGTTATTTTTATATCCTTCATTAAATATTGCATAAAATAAAATCCCCCCAAAATGATGCAATTGAATGCTTCACTTGCCAATTAACTACATAAAATAGGAAATTGATAAAAATGATAAAATAGTATATAACGTTTTTTAAAATTTCTTTTTAAATTATAAGTTCAAAAATGCGATGTAATCTGTATTACTGCAGATACATCTTTTATCTAAAGATATATAGAAATTATAAGAGAGAATATCCGTGAAGTAATTGCTATTATTACTACAATTTTTGCGCAATAAAAGGAGTTAATCGATTTGGGAAATAAAAGAAAAATTAATTCAAATAGTCTTCGAGTAGTTTTTATTACGGAAAAACTCCATTATATATGTTTTATTAAAGGTTTTAGCAAAAATAAATAATAATTGTTCTGTTACTATTACATATATTGCTAGTATTATCACCTTTTTAAATTGATTCATCATCAATATAAATGATATCTCTTTCGTCAACTGTATTTGGACTCCCATCTTGTCAATTTGAACTTTACTTTTATAATAATTCTGTTAAATAGGAGGAATGAATTTTATCTTTCTTCCATCATATCTTTCCTCTTTTCTTTTGTCACAATTTTAACAGTTGGAGACTGGTCTACATTTGGCAGACATAGTGATCTACCTGCTACACATTTTCTTATATTAATGGCATTAAATTCGGCGTCACCGTTAAAGTTACACTTGAACTGTATGAGGTGGGGCTTCGACTTTTCTAATTTTATCCAGTGCATTTTGTGCAAATTTATTCGTAACCCTTCAACTGTTGGCTTTCTGTTAATGACATGAAACGGTGCTTTCGTTTTTACAGGTTTTTATTATATTATATTATACTAATCATCTGGCGAAAAAATGTTCTTATTCAATTATGTTAATTATATTAATTAGTTATGTAATATTAAAGTTTTTTTGCTTGCGATTCGATAATACCAAATTGTGAATCATTACGCAAATAACTGGGTCCATTTATCAGAAATTTTATTTCAATTGACTCGGCTAGTATTTCTAACGGAGACAACGAAATTAACGAACAACCTTTAAACGTCTTCGTAGAGAAGGGAAAGTATGCGACGGCTTAACTAAATTTTTATTATGATATACATTTGAGTATAGAGTTAATCAGATTGGCTTCTGAAATAAATTTATTACTCAATTGCTAAAAAGGATTTTTCATTTAGTGGTGTTAATACTTATTTTAACAGACATTTGTTCTTAAAATATACAGTATGGAGTAAATCAAGTGCTTTGATATTAAAATTTAATAAAATTCAGAAAGTGGAGTTAATCGATTTGGTAAGTGAAGCATTCAATTATTTCTTCCACGGAGAAATTATTCCCATATTATGGGAATACATCTGCAAAAATTTTAGACATCTTTACACAGCCCGATATTTTAAATTTTCATTCTTTAAAATGCATTGAATAACATTTTCCAGTGCTATAAATAGCATATAATTTAATCTATAAATTAATAAGATTGTTTTTTTTTTATTTAAACTCAACTCTATTGAAAACCCGATTATGGGTTCAACTATGATAACGCGCGAAAGAATACAAAGAAATACCTTCAACAATGTATCAATTTTTTTCGTAATTTATGTAACTAGTTTTCTGTATCAACATAATCGAAAGAAATGCGATTCGTTAATTGTTTTTATTGGTGGTCAAAAACTACTGCACGTGTGGAAAAGAATTTTTGCCAGTCTATTCTTTGTGGTTTCCAAATTCTTTGAAACCAATTGTCTTCTTCTGACAATTTTAGAGATCTAAGACAACGAATAAACAAATCTAAATTTATAAATAAATATGACACAAAGGATTACTTGTTTCCTTAACGTTTCATCATATGAGTACAAAAAAGACGTACTGACACTGATTTTGTAAACGGACCTTTAACAGAATAAATACCTACTTTTAGACCCATTCACGACTTTATCAGGATGGATTTTCTCCCCAGTAGATTGCATGTGAAATTTTGTTGAATGAGCTTTTTAATTAACATTAATGAATGCAGTAAGTATACAGTACACTCCCGAGTATCTTGCCTAATGTGGCGGAAAGGCAGGCCGGATAGCAAAATAGACGGATAGGCCGATGCTCTATGAATTCATTTCTTTGCCCACTAATATCCGAAGGCAAAGTTTTTATACCAAAACTCACAGTTATAATACGTATTTTCTTACTTCTTACTGAGTACTAATACCTCCATTTATCTTAATGTGAATGTAGCCACGGCCAAGGGAATCATAGAAGCAGTTGCCAGAAACATGTAGAGTTAAAATGGAAGGTTCTACTGGTAGTTTATATATGTTTATATACTGCACTGCACATTTCAAGAGTTTTTTAGAGAAAAAGTAAGTTAAACGGTTAAACTGTTCACATTTTAACATAAATTCTGTAATGCCCAACAAATGCAGGAAACAGAAACAAAACATTAACGTAAATCCTAGGTCTTATTCTTAAGAAAATTGGCTCAAACTGATAATATTTTTCACTGATAAATGATTACACAGATATGAAAAGGTAGATAAGAGTCAAAACTTACAGTTTTTAGGCTTTGAAAAAGTTCTGAATAGATGACTTCACAGACGCCTTGCCTTCCTCATTTAATTACGATAAAAGAAAACTAGGCCAGATAGTACGGAAGTCGGAGAGTCGCGAGCCGGATACTCGGAAGTGTACTATATGATAGTTTTCAAAACTTCGTTTAGATAATATTTATTAAATTTTATAGATACAGAATGCAAAAAAAAAAAAATATTTGATACTAAATATAAAAGTTTTTACTTTTTAAGAAAGAAATTGATAGATTTTATTCATATAATTAATGATTATGAGTTGATTATTGTTTCTGTACTGAGAAATAAAGTTAAGACTGTTTTATTATTACTGATCTGGAAGATGTATTGACTCTTCTGTTTCAGTAATTTTTCAAGTCAAAAATTTATTATCATGTCGTCTTATGAAGATGCATTTTATCGATGAACAGAAACATACACTTCTTTATTAATTTTACTGAGTGAGTAACGTCGGACTACATTTAATTTTAGGTGAATGTGAAGTTGTTGGAGCACAATGGAAAAAAGAAGATATATTAGATGCCAAAATTAAAAAGTTCCTCGCGGTATGCATAATATTTTCTTGTTTCTAAAATTTATTTCTAAAAGCATTTGCTTTGATTTAATTTATTTTCGTTGCTAAAATTTATTTTAAAATTAAAATATATTTTATAATCTAGAAATTAGATATCTGAAAATATCTGAATTTCTGGATCGAAAAAAAGTATTCAAATAACAAAAGCAATTTATAAAAATAATAAATCTACTGATAACTATGTATAGAAAGTAAGAATTATATGTAAATTTTAAAATATAAAACTAATTACGAACTTGAAATATGAAACTACCTCCAACTAGAAATAATATTTGATTATTATTATTTTCCTCATAAATGGGTTTACTTTCGTATGTTTGTTTACGTATGAAAAAGATTATCTGAAACACTCATTCATCTAAATTAAACTGTTGGGCCTTTACATTTGCATTTTAATAAATGGAAATAATTTTTTTAAATTAAATTCTATTAAGAATATATAATGGACCATGACATGTAGAAAATATGAATAATTTTTAATGATTGACTTTTAATTCACTTTCACGTTTGTAACGCATGTAAGAAAGTTTACTCTTTAACCCTTCTTTGCATGATTTTTTTCTTTTTTTGTGAAATAAATTTGTGATATAATTCATGATGTAGTTTAAAGGAAAAATGTTTTAAAATTCCAAGTATAAATATATAATATAAAATAATTAAAAACAGTATGATTGAAATATCCATCTTGCATAGTTACATGTTAAGCGTAGTACAAAAACTTCAGTACTCCTCTCTTCTAAATTGCTCCACACATTATCGCTTTTATTAACAAAAAAATCTCAGATTAGTTATAAAAAAATATTCAAGAAATTGCACGTTTCTTCCAAAAAAAAAAAAAAAAACAGTGGAATGATAAGTTTAAACCCGCTATAATAATAGTGACATTTAATTTGTTTACAGCTACGTTCCTTATTACGCAATAGTCGTAAAAAAAGTTGCCAGCAACAACCAATTTACAGTACATCTGTTTTGAGTACAATTTTTTGTTCACTAAATGTTATGATGGAAATTTCCATCATCATGCAAAGAAGGGTTAAAATTTTAATAACTATCTATTGAAAATTTTTCTTTCTAAGAAATTTCGAAATGAATAAAGTAAAATTTTGTGCGCTTCGAAATTTATCATTTCGAGGTTGCGTGAAAGGAAAGATATATATATATATATATACAGGGTGATCAAGAAATAACAGGAGGTGTTCGGAGCCCTGTAGCGTGTTATATACTGGACGAAATGTAACAAAATTTCGCCACCATACACATTAAAGTATGCAATTTCGATTTATCAATTTAAAAAAAATTAGTGCCAAAAAACGCCGATAGAGGAAATTCCGGCGCTGTGATCTAAAACTTTATTATGTAATTTGCTTATACGAGTACTTTGTGACAAGATATCGAGGATAAAAGAAAGGGTTGCTGGAATTTAAGTCATTCTGTGTTGTCACTACGTGAAAGCGCCTTATTGGTCAAGCTGTTTTACCAGTGAGATGAAATCGTATCTTCGTAAATACCGGCGGTTAAAACAGTTACCTAGAGGACCGATGACTATTACTAATTTACGAAGAATACTTGAAAGGAATTCTGGGTGTACCGAGAATTCAAGGTCGAGGACGTAAAGGTATCAATCAGGAACAAGGTGAGGAAGTTGCAACTGCCGTTATGGATCAGGCGATAGCTAATAAGTAGGGTACCACCAGTGCACTTTCAATATCACGACAAACAGATATCCCATTCTCAACGGTGCAGAAGATATTGAGTAAGACCCTGAAATGTCATCCGCATAAGATAACGCCCATTAACTGATGACACTGATCTGAATCTCGACAATTCCTAGTTGTGAGGCTGTTTTGGTTCACTTGAAAGGCGTTGTGTGTCAAGGACATGTTTCTAACATTCCTAATTTAAAAGATTAAATAACGTTACATGTCAGACGAATAAATGCTGATATCTTGCGAGCCACCTCAAAAACCTCGTGTACCGCATGCAATTATTGGAGCATCAAGTTGGTGGTCAGCTTGAGCCAAATTTGTAAGTTTCTATAATAAACGTTTTTCATTGGTATTTTGTGTATTGCTATTTACAATTTCCATTGGCAGTTATGTATTCTTTTTCCACACATTATGCGCTCGCAGTGCCAGGATTTCCTCTATCGCCGTTTTTTGGTACTAATTTTTTTTTCTTTGACAAATCGAAACCCCATATTTTAATGTAGTATGGTAGTCAAATTTTGTTATATTTCGTTCAGTACATAACACGCTACAAGGCTCCAAACACCTCCTGTTATTTCTTGATTACCCTGTATATCCACAGCGATTTTTTTTTCAAACGTGAAAATGAGAATACTTATGATTTTTTTTCTCAAAATCTTCTCATCAAATAGTTAAAAATGTTCGTTTCCAACTGCCTTGATGAAGATAGGTCTGTGTATTTTTGTAGCACACTTGACGTGTAGAAAAGCACTGATTCAATGTGTACCATTTATCTTCTTGTAGCAGCCTACTCATTGGCGACCTTCTAAGGATAATTATAGAATGATTGGGCACATGATGCTAAATAAGCCTTACAAAGACACGGTCGATACTTCCTCTGGGGCAGCAATGCTAGGTTTAAGAATAACAGGTGGCAGAATACTTGAAACAGGCCAAAGGGGTGCAGTAGTAGAAAAAGTCGTCAGAGGAAGTATAGCTGATACTATAGGACAAGTAAGACCAGGTAAGGAAATACTTCGAAAAATTGATGTAACTCATCCAATCACTGTGACGTATTCCTTCGATAACCTTGTTATTTTGTCCTTATAAGCAGATGGTGTTTGCATAAAATTTCATCCCAGAAGAAAATTTTAAATTAAAGCAATGCATGCAGACAAATTCAAAGCAAAATGATCAGTAGTAATGCTTAATGAATGACTTGGAAAAGTTTCTTATTTCAGGTTAAGGAAGTGAATAAAATGGAAGGGCGTCTATAATCTTATAAATAAATTGACACTTAGCGAGCGCAAAATATTGAAAAAAGTTCTCATTCTAGTTTTAATTATTATTTTCTTTTAGCTTTTTGAAAATACAGTTAGCCTTAAAAATTAGCGGAAATCAGATTTTATTAATTCATTCCTTGTAGAGCTTTCAAAAAGGCGGTCAAATCCCACGAAAATGTTTATTTTACCCAAAAGTAAATGGCTTCAAAATAACAAGGTTTTTTCGAGGATTGCTATAATTATTTTCACTAGAGGTAAGCCTTCTGTAATTAATGCAGGTGATGAAGTTATGGAATGGAATGGAAGAAATCTGCAAAACAAATCGTATGAAGAGGTGTACAAAATTGTTTCTGAATCTTGGCAGGAACCTCAAATTCATCTGACCATTGGTCGTTCCATGCGGTGAGTTACAATAACTGAGGATCATGTTTTTGTGTTGTTTTCAAATAGCAAACATGTTCTGAAATTGCTTTTTTCTAAAAGGGACGTTCTCAGAGGTGACAGGGACCAGCCTATAAGACGTCATACACATATTGGGGCACCTGCAACAATGGCCAACAGAGGTACTACATTTAAGAAAAAAAATCTTCTAGTTTATTTTCAAAATAAACTGAAGTAAAATTATTGTTTATCTACGTACATGTTATCGAGTTCCGAAAATCGAACAACCACTGTGAAAGTTCCGTATTTGTATTTTGCATTACACCGTATTGTAATCAGGCGATTTGCATTATTCAGATGAAATCTCTTCGATTTTTTCAACTTAATTGATTTTATGATTATTAGAATGGATTCTATTTTCCATTGACTTCCTGCTCTACTAGTTTTGAATAACATTCTTAATATTTCACTATTTAAAGATGAGTGAATCGATTCGTTTATTGGAATTGCAGCGCCAGATGGAAATAAATCCGAGAAAATATTCCATAATATTTATAATAATGAATCAAGATTGAAAAAGAAAATGAAAGAAAATATTATTATTTAGTGCTTATTACAATTGTGCATAACAATATATTTGGATGAAAAAGTTAGAAAAGAGTTTTTACTTTATAAAAGATAAATTGGCACATTAATTTACAAAATAATATTTAAAAAATTAGTTTAGCGGAACTGTTCTGCATTTAATTTTTAAAAAGTTACACTTTTTAGGTTTTTAACCAACCCTCTGCACATTGCTCAATTAGAAATTTTTTTTCAATTTCTGCAACTACATCATTGTTAAGAATACTGCATATTTGTTACTTTGAAATTGATAAAAAATTAAATACATTTCAAGAACTGGAAACAATGGCAATAAGACGTAAGAAAAGGCTTGCCTAGATTCACAATGCATTTACGAATTTTCTGTGTTTTAACACGACATTTTTTTTAATTAAAAAAGATTTTATCTAAATCCTTTTGAAAATTTGACATATAATTTTTTGAAATATAATGGAGTCAATTCATACTCAATGAATGATCGATTCAAATTTCTTGCACATCGTGAAAATTTTCTCTTACGACAGTAATAAAAAATTATTATTTAATAGTATTATTTATTTTTTTATTTTATGTTCGTTTCAATAAATAAATTTTTTGCGCATAAAAATTTTAGTGGCGCTTTATGGACATTTATTAGTTTTCAGAATTTGTCTAATTTTTTATAGTTTTTTTTAGTTTATGTTGGAATCCTTAACGCTGTTAGGGCAAGTCTAATTTAAATTATATTAACTCTGGATCAATTACTGGAATTGTTTTATTGTATTACTAGCCGTCTTTGGCGACCAGCCAGTTCGCCAGTATTACCGCTCGCTACAATTTTCAATTAAATATTTTAAGTAACTGGTCTCTTAATAGATTCTCAAACAAAACATTTTTAATCTTCAAATTTTGATAGTCATACCAAACTTATACTGTTGTTTAGATCGTTTCGTTCAATTTACTATATATATTTTGCTAATTTGTTTTCATTTCCGGTAAAACTTTAACTTAAAGTGGAAATGATGAAATTGCAATTAATATAAAGATATTTTTTAATAAAACCAAGCGTTTTATTTTATTTATCATCTTTATTGTTATTTATTTATTATTATTATTATTGAATATGAGTATTGCAAACAGAATCGCTCGGTATATAAGTTTTATGTTAACTACAAAATATTTTTCATAATTTATGTAATATCTCAAACAATAATTCAAAAAAAATTTCTCAGATTCAGCATAAAATTCAGTTTTTAGTTTTGCTTTCAAAAGGATGGAAATGAAATCAATAATAATATTTTGTTCCGACCTATAAATATATTTAAAAAATTATGAAGTCTAAATTTAATGCAGTAAGCTATCATATTCTGAGAAATATTCTGGACACACCAAATTTTAAATAAATGAATGAAGGTTTCTATTTTCCACGATCAACTAAGACTTATTTATAAAGTTTTGAATGTTAAAAATTTAGGAAAACTCAACATTTTCATACCTGTGCGCTGATTGGCGTATTTTCTTTGAAACGATCGATGGAAAATCTAAAATTATTCTTTTTTTATTGAATAGTGATATTCAAATTTTCATAAATCAGTCAGTTTAAGTGATTGATTTAGTTGATTGGAAATTACCTCTTTTTATTTAAAATATTAGTGTTTCAAGAACATTTTGTTAATCATGATTTCCACAGCAGAAGCTTTATGTAAAATCAAAAATTCGTTATTTAATAGAGCATTTATTGAATCAAGTTACATAAAATATAATCATTTTCCATTTAGACCATTTTAGCAGATCTGTGTCTTACTAAAGGTTTACAAATTAGCTGTGTGACCCTGATTTGAATGGATATCCTGTTCATATTAAACAAAACTTGCCTTAAAATAAAACTGATTTATTGGATTAATAATATAGAGAGTGTAAAAGATCATAAATTAAATTTTCTTGAATTTATTTTTTAGAAAAAATAATATTTCTTATTTGTTTCATTTTCTACAGACACGTGCCGAAAATTATATTTTTGCAGATTTCATTTCGAAAAAAATTTATTTTTAATTGGAGTTTTAATCAATATGATGGCAACACTTTGAAAAAAGCTAATTTTTTCCCATGAATGCGAAACGTGCTCGTGCAGCTTAAATTTTATTTTTATTTGGTACGAAAGAAATTGTTAAAAAATATATTTAAAATATTTATTTAAAAATTCATTAAAAATAGAAGTTTAATTTTAAGGTTAAAACATTGGTATCATTTAAAAGATAAATTTTTTATCTTTAACTTCATGTAAAAATCTTTTTTGTGCGGTAATATTTTCGGACGTTATAGCAGAAACACGCCAAAATTTCGCTTAATTTTTAAATAAATAAAATTCTAATTAAAAATTCGAAAAAATAACCCCCAGGTCCACATTCCCGGCCTTCAAGGTATACACGTGCCAAATTTGGTAGCTGTAGGTTTGAATGGTCTGGCCTGTAGAGCGCCAACACACACACACATTGAGCTTTATTATAAGTATAGATTAACAAAATTATTTTTAATGATAGAATACAATAGGAATAATGTAATTTTTTTTTCTTAAAACTCACTTCCAAAGGAAATGTGGTTCAGTTTGATTCGATACATAAAATGGAGACTTTTTCATCCAGTTTTACAATTGTGAAACATGTTCAGTAAATTATAAATTGTTCTGTAACTTGTTTAACTAATGGTTTAGTAAATGTGCATATCTTCCTTATTTTCATTTTTCTAAATGTTAAGAGAATGTCTAAGTCGTCTTTCTTACTTTTTTTATAATTTGGTTAACTTTGAACATGAAGGTATGCAGTTTTCTAACTTAATTTGGTTGTAGCAAAAAAGAGATTTTCTAACTGGCCAATTTTGTCTGGAAGGTCATATAAAAAGCATTCATTCTTAAAAAGTAATAACAGAACTATTTCTTTGGTATAAAAGAGTTTTATTACTTTATTTTGAACATCTTGGCAATTTACAGTACCGACTTATCGCTAATAGATAAAAAGTTTCAAACTTTTTGGAGCACTCTAAATACAAAATATTGAGAAGAGGGGTTTTATTGTGCATCATCCTGTCTTTAAAGGAGCCTGATTTTCAAATGTATTCCGTTAGCAATGAGATTTGATTCTAAATTCGCTACTTAACTCATATAATTATTTCTTCTATGCCTGTCTTTGTTAATTAAAATTTAAAATTAAAGAATAAATTGGAAAAATCCATATTCCATTCATTTTTACTGAAACAAATATTCTTGAAAATGACAAATGTCTCTATTTGAGGCAAAATACAACTTTACTTGTAAATACAAGTTGTTACTGTGTGATCTTATATTTATAAAAAAATCATCTATTGTGGAAAAATTCCCTTTTGAATCATTTTATCAGATCTAGGCTATGAATTAACTGTGATATAATAACTATTTTGACCAGATTCTATTAATTTTTTATTCTATGTTGACTTCCTTTCTTTCGCCACAGAATATCCATGCACTTTCAATCTCTAGAATTCTCTGTCGGTTGAAAGGATCTATGTGGAAGGATTTATTAAGAAGAGAAAAAAAAATTAAGTTTACATATGGTACACACACAAAAAAATAACTATATACAATACTATAATGATAAAGGAAGTGTTCGGTGGGGAGTATGAGTTGAGAAATTCTCTTGAAGTTAATATTTTCTGGAGAAGAGCTTGATTGAGGTATATTACCTATGTTGACTGAAGTATAAAATATTAAGTAAAGAACTAAGCAGCATTATTAATTATTCTATATGCTTTCAAAAATTTATGTTAGACTTGCATTGTTAATAGATATGCCTTTTATAATTTTATATAACAATATATACACTATATAATCAAAAGTGTCCGAACAATTCCGGTTTTATTTTTTAATTTTATTTATTTATTTAAATTCTCTGTAAGGCTGGATTAAATATCATTGACTTCGAGCATGTAAAAAATATAATAGAACTCAAGCTTTGCTGTGAAGACTTACTTAGGGAAATGAGCAGTAGGTGATAGATGGTTTCATTTGCTGTGCATAATACTTGCATGCATTTTCGTGAGAAAAAAATAGTATATAAATTCTTTAAGATATAGAGGTTTTTGAAAAATCTCATGTGTTTCCCTATAAAACATCGATATTACAGCAAGACTATATGAAAATTACAGAACAAGTGGCAATATTCCAACGAAGGATTATATTAAAATTCGATGTAAATATTTTGGAATATTCGAGGATATGTGATTATTTCTAGTGAATAATTTTTGATGCGCTTATGCGAATCATAGCATAATTTTCTTGTATAATTTCGAAGTCAAATATATTAGGCGACTTTATATAAATTCCTATTGAAGACGATAAAATTCAGAAAGATACTGACATTGCAGCCTTTACAACTGCTGTCTGAGAGAAACTAACTGGTGAGAAATGCACTGAAATGCCAGACAAACTGTTACACCAATCTAATATCGTGTAGAGTCTCCACGAGCACATAGGAGTGCCGCAATACGGCGTGGCACAAATTCAACTAATTTGTGAAGATATTCTCTAGATAGTTCACATCATGATTCCTGAAAGGCAGTCCACAAAGCCATAGGAATGCAAGGCGGTGAGGATCTCCTAAGGACAGCACGTTGCAAAACATCCCAGATATGCTCGATAATGTTCATGTCAGGGCAATTAGGTGGCCAAGAGGGGAAACGAAATTTAGAAGAGTGCTCCCTAAGCCACTCGGTAGCTATTGTAAGCCTGAGAGGTGGCGCATTATCCTGTTGGAATTGTCTACGTTCGCAGGAATGTACACAGGGCATGAATGGATGCAAGTGGTCAGAAAGGATGTTAACGTACCGCTGACTTGTCATGGTCGAGTCTAGACGCATGGATGATCTCATTTCATGCCAACTGCACACGCCCCATACCATCACAGAGCCTCCACCAGCTGAAATGCTCCTTGTAGGCATGAGGGATCCTTGGATTCATGGGATTTTCTCCACACCCAGACACGGCCATTCGCCCGATACAATTGGAAACGTGACTCGTAAGACCAAACAACGTTTTTCCAATCATTAAGAATCCAATGGCGGTGTTAGCGAGCCCAGGCAAGGCGCAGAGTTTTGTGCCGCTTTGTCAACAATGGTGTACGAGATGCTCTGCGGCTGCAAAAGCCCATATCAATTAGGGTACATTGCGCAATGCTTACGCTGATACTTGTTGATGGGACTGCATCCGCAAATTGCTGTAGTCCGCAGCAATTTGAGGAAGTGATGAAAACGTCTATCTCGTGTAAAGATTATTTTCAGCCGTCGATGATTCCGTTCTGTCAAGGTCTTTTTCCGACCGCACCGCTGTCGAAGATTTCAAGTTTTACCGGAAACCTGATATTCACGGTACACCCTTGAAATGGTCGTACGCGAAAATCCAAATTTCATCGCTAGTTCGGAAATGCTGTGCCCCAACTCTCATGCGCCGACGATTAGTTCCAGTTGAAAATAACTTAAATCTTGATAACATGCCATTGTAATATGAAGAATCGATGTAATAGTCTCCACAAACACTTGCTGTCTTATATACGCACTGTCGACCGCATCGTGTAACGCTTATTGGTTGAACACCTCCATTATTTGCATATGAGCTGCTATACCAGTTTTTCTGGTTCTTCAGTGTAAATTACAAAATGATATTTTTTAAACTTTGGTGTTCAAATAATTATATTGAATTGTATATAATTATTTGTAATTGGTTAAATATTCATGCATACTTTAATAAATTACGGTATTAGGAATTACAAATTGTTTTAATATTATTACGTAAATCACACTATTTGCATGGACCTTAGAATTTATGCAATTTGATACGCATAGTATAATTTAAACTATTCACTTTCATGCATTGCTTACCGCGCAGATTCCAGTGAAGAAAACTCTAAAATATATTATAGTACACTACGGAGTATCCGGCCTAATGTGACGGAAGGACTGGTCGGATAGGCCGGAGCTCTATGAATTCATTTGTTTGCTGACCAATACCAGAAGGCAAAGTTTTTATAACGAAACTCACTGTTATAATATTTTCTCACTTTTTGCTCAGTTCTGTGCCCTTCATTTATCTTAAGCTACGTAGAATGTGAACACGGCCGCTGCCCGGTGAATCATAGAAGCAGTTACTGGTTGCGTGTGCAGTTAAAACAGAAGGATCTGTACTGGTAGCTTATGTATGTTTATATATTGCATTGCCCGTTTCAAGAATTGGAGAAAAAGGAAGTTAAAGCATACAAAGTGCATTTTAACATAAATTCTATAATGCCTAACTTAAATGTAGGAAAGATAAACAAAACATTAACATAAATCGTATTAATTTCGTAATCTTTAATTATATTGTAAATATTATTAATTTCGTAATCTTAAGAAAATTGACTCAAACTGATTTTATTTTTCACTAATAAATGATAAAATATATATGAAAAGGTAATTCTAAGATAAGAGTCAAAACTTACAGTTTTTAGGCTTTCGAAAAGTCTTTAATATATGACTTAGTTGACGCCTTGCCTTACTCATTTAAGAAAACTAGGCCGGGTAGTACGGAAGCCGGATAATCGCGAACCGGGTACACGGGAGTTTACTGTACTTATCATTTAGACGATTCGAAGGAGCCTACATTGTTGTAGCAAACTAGGCCTGGTTTATTCATTTTTAAACATGATTGTATTCCTACTCACAATGCGAAACTGGATTGCTGACATGGTTGTTGAGGAATCGGTCTCACCTGTTCAAAATTCGTATCACAGATTTCGGAATAACCGTTTAATGAATTGAAACACTATAAACCTCAACACCTCACATTAGACACACAGTTTAACAATTCTCTTTTTATAAGAATGATGGGCGATTTCTCACTTGAAACACTCCCAAAACATACAGACAGCCTTCCCCATGGAATAGCAACCGTCACTGAAGCAAAAGGGACCTCACTTCATATTAGTTACCAACACAACTGCTTGTTAAGCAAAATATAAAAATATCCGGGTCCTTTTATTATGTAGTGTATATAAAGCAACATAAAGTTAAAATTCTAACATTTATGCAAATAAAGCGATTAACATAATAATATTTATTATAATTCATCATGCCTGATTTACTGCAATTTAAATTATATATGTTCGAACGAAGTAAAACCGAGTATCGTGTCTCTGGTGTCCTAAGCTCTGTTCTTTTAACATGTAGATTCTGAATTATGCAGCACTAATTAAGAAAGAGCGGTTATATTGTCCTTGCTATTGCTGTTAAATTCTGGGCGTCGGTAAATAGGTATTTTTAATCAATATTTTTATAATTAATCATTATTATAAAAATATTGATTAAATATTGACCTATAATTATAATTAATCATTATAATTATAGGTCATTAAAGGAAGAATTAAGAATAATACAGTTTTTTGGGGTGGGGAAGTAGTTGGCCAAAGAAAAAAAAAATTCACATTCCGATTTAATATTTATAATACTGAAAATGGAATCTCAATAATATACCTATATTATTTACTCATTCAATTCATTCTTCAAAGTTCAGTTCGTCCTTTGATACATTCTTTAACCGTGGATATTCTTTAACCTACTTTACTATTTATATTCACTTTTTGCCACGAAACTGCAAACGGTAATATTTTACAAGAAATTAAATTATAAAAAAATGATTAATTTATTTATGGATTAAAGGAAATTATTATGAATGAATTAAATTGTAAAAAGCAGATATTTTATTGTAATATACATTACATAAACAGTTGGCTTATGTTGAATTCTTAGCATTTGACTCCAACAAAACAGTTCTTCCTAATTTGCTTATATCACAAAAGAGTAGCTGCCCATATTTTAATTAGCTTGACTTTAACCAGATAAGATTAAAAAAAAGAAAGAGTAAAATAGAATAAATTAGAAAATCTTACTAATTTATTTCTGTAAAAAAAACGATTAGATAAATAAAATGCTTCTTTTCTTACGGTTCAATAAAATTTGAAAAAACGTGCACGTGCATTCGCTCTATCGTCCTAACTCCCCAGCCCTGTACAAAACTGAACCTGCGATTTTTTTCTAACAGTTCAGCCGAAAAGTGATTAAGGCAGTCGATGAAAGTAAAAAGCAGCTATCATTCATCGTGTTGATTTATTGGCCTACCGATCAAAAACAGTCAGAGAAATCCGATACTTGATATTTTTATCAGTACTTCTTCCAAATATTAGCACAAATTTGTGGTTCAATGAACAACAGTTGAATCATTCTTTCAATTAAACGTTGTTGACAGCCTTCCTATTTATTTCTTACTTAATCGATCAAAAACAGTCAGCAAATTTTCTCAATTCATATGAAGAGCTTTACTGTTATCAGCCTGGTCAGAGAAAACGGTGTTCATTGTACTAATCGCCACAATGATCTCACACGATACGAACTTCTAGATATGATCTTCTTGGCAGCTTTCAGTACCCGTTACTATCTTCCGAATTAACATCTTAAAAACATATTAGACAAGGATTATTTTGATATTGTAGTGACGTATTTTCGAACTCAAAGAAAGGTGGATCCGATGTGAAAAGCATTTTGGTTGGGCCCAAGAAAGCTGTAATAGAGCGGAGAATAAAGAAATCTACTTTATATTGAATTTTATAAATTATATTCTAGAATTGTTATATAATGTGAAAATGTCTGTTAATTTTCCATTACAATTTCAGTTTTCCTTGTTCCTCATAAAGTTAACATGTGCACTGTGAGATCTGAATTTCTCTCTAAAAATCCCATTAATAAAGAAAGGTAGTGAAACTATGACTTTTCAAAAACAAGATATTGTTCTCAGTATAGATAGTTCAGTTCCATCGGGCCTTCAGCTACCCAATCCTATCCCGCTTTCCCCTTTTTAATTTAATAGTTTAATTGCTTTATATCTCATTTATTATATTATTTTACAGTTTATTCTATTATTTGAAGATTCATATAACTTTTTGTGAAAATTTCTCTAGCCCTTTAGGGTCTTTTTTAAAATCATCATATTTTCTTGAATATAGATGCTTTTTTTAATTAAAATATTATAGTATAGCTCACAACAAACAAAAACGTTGTTGAAAGTCACGAATTTTTATCAGATTTCTGTGAAACAGGATATTTTGTTCCCCATTAATTTCCGTTTCATCACCCTGATCGCTTCACTGCAAAATGCGAGTTCTATCTTATTTTTTACAGGAAGAGAATTCAAAGCCAACTTTTCTGAGAAATTGAAACTGAAGATGGAAATCCTAATGTCATCATATATTATATTTAATACTGGAAATTCCTGTTTTATACATGGGTTAGATCACGATAATTAACTATTTTATTCTGGAAATCCCTTTTACATAATAAAACTAGATTATATTAAGGAATCACATGATTTTAGGGAGTTTTGAGACATAATGAAAAAATATTTTTAACTCTTGTACAGGGTGATCTAATAATCATACAAACCCTTCAAAAATATTTTATTACAATAATGCCTTTATGAATAAAACTGCAAATATGCACTAAACTGAAAAGATGATTATTCTGAGAAACAACCTCGTCACAGTTCGGGCTTAAAATGTGATATTTTTTTCTCAAACATTATTTCACAAATTTAAGATGGCTCCCTGGAATGTTTTTTTATCTCATTTTCAACGTTTTGTTTGGAGTGTTTACATAAATATGTGGCACAAACTACTAAAGCTGGAAATTTCAGATCTTGAACTATTAAACGATGGTTTAATTTATTGGCATTTTGTCCCGACTTTTTTTCCTCATCAAATACATATCCTGCATGTTTAAATCGAATTACTTCCACGAACATCTCTTTAAATTACATCTCCCGCTGGTGTGGTGTGGTGTGGTGTGGTGTGGTGTGGAGAGGGGGGTGCCAGCTCAGGTGTCATCCTCGTCATTTCAAAATTTCGAGGTCCGTCCCAAAATAGTCCTAGTGCTGCTTTAAAAATGGGACGTTAATATAACTAGACTAAACCTTAAATTACATCTCCGTAAAAACTCTCTCTCTCATAAAAACTGTTCTGCTTGGTATCTATATCTTGCCGATTTTTGCTTCAAATTTGAGTGATACATTAAATGTGACAATGTGAGGATATACTTCAATAAAGCATTTTTTCATTAACTCACATTTTGGAATTTATGATATTTTATGTTGCCCGGCTTTTCAAGTACCTTGAACCTCACTTAATATATAATCAATAATGTGTGATAACTCATAATTATCCCCCATACTTTTTAATTTAGATATATTGCCATCAACTTAATATTTATAATAGTTAAATTTTAATTTGGATGAGTTCTGAATGTTTTGCTTCCAGCTGCGTTTGGATTAGTGTTTGAATTAAAAGTTTTCACCAAAAATTCAATTATTAGTGAAAATTTAAACACATTTCGTCTTCTTGGTTTCAAAATATCTTAAGTCCAAATTTTTATGAAAAATGCTATTTGCTTGGATTTTGGTAGGAAAAAAAAATCGACAAATACTGTTTTAATACCCTCATAAATCACTTCATCGAATTAGTGTTCTTAATGGACGTTTTAAAAACCTTTTATTAGTGCTGTTAGTAGACATTTTAAGCAATTCTTGACACGTCATGAATATTTTCCATTTTTTTTTTAATTACAGGATTTTTAACTTGAGCGACGATTTTATTTCCTCTTAAAAGTTCCTCTAGTAAAAATTTTCACCAAAAAGCTTAAGTTTTGGTAAAAATTTAATTGCATTTTCTGTTTCCCCGGAAGAAAGCTGCACTTAAGAAATTATGAATAATTAGTTTAATTTTACTTATTATGAAATAATTAAGATTCTTAACTTTTAGGTTTTATTTCAGGTATCATTTATTGGTTTTTATTTCATTGAATAAGCAAATTACTTTACATGTTCAGAAAAAATCTTTTCACTTGTTCTCTTTATACCTATAAGAAAATACTGGATACTTAATTATAGTTTCAAAACAGAAGCTTTTGAAACCTTTCTTAGATTTATTGTTATTATATGAAAGTATTAAACACATATTGTGACATGTGTATTCCTTTATAACTTCTCTTTGGGGGGGGGACTGGAAAAAGTAATACCACTCTTCTTCGACTCTGAAATATATTTAAATTCAAAGTAATGTAATAAAAGCTCTTAAAGTTATTTTTTTGTATTAAGCATTTGAGAGTTGTGAATGTGAAGTGAAGTATTGGTAAAAATGTCAATAATTCCTTAATAAGAAGGGGATTCACAAAACGAGCTCAGTTTGGTGATCCATGACATACATTTGTCGATACAAGCTTTTTATCATGAGCTTTAAAGAACGAAAGTTCTTTACTTTTCGACATGATCGCCATTCAAATTGCTTCGCATGATTTTAAATTTCTTCTTCGAAATTTAAAAAAAAAAATCACTTCCACGTATTGAAATAATCCTTTTTCTATATCGTAAAATAGAATGCAATTTACTTTTTATGTTAGTCTCGCGGTGGCGTATGCGAATTGAAGGGAAATCATCCGAATGAAGCTGCTGGAGTATTGAAGGGAAATCATCCGAATGAAGCTGCTGGAGTATTTATTAACTTAAGACGCCTACAAGCTTATTTTATATGGTTTAAACCCCAACCCATTTGAAACCCCAAATGATGAAGTATTTATCCTTCATTAACAGGGTATTGAAGAACGACGTATTTAGAGGGAATTTTTATTTCGTTAGATTTAGTCGACGATTTAGCTATAAATACTAATTACACTCTTCAGCAACCTAATGAACACTTGTGTACAGTGGTGTAGAAAGGACGTCGCATTTTCTTGCATATGTGCAGTACGAGTTCCGCAAATACACCAGATTTTAGGGTTTTTTTTAAAGTATCTAAAATTGTTACATGAAATTTTTCTTGTGCTATTTAATACCAGATAGGAGTGGAAGCTACTTAATTATAATAAATCTTCATTTAACAGTTACAAGATTTACTGATTATAATTAATTTTCGAAAAAGTATGCAGAATGTTACAAGAAATTGTTTTTCCAAAATATTTGTCTTGAATCTTCTTTCAAATGAAGGTTTAATTACTGTAGTCTAGATAATTAATGTAAATATGACTTCTCCAACCATATTGCGATTAAATTTGGTTTGATGACAATATCATTTTCACTGCATGATGAGCTAACATTTGCTACTTTTATTTGTCTTACTGATTAAGTTCCATTTTAAAGCTGTTAAAATACAGACTCTATTATTTTGAATTATAAGTAGAAGACATTGATGGCATTCATCTATCTTCCACACAGATACCCGGTGAACATATTTGATCTATTACCCACGAATTTAATCTGACTTCAAATAAATGATTGAACTAGGTTTCAAATTTTTTCCTTGAATCTATGAGCATAGATTCTTCCATGGCGAATTTCAATGTAAAGTGCATATACAAGACAGTTAATTAATATGAACACATCTGCAACTTATCACACCTATTTTTGTGCAGTGTTTATTGCAAAAATACAATCTTATTGAATTTTTCGTTTCATATTATCGGAAATTGATATACACTTTTTTTTTAGGATTTAATGATTCTTAAAAAACTACACAAGTTATATGATTTATACAGATTAGATTAGTAAAATAGGAGAAAACTGGTGAGAAGGGGAGGTATTTTTGAAAATGACTACTAAAAATTGGAATGTTTGATAATTTTTAAGGAAGTTCTCTCCCCCCCCCCTTAGTTTCGGCATGTAAATTTCACCATAAATAATTCTTAATCTTTCATAATTGCTTGGGTTGGGTTAGGCTTTTTCTATCCAAAAGCCCTTATTTTGATTATACTGATTCAGATTAAGTCTAGATATCAAAATAATAAGTAAGAAACAGAAATAAATACTAATGTTTTGTAAAACATAGCTAAACAATAATTAAGTAAGCATACATATGCTGACTTTCCGTGATTCTTCCTGAAACTTGGTTTTAATTAATGATTTTTTAATAAATCATGTGATTAATCAATATTTTTTCTCATCATTTTTATTCACAAATAGTGCATCTATCATTCAGGTTATAAATTCTTCAAGGGGAAATTAAACGATATTTTAGTTTCAAACTTCCCTTCTGAATTCGATTAGATGAGAGTCTTTGGTCTAGTGTCTTCGATATTCTTCATCATTTGAAAGTTTTCGGATTTCATGATTTATGCTTTTCTCATTTCTTTTTCTTAAATCATAATAAGCCATAACAATGAAAAAATGCACGTTAAGTTTTAAACTCAAAAGAATATTATTGCATGAAATGTCACAAAGTTTGTCAGCGAAAATGCGAAATTAGAAATATAACCAGAGATAAATTTGTTAACTGAAGCATGAAAATAAATTTATTAAAAGCATTTTTTTAAATACACTTTTTTTAGTCAATTAATAAAAGACTTTTTAATTTAAATTGCTTTCTACATTTTATTCTTAAATTTATATTTCATTATTGGGAATATTACGGGATCTTATAATCAATTTTTTTTAATTTAATGCCAGATAATTCCATTTTTATGGAATTAGATTTAGATCAATTAATTGATTATTTTAAGACAAATAAAGTATTAAGGAACTGCATTGCCAGCGAGAAAATGCAAGTATACAAAATTTGAAAATTCTTAAACATTACGAAGTGATAAACCATAAAGGTATGGCACGTAACAATACAAAATAAGAGTTTCTTAAAATTGGGACTTAAGATAAAAGCTTTCTATATTCTCTAGGATCTGCACTCTTTCTTTCCATAACAATATTATTTATTTTTTAAAAATTATTCACCTACACTTTGACTGGAATATAATCTTTATATGTATAAAAACGTGATTATCACTTTCACGATGAAGATGAAATCACAACCGTAAATCAAGAAAGTGTGTCCTCTTTGTTTGCATTTTTCCGACATGATACAGAAATTTAACAAAAAAATCCACATTAATATTATCAGGATTAAAATGGGAACTTCAAATCCTTTTTCATCAAGGAGGATTTGGCAGTAATCCGTACATTTGAACCCGAGACCATTTGTATAACTGAATTGACCATTTTCATTTTTTTTATTAAGCTAACTCTTCAGATTAAACGAAGCAAACAGATGTTTTTTATATAATTTATAGTTAAAAATAGAAACATTTTTAATATCTGCTTTAGAGGCGTAATGTAATTTTCCTTGTTATTTATATTAACATTTCGTTTTCGAAAGTACGCAAGCCTTATTTTGCGACATTATGAAACGTAGTCAAATTCCCCCTCCCCTTCATGTCCAAAACCTTGATAGATCTTTGAGAGTTCTTACCAATAAGCCATAATGCCTATGATTGTGGCATACTAATTTGGCATTACATTGATGAATTGTTAAAATATGAAGATTACTTTCATCAACAGAAATTTTTGGAATAATGCTTCAACATTAATTGAACCTGATGGTTCAAGATCATTTCATATAAAGTGGTTTCTATTCACAATAAATTCTATTTGACGAATTATCATTTCTCTCCACATCAAATATATAATGTTTGTTTTTCTTCTGTGCACTAATCAATCTGCTTTCCCATGTCTCTTGCATTAGCAAATATTTAATTTAAAATACCTGAAGTGCTTTATTCATTAAGCTTAGTAAGCAGAAAGTGCATTATCTTGCTAATATGAATATTCAAGGAAATATGCACCCGCCATTAAACCCTTTCGGCCCAAATATGTAGAAACGTCCCAGAGGTTAGGCTTCATGCCCTGTTTGATGAAAATATCCTCCTTTTAGATAGGGCATAGTAGAGAGAACCATTTTTACATGGGGCTTAAGATTTTAATAGAACAAAAATCGAATACAAAAGGCTTAACCCTTAACTGGGGACGTGCGGTCTGTGAGACCACTAGCGATGGATTTTTGGTCACCTTTATTCTATTTTTTGCCCAATTGAATGGATTGACCCTGTAGCTTCCTGTTTTGTGACCTTCAATACACTTGCACTTTTTCAACAGATTTCAGCGGATGCTTTTTAAAATAATTCAGTTATTTCTTTGAACCCGGTCTCTAAGACCGCACCTCCCTGTTAGTGTCCCAGTGATACTAATTCTACAGTGATTCCCAGTGATTGATTTTTATACAAATTCTTAACTTGTATGTTTAAAATGCCCTAGTAAACCGTGCTAGGAAAGTTACACAAGCCGCTAAAAAATGGGCCAATTTTACCCATTATCATTTTTATTTTTTATTTTTCATATAATTGTGGAATTTTACATTATATTGTCTTCTATATACCTTCATATAATGTAAAATTAAATATGATTTAAAAAATAAAAAGTAATATGTTTTTTCAAGAATATTATTTATTGTAACATGTAATTTGAGAAGAAAATGTATGTTCCAACGCGTTTACTTCTTTCAATGATAATATATTTTGAAAAATTTCTAAAACATATCTATATATCAAGAAAAATATCTTCAAAATATATTGACAGTATTTCATACTAATACATTTATTAGAAAATTTAATTTGAGTGTAAATGAAATGTGGTCTCGTAGACTACACCTCCCCAGTTCCTAAAATTTCACCTCCCCAGTTAAGGGTTAAAGAATAGTAAATAAAAATATCCGAATATCTCTTTTCTTAGTTATTATCTTAATTATTTTCTGTAATTTGTTTTTTATTATACAATCTAAAAAAATTATACCAGAAAATTAAAAAAAATAATTACTTATTTTATGCAGTTTTTAAACACTTAGCTCCCTGGTAGTTTTCACACTGAGCTTTATATAATTGTAAAGCCTGAACCCATTCATACAAGCTAAACAATAAACTAGATATTGGCTTTAATTCCGCAAATATTACTTCTAAACATAAATCTTACAGATTTGTATAAAAAAAAAGCTTAGAATTTTACAAAAACGATGAAAAATAAAAAATAAAAATTATATTTAAAAAGCATTTTTAAAAAATTAATTTTTATGTGATTTCCGTACACAAACGATTCGAGTAAGTTAAATACTTATCAGACATGTACAAAATTTCAGCATTGTGAGAAAAAAAATCCTAGATATATATTTCACCATAAGGGGAATAATCACAAAGCAAAGTGTAAACATTCTCCAGATAACTATGATGAAGCAATGCAGAGATATAATCAAATGTAAATACTCTCTCATCTTCAATTCTCTCCCTCTCACTCACGCACAAATTTATTGCAAATTTCATGCACAATTTAATAATTTCCTGATCATTCATTCTCATAAATATTTATCCATTATTAAAAATGAACTCAATCTAATGTACCAAAGATATGGATGGGGGGATGTTTAGAATGATCACAGGATAAAGATCTATAAGGTTTCTATATATGCAGCATTCCTAATAATAGGTGTACGAGTCATCAACGACATAACTACTGCTTTTGGTGATATATTAATTGATTTGTGGTTATTTTCCTCTTTTCATACCTCTGCTTTTATCGCTTATTTAGCGTAAGGGGATTTCATTCACAGAAAATGTATGAAGGCTAATAAATGTAATCATCTGTAATATTTCAATTGCGTAAAAAGCCTCTTTTCTGCGCAACTTTGTAATAAAATTCACTTCGAATTTTTTCTTGGACCGTGGTGACCTGGTAATAAGGTTTCGGCTTGCGGGCCGTCGGATTTCAGGTTCGAGACCCGATTCCACCGAAGAGCCGTCGTGTAAGGGGGTCTGGTGCACATTAAATCCGTCAGGGTCAAACGTCCTCCCGCTGGCGTGGTGTGGTGTGAAGAGGGGGGTGCCAGCTCAGGTGTCGTCCTCGTCATCTGACCGTGGTTCAAAATAACGAGGTTCGTCCCAAATAGCCCCAGTATTGCTTTAAAACGGGACGTTAATATAACTAAACTAAACTCAAATTCTTTCTTTGTCGTGAAGGAATCAGATTCCGCGAATTTTTTTCCTACAATGGTATATTATCTTAAAGGTAAATTAAGGAATAATGCTAATTATCTATTTAAAGAAATTGCAATAAAAACATTCTTTTCTTCGCATGATAATTATTTATCAATACACGTCCTATTAGTATCCATAAATACAGATTGATCTCTTAGTTGACGAGGATTGATCTCTCAGTCGGAACGAGTTTAAAGATTTCAAATAATGTATCAATCGATAGAAATTCAATTAATTATGTAAAGAATTGATTACTTTTTTTTAATAAAAGGACTTTCAACGGCAGAATGCCTTTTTTAGAAATCAGAGACTTTATTCTCAAGTAACCTTGATGAAAATTCACTAAGATAACTTAAAATACAGTTGAAAATATTTTGTAATTTTTATACATAAAAACATTAAGTAATATTATCGCTTTCTAGTGTTTTTTAATAAACTCGATTTAAATAATAAATCGAATAAATAACGTAATACAAGAGCTGATCGAATCCAAGTTATTCAAATGATAGAAACATGCGATTCATGGCAATACATAACTCATATGATACGACCTCCATTTATTAAATGAAAAGATTTTCATATTAATCCTGGTTTCCGGTGGAGTAAGATCAGATTATCAAAAAAACAACCGCTCGTCCAGGCAAATCAAATTCTCTGAATCAAGAATACATGAAAATTGCTGAACAATAAAATTTGCAACATGCATTGTCAATTTTATAGAATGTGCCTGTTTAAATTCAATAGAATGTCACAGTAGAAATTACATAAGACCGTAATTGTTTTTGAAAGATCTTTCCACCCATTAATATTTTTTTATTTGATATATGTAAGAACATAATCTAAATTAGTGAATTTTGTACATTTCTAGACTTTTTGGAATGATTGTAGATTCTTGAACCTGATTTGTGTTTAAGTCTAATTAGCTTCTAAAGATTTTTTAATAATTTTTGTGAATATATTTTAAGAGTAAACCGGAACTGTTTACATTTTAATAAAAGAAAAGTAATTTCTGAAACTCTTTCTAGTACCATGCTTTAATGAAATCAACTATAAAGCAAACTAAATTACATTTCATGCAATGCATCTTTCATGCTCAGCTCTATTTTTATTACTTACTTTTATTTCACTTGACTAGTTCGTATTTCACTTATTATTTTAATATTCTCAGATCTTAATCGATTCAATTTTCTTTTTCTAGAATGGCTTGCTTCTCGAAAGCAAATGAGCCTTCAAGAAGACAGGCGACCTAGTGTTATGGTGACATCTCCGACATCTCCTGATCGCCATCCTTCCATAAGAGGAAGAATCCAGGTTTGTATTATTCAGAAGATTCAGTGGATACTTATGGACTATGCAGATAAATTCTTTCCGCCTCAGATCAATAATTTTAGTGAAAATAAATGCTGCATTTTGAAAATATTAATTGATTCTGGATTAATTATTAATTAATTGTATTCTGGTTAATTCATTTAAATTATTTATTCATTATTCTTTTGCATCAGACCTTCTCCTGCCCAAATTAAATGCAGAAATGCATAGAAAAGTAGACCATTTCGGTGATGGATATCATAAGCTCGGAACCATTAATAATTCATGAAAGTGTTTTTGGAATTAACCAATGTCTCTAATTTAAAGAAAAGTAAAAATGTCGAAAGAATTCTTTTCGAATGCAAAAAACAGGAAATCAAAAATTTCCTTTGCAATGAACATTAATCATAAGAAAAACGGGATAGATCAGTTTTCTTTGTATTTGACATTTTTATAACTTTCAGTTTTTCATTACTTTCTTAACGAATTCTTGAAAATTTCAAGCTAAAGGCAGGATTGTTTTTAGACAAAACAAAAATTTGAGTTTTTTAACATAAGAATCTCTCTTTAAATAAAAGTAAAAAAAAGAAGAAGAAAGGTATAAAAACTGCTATGTCCAAGAAGAAATCGAATTTTGGATTATATAAATAATTCCTAATAGAAAATACCTGGACCTTTTCGAGTTTTTTTAATTTTTCGAACTTTACTAATTACTCAAGGACTGGTAATCAACCATTAAAATCAATATTTTTGGTATTCCTAGAAAAGAATAGTCTCTAAACGTTTATGGAATTGTAATTTTTGTAGGATCTTTTTCTGCTTTAAAATTTGCAGTGATTCCGACACCACAACACCCGATTTGGGTATACAAATTCAAATTCTCTAGAAAAAATTAGGCCGGATGTATACAAAACTTTTGAATTTTTAAGGAACAAATATTGAATGATAAGTAATTTTAATTCAGGCTATCTAGTATTAAATGAAAGTTGTCTTTTTCCGACATATCTCTAGATTTTATCGATCGATTGAAATCATTCTTGCTTTTCCATCAAACATTAATTTAACACAAATAAAAACTGAAAATTGTGTTATAAAGTAGAATTTCATAAATTTGTTAATTATTAAACTTATATTTAAAAAATTATTTCATAGAAACGCGTAAATATTTTGACACCTATCGGAAAAACAATATTTAAATCACTACACAAAATTTTGTGTCATTTTCGTTCAGTAATTCCAAAGATCTACAGCAAAATTCTAAAGCGTGCCGAATGAGATGGTTTTTACTCTTTACGTTTACTATTTCTTTGTTTTCTCTTAATCCTTGGATACTTCACATTAAATCAGGTATTAACAATGCTAATTAGTGTATACTTTTCAAAATAATATTAATGGAAAAAGCAGAGAAGTAACCAATTGATTCAACAAGGAGAATCCATTCGCTAGCATTTTAACGAAATTTTTTTTATGCATACCATATCAGAAAAGACAGGAATTGAATACCATGGGATTGATAAGAATTGCAGATGGTTATGGGAAATCCTTGATTTGTAATTTTCTAAGTAAGAATTTTTCAAAATGTGGTTCAACTAAATGCTGATGAATGCAGTTATAAGCATATAATTGAGGGAAAATATGAAAAAAAGAAAGTAAAATAATAAAACTGTGAAATTTTCATATAATGTAAAATTTTTAAAAAATGAAATAGAAATTTAAAGCTGTTTAAATCAATTTTCTTATGTGTTGTTCCTTCTGAGGAAAAGTAAATGAATATAAATTTTGTTTGGTAAAAATTTTACCATGAAAATTATATATATTGATAAAGAGATTTTTCATAATAATCATCTTGTTGCCATCTTTCAGCTACTCTAAAAATAATTTTAATTAAATATTTTTTCATATCAGTTATTTAATTATTTCTTCAAATTACTTAATATTTTAAAAATATGAGCATTGTATAAAGAATGATATAATAAAATGTCGAAAGTTGCGGTCTTTGAAAAACTAGTTTCATATATCGGGAATAAAAAAGCCAATTTCAGATGAGAAACTCATGTAAAGATAAGTAAATGAAAACAAAATCTTTTATTCATATTAATTTTTATTTTTCTGTAACTGAACATGAAAACAAGAATATGTCATTTTTTATTCATATTTACATATTCGTTTCGCGCTAGTTCTTTTGGTGCACATATTTATAAAAACAGTTATGAGACCCAATGTGTAATGATCGAATCGACTAATAAAAAGCAAGACAGAAAGGAAAATTTACAAGAATAGCCTATTTTCCATTTTTATGTACATTGAGACAACCGCCTAAAAATTTTCTTGCATATCTTAAGCTATCTTGTGTCAAATGCATAATATTCATATTCAGAGGATTCTAAATATTGCATAAATTAAAAAAAAAACCTTGAAGGTTGCCATTGGACCATTTGAAGATGATAAGAAAATAAATATAAAGATGGCTCCTTAAGCAATAACGATTTACATATCTTTAATGAAGACAATAAATCAAACAGTTCATTTTGCCTGAATTTAACATTTGTGGAGAACAAGTAATAACTATTTCGGACTTTGCATAATCATATTCATCTCGCTTATAAAAAGCATCTGCTTAGTATTCTATCTGCGCTATAGCAGATTTAAGATGTTAATATAAGATGTTCTGCAATATGTCAAAGGATGTTATACAAAGACGAATATAAATGCAAAAAATATAACCACAGCTAATTCTTTCCTAGGGCTCAGCGAATATTAGTGAAGGACCGTATATTACCAAGGATGAAAAAAATCAAGAAAATTTTGAAATATAATTAGACTTCAAGAATAGGGAGAATTTTTAGAAAACTAAAACCCAATATCAATTTATACTAATAAATTTAATCCGTAATACTGCTTTTGGTAGAAGTCTTCATATGAAATCCCCCCCCCCCTTTCTTTAGGCATATCGATCATTAGCTTTGTATGAAATTAGAATTTTTCTTATTCATACAAAGCGCGACTTCTTTTTAGAATATGTTACATAGAATAATGCAATGAACATCATCAAGAAAGGAGCAACTTTTCAAATATGATCATGGCAAACGCAAATGCATCTTATTCATTCATAATTTTCTAAAAATATATCATATCATTATAGAAGGTAAAACCTCTAGAATATACTACAAAACTTTTCTACAAATTCATCAACAGCTATTATAGTATTTATGGCAAATCCAAGTTAAAGCTGAATTTTTCACATCAGAAAGAAGCGAAAAATAAATGAAAAGTTTATGCAATCAATGGGGCCGAGTAATCATAATTGCCAATCATTTTAGATAAATGTGAATCCTCAGCAGGATCTCTAGAAAGTCCTTAATTCTTCCAAAGCCAAATTGCGTAATCATTGTTTTACTGAAGATAAAGCCCCGGGGGACGCCTGGAAATGAGGATGAGATGCTTCCGATATGGTGGTTGTATCTCGCCACCCTGGATGTTACACAAAACGGTGGGGGATCTGGCTCCTATCATCGATAACGGGACGTACTTCCTTCGGGAAGGGTTTGTACTGTGGCCGGTGATGGCCCTTAGGACTCAACCACAGTTCCCGCCAGTGTTGCTATTGCGGCGGTCCGGTCATTCAGTTTTCTTTATCCGTGTGCCTTCGGGCGGGTCGGCGAGTCAGTGATATGACTTACTGAAAATCAACCAATCGTTCTTCATTTGCGCTTGTATTTTAGTAAGGTACTTAAAATCTGCATTTTGGCTGCCCTCATTTTTATGACTGAGATTTTTCTTTTTGATGCGGGAACTTCAAGAATTGATTCCATTATTGAGGGTTAAAGTTCTCACTAAAAATGACAGCCCATGATTAAAAACCACAAATGTGCCTTCAGTAGCCATCTTATAAGGTAACTTTATGATATAAATCAAAACTTTTCTAGGCGGATTATCAGTTTCATCGATTTTTGAGATGAGTTTTGATAATTATAATGTGAAAAATTGAGTAATTAATCTTTTTAATAACATTTGTGTAACCAAAAATATGTGACACACATTTTTTTCTTATATATGACAAGTTTGATAGTCTTATATGACAGGTTTGTGCATTGACTGTCTCTATTTATTTAGCTCTTTCTACCTAACAGAAATTTACATTTGAGAAAGTTTTGCATAAATATATTGCATACATTAAATTAGGTTTCAACTTAATAATTCCTTCCTATATGTTATTATTATTATTATTGTGTATAAAACGTCAAAGAAGATTCAAGATTACTTCTGGGATTTGTAATAAGTTGTATTTCGGAGGCAAAAACGAAATATCATCAGAACCTTAATATTTCATTTTAGTAACTGTAAATAAAGCAGAAAATTGTAATAATTAGATTTAGGCAACAAAGTAAGCTCAAAATAAAGAATATATTAAAGAATGTAATAAGATTATAAATATTTGTTCTGGAAATAAAATTCTTACTTTTTTCTTTTATCATATTGCTTTTATTGAATCTGGTTGACTTTCAATCGGTGAATCAGGATACGTTTTTCCAAGATTGTAAATACCATTATAAGGTACGAAAAAAATGAAGCTCATCTATAAACCATATTTTTTTAAACATCAAGTGCACAAGTAAGTGACTAAGTGACTAGAAAGTTAATTTACGGAAATGCCTGGGTCAGTAACATCATTAAGAATTGTTTCAAATAAATCTGAGAAAGGATTGTCGTTCCAAATACATTGCCATTCTGAGGAACTTACTGAAATACAATTTTAGTGTTTATCAGTAAAGAGTGGCAAAGGAGTTTCTACCTTACATACACTGAGAATATTAAGTTCATAGTAGTTCCATTTCGAACTTCTAATTTGTTTTCCTAAAGAGGAAATAATTCTTATTTTCCATCATCTCTGGAGTTATTTCCAGTCGATATTGCGATGTGAAAGAAATGACTTGTAGCAAATCTTATCCACATCACCGAAAGCTGATCACCTTTCAAGGCATATGATTACACAGAAGTAAATTGAATATTCCTATGTAAAATCTATTTACTTCAATGCAGTGTTCAATCCTGACACTGAACTTAGAGACTGACTTTTTGCAATTACAGTACACTCCCGAGTATCCGGCCTAATGTGGTGGAAGGGCAAACGGGATAGCAAAAACGCCGGATAGGCCGAAGTTCTATGAACTCATTTATTTGTTCGCCAATACCACAAGAAACCAAATTCAATGTTAAAATACATATTTCCTCACTTCTTATTGAGCACCAAGCCTTCCATTTATATCAAGCCAAGTGCAATGTGAAAGCTGTCGCGGCCCGATGAATAATAAAGCAGTTGCCGGGAACGTGTCGAGTTAAAATAGGAGACTCTGTACTGGTAGTTTATATATGTTTATATACTGCACTGCACCTTTCAGGAATTTATTAGAGAAAAAGTAAGATAGAAGATATAAACTATTCACATTTCAACACAAATTATGTATTGCCTAACTTAAATGCAGGAAATGTAAATAAAACATTAACGTAAATCGTAGGCCTATTTCTTAAGAAAATTGACTCAAACTGATTTTATTTTTCTTTGATAAATTATTATACAGATATGAAAAGGTAGCTTTAAGATAAGAATTAAAACTTACAGTTTTTAGTCTTTTTAAAAAAGTTTTTAATACGTCTGTTACACACTGACAAAACAATGAACAACGAGCAGAACTCTGCTCTTTTCCTGTTACAACTTGTATTTTGCATACGACACGGCACATAGGAGACTCATAGCAGATGCCCCTTCCAATGCCTTGACAATGTTGCTAATGCAATGCCTTGCCTTCCTCATTTAATCACGACGACAAAAAAAAAAAAAAAAAAAAAAAAAAACTAGGCAGGATAGTACGAAAACCGGTTACTTGGGAGTGTATTGTAGTTGAAAAATTGGATTCGATAAAGCGTCAGTCTTATTTCAATGTTATTTTGCAAAAAAGTTCCACATTTGTGTTCTTTAATTGTTATACAAAATTTCAAATCAGCAAAAAGATTGTGTTCTCTGAATTATTTGCAAGGAATTCCACAAAAATATTGCAATCTTGTCTATTCCTTGTTACATGCATTCCACAATCTTGGTGAAATTACTCTTGCAGACCTCTGTGCAGGATATGCAAAGAACTGAACGATTTAATAAACTAGCGTCTGCATCTTATTACAGGTGAGACTTTGGTACGATATCCGATCTCTGCAGTTAGTGGTCACCATTGTAAAGGCTAGCATTAATCCGCCTAAGTCAGGAAGAATGATCAATCCTTACCTAAAAATGTTTTTGCTTCCAGACAGAAGGTAAGTAGTTAAATGTGATAAATGAATTAATTTTCTCTTCAGTTTATGTCTGTTTTCACAGCTTTAAAACTTCATGTCGTTTTTTGCTTCTCTCATTTGGATTTGAAAAGAGAATAACAGAGGAAGCAATTTGTAATGAATTCAATTTCTTTTGGAAAATGGTTCATTAATAACACTCTCTTAGGAAAGAAATTTCTTGAAAATCTAATGATAAAATAGTTTTAAATGCTTTTTTGCTTGACACTTCTAACAGTAATATTTTAGCAATAGGCTTATATTATAGCAATAGGCAAATAGCTTTATAAAATTATATTAATATTTACCTGAAAAGTTAAATTTTAAATAATATATAATTTATTATTATTTAAATTACAACAAAATAATATTTTATTTATTATATTTATAATCTAAACATATAAATCACTTCTTTAAAAATGTATATGAAATTATAGAAGTTTATCAGTGATAAAGGGAGTTAGTTAGTTATATATTAACGTCCCGTTGTAAAGCAACACTAGGACTATTGAGGGAAATGATAAGGGGAAGAAAGCAAATTAATGATTAAATTTGATTTTTGTCTATTTTTTAAACTACTATTATTAGTATTAATTTAACTTCTAACTTAAGCGTCATCAATAATAGGGAGCTAATATAGTAATAATGCGCAGATACAAACTGCTATTGCTCAAAGAGTATGGTGACCTTTCTAGTTTCAGCAATAATACTTGTGCAATTCTATTCTTGTAATTTCAATGGCTAATTTACCTGTTTAAATTTCAAACATATTATTTACCTTAATGGCTTATTTTTCATGTTTTATATATCTTGCTTAGACGCTAAGATTCTTCCCACGATAAAATAATTTTGAAATAATCCTCTACTGTGTTTTTATTGTGTTCGTCAAAACAGCCTTTATTCCTCGTAGATCAGAGTGTGGTATTGAGAATGGTGGAAGAATTCATCAAACAATAAAAGCATTCTTAATATTTTCTGTGGGGAAGAATCTATAAGCTTAAATATTACAAACTCATTAGCACAACGCGTATTTTATTAGAAATTGCAGAATAATATTTTATTTTGTTTCTGCATTCTTCAATTCTTTTTTAAATATGCTTTCTGAAATAAAAAATGTCTTACTAAATTAGTATAGCTCTTTGATTATTAACTACTTCTAAAAATGCAATTTCGAAGAAATATTTTAATTACAGATATGGCAGAATGGATGCAATCTCTCCAATCCTCGAAATTAAGCGGAGAACTCTGAACTTTGCTCAAATATTGAATACCATATTTCAGCAATTTTCCTGTCAACACTTATAGCTTGAAACAAACGCTGCACTCCAAACTCGGACACCATAGGAAAAAAACTTGTTCTGCGGAAATATTTTAATTAAAATGAATTAGAAAAACGCTAAAAGGGTTTTCTAACAGTGAATTTATAGTACATCTAAAAACAGAACCATATAGCTCCAATTAACAAATTATGATTAACAATTGCGACATAAGAGTAAAATTTATGAAAAAGAACTCTTAAGCCAAACTCGGATATCTCACAATTCAGTATCTCACAATTCAGTACGGTAAATTCGACATTTGTGGATCCGATGACATGCCTTATATTTGAAAAAACCGAACAAGGAATTGAGAGCAAAAACTTTGAAAGCAACTATGAAACATGGCGGTGGATCAGTATGGGGAGTCGTTTTCAGCCACTGGCCCAGGGATCCTGCATTTTATTGATAGGAGAATGGATCATAGAGTAAAACTCGACATTTTAAAGAAAAAATTTTCCACGAAATATGCAGAAACTTTCTCTTAGCAACGAATTTCGAATTTATTAGGATAATGATCCGAAAGATAAATCTTATCGGGTGCGTTCTTGTCTCTTATATAATTGTCCTCAACAGTATGGACACTCCACTCCATAAAAGTCATGGGAATACCTTAAGAAAAAAGTCCGAGAACACGAAGTTTCCATTAAAGATTAATTGAAAAGAGTATTGTTGCAGGAATGGAAAAGTATTAAACCTATATTTTTTTTTTTGAAAAATTGATGCAATCTATGCCTAAACATCTTAAAATGGCTATAAAAAAATCCAGAAAACAAACTATTAATTCATTGGAGATATTAACTAGTTTTTAAAATCTTCTTATCCGTCCGAGTTTGGGTTGCGCATTATTTTTTTGACATACTTCCTAGTTAAAATGGGTTAAAATTAATTTATAATTTTTATTCGCTTTTATAAATACAATAGATGCAATATTGAAAATTCATTTAACTATGTTTCTTATCATTTTTGGATTAAAAATTCTGATTGTATTAGCATGTTTTCGTTGGTGTCCTAGTTTGGCTTGGAGCGACTGGATGTGTGAAACGATTTTCTTCAGATACTCAAAACTCCTTTTCACTGATTCTTCCAAATTTTCAGCGAATTTATGGGGAGGGGGATATTTTTCCCTGGCTAATTTGTTTTTAAGAAATCACGTTGTGATTTTCTTTTAAAACAAAAGATTTCGAAGCAAAGGCGAACGTATATTATAAGAAAAAAATATCCGGACACTTTCAGATTTATACATTTTTTTCGAATTTCTCGAAAAAGGTCGACTAGAAATGGAAGAAGCAGAAAATGATTTGTATTCACTGCGTTTCACAGAAAGCTAATAAGGAATTGTAACTTTCATTAATAGTATGATTTGCGGTACAGTATTCATGTGTAGTTTCCTAGAAACAGTACCTATCCACGGAAAGATATAAATGATTTTTTTAAATCCACAAATTATTACATGTATTTTGCTTAAAATGAGTTAAGGTTTCACTCAAAATGTGATGTATACAGAATATGAGGTAATACATCCTTTAAGCTTTCTATTAACATTTGAATAAAGTATTTCGAATATTTGCTGTAAATAACTTTTAACTGGGCATTTTCGATACGCAGCAATTTTTTTTTCTTTCATAATTTCAAATCCAGATATATAGGGCAACTTATATGAAAACTCCAGTTGACTACCATTAAGGCAAACTAGCAAAGATATCAACATTGCAACCAGCTGAATTTCAGTTACTCTTTAGAAGAAGATAAATTATGAAGATTTTTCAGTCTAATATATATTAAGTTTGAATCTTCGAAAAGAAATGCTGAATTGTATAAATGTTAGAATCATAGTTAATACCTCTTCTTATTTATAAATTAAGTCATTAATGTCGATTGTAATAATATAGGCATTGCAAATGGTTATAAATTTTAATACTTTGATCACATTTTTTACGCTGGAAACTTGATATAAATTTTCTGCACATGTGCGTCAGATAATTTTCCACTATGCCTTGTTATTTACGACCAATGCTTCATACAAAACTCACGCGATCGTTTAATTTTTTTTAAATATTTATATTGGATTTTTAAAGGTAAGAATCATACCTTGCATTTTTATAAATTAAGTTCATAATTTATATTGCAGTAAATTAGGCATTCTCAATTTTATCATTTGTTTTTCACTGTTTGCGCACATAACCAGAATTAAAGATATATAAAGGTTTTTTTTTATTTAAAAAAAACATTTTTTTTAGTGTATTGAAATAGATAAATTATTATTCTGGCAAAAATTTGGAAGACAAAACCAAAATCTTAAAAGTGCAAGGCTCAGATAGAAAAACTTTAAATTACTTCAAATCTTAATGTATAATGAATGTTTGGGAGTTTTTTTATTTCATATAATATTCATTGTAGCATTCTTCTTTCGTCTTCCGAGCCTCAAGTTTTTTAAAATATTTTTTCTACATCCAAAATTTTGATTTAAGAATTATTTTTCTTTGTTAATGCATCGATAAAAACATTTGTTAAAGTTTTTTTATACATATTAATTTCTAGGGTTTTATGGTAAAAAATGCGTAAAATACTTAAGCTTTATCATCGAGTCGTCTTGCTGTCGCTGGAATGGCTTACGCAAACCTACAGATCTAATCAACCATCTTATCTTAAGGCTCCCCCCCCCCCATATTTTAATCAGTGATTTGAAATTTTATGGTGAAAAAAATTACCTCCTATGAACATTCTAGATTTCTAAGAATAAATATTCTGATATATATAATCTGTATATTTAGCATCATACTAGGATAGTGAATATTTTAATTCGCATGCGTAATATTCCTATTCAAAAAATATGTTTATTTAATTCTTATCTTTTTATAATATTCTTAATTTCTTACTCCAATAATTATTTACCAAATATATGAGTATTAAAATAAAATTTTAGAAACTTGAGATTCTTATAGAAATACACTAAACTGGAATTTTAATAACGTTTAAAATATATTTTAACTTCCAATGAATATCAAATAATTTTTTCATTGCATTGTGTGTTAGTTTCCGATAAAAAAAAGTATTTTCTATTTTTTTCTACTCTAATAAAAAGGTATTTAAATCCACTTTATTCTCTACTGTTCTATCTTTAATAAGTTTCATAATTCTTGATCATAAGCAATATGAAATCTAAAAACCGATTTCTAAAATTGAAAAGCAGATGTAGCCATGTCTGTAAATTCAACTAAATTAGTGTATTAATTGATAATTAAGAAATATTCTATTTTTCTAGGAACCAATAAGTAAAAAAGATTTCAGAACTCTAGACATTAAGAAATGAAAAGGCGATTACAAAATTCCATCTTTATAAACATGAAACATGTGAAGCTAGTCCAATCCGAGTATTTAAATTTCAAATAGCTTTATGTTTTGCTTATCTTGCAGGTGCATCCCTTATTAATATGAATTGAGCCCTCCTTTTTCAACAATAACAGCTGCTACTTTGTAAAGAAGGTTATCCTCTAGAGTGCAGTGGGAAAAAATTGATTTTTTGAGCATCGAATTTTAATAGGGCTCAAAAGTTGTGTTTTTGTATGCTAATCGACGGATGAATGATGAAATAAGCTATTCCTTAATTCTCTCATTAAGCCTAAAATCTGGAAAAAAAATGACACAGATTATGGTTTTTGTTTTTTAATAGAGTCTAAATTGTCTGATGAAACCATTTTGATCTTCTTGAATGATGGAAAAGATATTTCTCTTACAAGAAGGAATTAAAATGTATCGAATATTAAGAAAGAATCTTCACGTTACATGAGCCTGGAAAAATAGTTTAAGAAAATTATTTTTTAACTGACTGATTATGGTAACAAAACAAGTCATACAGTATAGGAAAATTTGACTATCCATAACGTAGAGGTGAATATTTAGAGATCATTTGCTTGTTTCACTTCAACAAGTTAATATTTATATGAATGACTGAAAAAAGAAACGAGGGGATCAGCATCATTCTCAGGGAAATTTGGCAAACAACTGTTTAATTGCCAAAAAATACCTGTAATAAATTTCAAAACTATGAAATTAAATGTACGTGACGCAAATAGAACTGAGCTTGAAAGGCCTGCAGTGTCATCTAAATATTTCCAGAGCAATTCAGTGCTTCCCAGATTAGACTATAAGAGATCCAATACCTCTCAATCACTTTTGATAAGTGTTCCGAGAAAATCGTGTTTAACGGCTGCTCATTTCCAAAATAAGTTTTACAAAACGAACTGAAGAGGTTTGTAAATTATATTGGTTCGACATATATTTCTACTTGGTTCAACATATATTTCTACTTGATTCGACATTAAAAGATATCAATTCGAATCTTTGTGAAATAAAAAATTACTTTTAAGGTTGCTTCGGCAAATGAAATGTTAAGCAGATGCTATTAAAAGAATGATTGATTCTATGATTGAATAAAACCTTTTTTTCTGTCACTCAGAAAACATGTTTTTGATTTGGATATCGGATGATGCAATAATTGGGTCACAGAAGAATATTAAAGGCAAAGTCTGAACTCTCTTAAAACATTTTCATTGAATGGGCTAAACTGGACTGATAGATTGGATGAAATGAGTCGCTTCTCTCCGATGATAGAATGTCTAACAAGAGATTGATTTTTTTTTTCTGCAGGATAACACTGTGCTGAATTCAATTGTTAAAATTTTCATAGTCTAGTTATTGAAAGATATGACAAATTAGTTACAGAGTCTGCAGATTATCTTTGCTCTTGAGATCCACAATGCGCAAATTTAATTTTAAAAAATTAGCCACATATTTGACTAAATAAACATAATTTAACTTGCTCTAATTGTTTAGTCTGGTCATTTCATAAAAAAAAAATAGTGAAGGATATCGGATATGAATCTTGTCAAATGGAATGAGTAAACATTAAAGAATCATCCCAAAATATGGTATTTTTAATCACAATACATCCATTTGTAAAACGATAGCATCTCAATTTTGCATTTAAATTCGATAATATTAATCCTTTCATGCAAACTCAAAAATGCAGGACTTGTATTGTAAGTATGATTTTTTGTTGTTGTTTTTAAATGAAGTATTAAAAAAATGAATAAAAGTTAAAATGAAGTATTTAAACGCTATTATGAACAAAAAGATGCAATTTATATAACTGCAGTGTAAAGATAAATCTTGATGTTTTTGTTGTATTTTCCACATTTTAAACATTTCTTTTATTCAAGATATATCCCCACCCCCATTGATTAGTTTAAAAATGTGCAACTTTTGGATCCGATTAAAATTTGATACTCGAAAAACCAACATTTTTTTTCACTCCTACCCAGTAGTCTTTCTAGTATTTCTCAAGGAAATGCATGTCATTCTTATAAAAGTAAATATGTATAGGTCTGTTAGCGATGTGAGCCGTTGTAGTCTAGAATGAATTCGACATTCCATTTTATCCCACAATTATTCTGGATTGCAATTCCTATTAATAGCGTCCACTTCATAGAATCCTTTAACGTATCTGCACGATAAATGAAATATAAAAGTGGCCCGTTTTAATTTTAAGCATATATCCAGTCACATAATACCAGTTACATAAGCATATATCCAGTTACTATTCTAATATTTGTGTAAATAAATGGAATCAAGTAATCTAATCTATTATTGTTACTGATGCCTAATTTATTGCAATTTAAATTATGCACTTAATTTCTAAGTATGCAGAAGAATAAATAATAATTCTAACCTTTGTACAATTCAATATATCTATCCGAAGTTTCAAGTTTAAAAAATTAACAATCAGCAGTTAAAAAAGCTGCAAAATTGAATGTATCTCAAAGAGTAGATGGAATTCAGCTTACTATAAAAGTCAATATCTAACTGAATCTTAATGGTATTCAGCTGCAATTTTTATATAAGTTGTCCTCTATATTCGATTTATAAATTATGAAAGAAAAATTTGCTATATTTTTCTCATTTACAATTAAAAATTGTTTACTATAAATACTCATTTCCGTCTATCCAAATGAAAGGATAATATCCAAAGTTTCAAATGAAATGAAATTAAACTTTTTATTTTAATTTCACATTTTATTGGCATATTGTCAGGTATTCTCTAAGTCTCATATAATTTTGTTTGAAACTTTGCAAGTTATAAAACCATGTCAAAAATTCGTTTGTTTGTTTTTAACCTTTATATCTGACCCCCGGGGGGCACCTCGAAATGAGGCCACCCTGGAGGGTACACAAATAAATGGGGGATCTGACTCCTCCCTGTGACGACTGGACGTACTTTCTTCGGGGAGGGTTGTACCGTGGCTGGTGATGGCCCTTAGGACTCAACCACAGTTCCCGCCAGTGTTGCTGTTGCGGCGGTCCGGTAATCAGTTTTATGGTTTAAATCCGCGTGCCTTCGTGGCGGGTGGGAGAGTCACATGGTTGACTTAACCTTTATATCTTACCGAATATACTTGCTGTTTTTATTTAAATGCATATAAATTTGTACATTTTATCGGATTTTTACAAAACACCGACAACCTAAATCAATTTTTCTGGTCGGTCCCAAATTATTGTTGTGACCGAATATTCACTGTACAATGTAAATTGACTTATGTTCTTTATATCGTCGATGTCCAAAGGTGGTTAGTCCATCCTTCTTAGAGAAATTAGAAAAAGATGCTTAAATCTAAAAATATCCTGATAATTTTTATCCTACAGTTTATAAGAAGAATAATTCATAGATTGTTTTGACAGCAAAAGTTGCCCTTTGTTCGAATAATGATTATTAAATATTGAGTATCATTAAAGCAACAGTGGAATAATTCTTTTAAGTAATATAAAATATAACGTTACTCGTAAAATCGAAAGCTTTACTTATTTTCCTGATTTGTAAGATTTCATAATTTTAATTGAGTTGAAGAAATATCTAGTATCTTTTCAGAGTTTGAATCTTTATGGCATGGCCCATTGGAGAGTAAAAAAATAATAGCTCAGTTCAGGCAATATGCTATTTAGACAGTATTTTCATATGAGATATTCGGAAAATCAAACAAAGTTACTTTCACACTCGAGTTCTTATTTTAATATTTTTTTTACTCCACTGTATATGAAATTCAAGCGCACAGTTTACAGCGCAATTTATATTATTCATATAATTGAATTTCGTATGTAGCTTAATGTTTTTCCCGTGTATTAAAATGGTTTTAATCCATTTTTGAATTCCCTGTAATGTGGAAATTTTTTAAATTTTATATATTTTATTTCAGTGTCGGAAAACATATGCAGTGCGATGTCTCTAATAAATCTTACACTTCATATATTGTACATATTTGAAGCCTTTATTTCTGTAACTCACTCATAATATCATGGGTTTCTTCTCTGTATCTCCCATACAACGTAAAGTTTGTATTTTTCTGTATTTCACTCTTAGAGCAATGACATTTGTTTCAATCCCATAGCCCCAATTCCTTTTTCATTACATTCATATACTTCAAGTATAGAGTATCATTATATAATTTGCTGGTTCTTTGTCTTAGTTTTCATATCCAGTTGTTTTCATCCATATATCACTTAATGTAATTGTGCTAACAAAGTTCACATATATCTATTTATTCCTAACCGGATTAGAGCCGCATTATCAATAGACGAAGGTGTGGCTTATGCTCACTTAATGCGAAGCTTTCATGTAAAATGTATGATACAACTTTTTTGCACAACCATGAAAAGAATGATCAAAAACTTGAATAAATAGCCCGAGAAAAATGTTTTCATAACATTGAAACGAAGCTCTGTTTAGTACCAATTAACTATCATTCCATCATTACCAACCATTCCATTATTATCAACCATTATATTACATTATTAACCATTATTTAAGTATCATTATATAATTTTGTGGGTCTTTGTCTTAGCATTCATACTCAGTTGTTTTCATTTATATATCCTTAATGTAATTATGCTAATAAAGTTCTATTTATTCTTAATCAGACTAGAGTCTCAATATCAATAGACGAAGGTGTGACCTAAGATATCATGTTCATTTATTGCGAAGCTTTCATGTAAAATGCATGATACAACTTTCAGAGACAACCATGAAAAGAATTATCAAAAACTTGAATAAATAGCCCCAGAAAAATGTTTTTATAACATTGAAACGAAGCTCTGTATAGTACCACTTAACTATCACTCCATCATTACCAACCATTCCATTATTAACCATAATTTAAGTATCATTATATAATTTTGTGGGTCTTTGTCTTAATATTCATATCCAGTTGTTTTCATCTATATATCACATAATGTAATTTTGATAACAAAGTTCACATATATCTATTTATCCGATTCACTATTCTTAACCGAATTAGAGTCGCAATATTAATAGATGAAGGTGTGAAGATATTTTGTTCACTTAATGCAAAGCTTTCATGTAAAATGTATGATACAACTTTCATACACAACCATGAAAAGAATAATCAAAAACCTGAATAAATAACCCCAGAAAAATGTTTTCATAACATTGAAACGAAGCTCCGTATAGTACTATTTAAATATTTCATTTTTCTTTCTTGTGGAATGTTTTAACTTAATTAACTTCAATGTTGCTATTGTATATGTTTCTTCATCTCTTTTTCGTCTACCATGTTCCAACGTGTTTTCTTTCGAAGAATATTGTACTTGAAGAACATTTTGACAAACTGTATTTGTAATGTGCTAATGGCATCTTTGAGAAAAGTAATCCGTAATTTCCTTTTAGTGAGAAAAGCAAAAGACGAACCAAAACCATTGCTAACACCTATGAACCCAAATGGAACCAAACTTTTGTATACTCACCTCTTAGAAGATCAGATTTACAAACACGGACGCTGGAAATAACCTGCTGGGATTATGATCGCATCGACAGTAATAACTTTGTTGGCGAAGTACGCAATGTTTTAGCTTTGCTATATTTATAATTTGAAATAAAATTTATTTAATTCTTCTTTTTTCATTTCCTTTTAGTAATGATTCGCAAGCTTAATGTTTTAAATGAATAATTTCTTTCAAAACGTACTCTGAATTATTAAATGTCTAAAGCTAGAAAGCCCTAATAATAAACGATCCATTTTTCTATATATAAAAAATAATAACGATCCATTTTTCTATATTCTATAATGTAATATATCATTCAAAGTAATCCCGTGTATATTCGCAAATGAATGGAGATATTGAACAATATCATATCAATATTCATGATGTAATACAATATTTTAAGAAATTCTATAGCAATGCTATAGTAATCAGCTGTGTCTTCAGAAGAAAGTAGAATCATAAGTACTTTCTTCATTAACGTGATTATTTGGACTATTCATTGGAATTTATTTTCATTATTAAGATGGAGTCGAAATGTCGTGTTAATATGCTGTTAGCAAGACATTTCAATTTTCAGAAATCTAAAGATTTCGATTAATGACAACAGGCTTTTTAATTAATGCTCAACACCTGAGATGTATCTTAAATATCAACTCACTAGGAACTGTCATATAAAAATGTTTTTAATCGAGTGATATGATATTTATTCTGATATTTTGAAATATCATCAAAGTTGAGCAGTATCATAAATATATTTAAAGAAAGAAAGTGAATTAAAAAAAAATATTAATGCAGTTTTCTTTCTTAATTATAACAAGATGCAAATCTTTTACAAATTATGCAATCTGTCTGTTACGAGTATTTCCTTCTACTTTTCATTTTCGACTTCCTTGTAAGAAGGCATAATAGAAATTATTAGAATTTCTTCTATCAAAAACTACTAAGGGACCCTTCCCAAAAAACATATTTGTTGTCATTCTTCCAGACCGAATTATTTCTTTGATTATACGGAAAAAATGTACTCATCAATTTTCATCACAATTAATTATCATGCAAAATTTGAAATTTTCATCACGAAAATTTTATTACAAAATTTGTCTACTTTTCATATTTATTTTCGTAAATTTTATTCATTGATTCAATAATTTATTTATAGAGTAAATTGTCAGAAACAGACAATTATATTCTGATTAAAAATTAATAATACTTGAGACGATCTAAGAAACTATTTTTTGTTATTTTTGATAATATTTTTTAATCTGCATTCCTCTCTTTAGTCGAGAAAAACCTACATTCACCATTTTTCATTTTCTTGGAAGATTTTATTGCTGATTGTACCTGTAAACATTTTTGTACGTAACTAAGAATGTACGCATTGGTTTTGTAGGGCTGATATTAAGTATAGAATGGCGAAAGAAAAGCGCAACTACTTATTTAATTAGTAGGTTTCTTTATTTTATTCGTTGTATTTAGACCACATTCAACTCTTATGTAGAAAAGGTGACACTTTCATATTTCAAATCTTCTTGCATTAAAATGGTTCTGTACCATTTAATTTATTTTCCTCTCTTTAAAAAGCCAATTATTTTTTAATATGTAAAATTAGTTCATATTCATAGATCACCGTTGCTGTTTGGCGATATTTGAAATGTAATTATTCTACAAAATCCCAGTTTTTGCCACATTTCAGATGGTTGAGAACACGACAAGGAGCACAATTTTTTTCTCCAAATGATGATCATGACACATTCTTTAAAGTGTCAAGGACGATTACATTTCAACAGATTTAAATGTTTACATGATATTACATTTCAGCAAAAATAATGTCAATTTCACTACTTTGTCAAAGAAAAAATCAACTTTTAATGTTATTCAAATTTTCGATTAAATCTGTTTTTAGTTTGATTTTATGGACTCTCAGTAGCAATGACGTAAAAGAGCAAAATAAAAATTTATAAGCATAGCTCGAAATCTGAATACAATTGAATTGCAAGGGAAAATTTAAATAAAAATAATAATAAAGAAAATCAAAGCGTTTTACTTTAACTTTTGTAATATAAGTAAATGCACTGAAATTTTAATTTTTGAGATTTATTTTCATTTTTAGGTTCTTATTGACTTGTCGACAGCTCGACTAAACAACGAAAACGAATGGTACAGAATGTCTTCTAGGGAAGAAAGCTTAGCGGATCAATTGGTAAGAGCTTCTTTTTTACAATCCTTTAGAAGCTGATAATAACTTAAATAAATAATTACCTGTTCTGCATTCACCTATTTGAATTAAAATCAGCACTAATATGTAATTGCTTTTTAAAATGATTTATGCTTTTAATGATTCGCGTAGAACTGGTTCAGCTTTTATATCTTAATCCTAAGCAAAATGCAGCAGAAGTGTTTCGATATATAGTACACTCTCAAGTATCTGGCTTAGTTTTCTTTTGTTGTTATTAAATGAGGAAGGCAAGGCGTTGCATTGGTAACATTACCAAAGCATTTGTAACGGACGTCTGCTACGATCCTCCTACGTGTCGTGTGCAAAATACAATTTGCGATAAGAAAAGAGTAATGTTCTGCTCATTCTTCATCGTTTCGTCATTGCTGAAGATTACCTACCTGTATATAACCTTTTATTTTAACTCGACACGTTTCCGGCAACTGCTTCTGTGATTCACCGGACCGCAACCGCGTTCACATTCTACGTGGCTTGAGAAAATGGAAAGCTTAGTACTCGATAACAAGTGAGAAAATACGTATTATAACAGTGCGCTCTGGTATAAAAACTTCTTCTTGTGGTATTAGCGGGCAAAGAAATAAGTTCATTGAACTCCGTTCAAGCTGGCTGTTTTGTTATACGACTTGCTCTTCCGCCACATTAGGCCGGATACGCGGGTGTGTACTGTATATATAATTGATTGGCCCAAGGCTTTGGGATCCCGAAGCTTGATGAGTTAGAGAATGTGTCCTGGCTCATGTAAAGATCCATTTTGTACATTATCTGCACGCTCACGTTTCTTCGAATTTCTTCATAAGGATTGGACGAAGAAAACATCATGCTTTAACTCGCATTTTACTAAGATAATAAAAAGCCAAAAGTTGATGGAGATGAAACTAATTTGAATTCCCTCTATTTTATACAAAAGACTTCCAACCTTCATCGAAGATTTTAGTTGATGCGAGCAATATCTACGTATTTTCATATAAAGAACACGCATATTCATTTATATATAACGTTTTAAAAAATACCAAGCTTTCATTTTCCTTTTGGCATGTAAAAATTTCAACCAAATTTTGCAAAACTCATAGAGCACTTGACAGCAATTCAGCAAAAAAATATATTAATATTCATAATGAATGCTTTGAATACTCGGGGAAATGCGATTATTGTTGTAGATACTGTATATGTGCAATACATGGCATATTTTTCTTTCAAAATTTCGGAACCATTTATATAGGGAAGATTATATGAAAATTCGATTTAAATGACGGTTAATTCGGAAAGATATTGGCACTGCAGCAGGCCGAATTTCAATTTCTCTCTAAGAAAATGATTAAGGGTTTTCCTTAAATTATTTTTTAAAAAAATTGAATCCTCGAATAGTTTTATTGAATTGTATAAATGTTAGAAATATTCTAAATACTCTTGCATAATTATATACTAAATATTATCATTTTAATGACTGAAAAAATAATGTGAATATCAGAAAAAAATTGCATAGGTTGACTTTAAGTCATGCATAGGTTGAAGGTGTATTTAGTATTAAATTTCTAACCTTTATGAAAAACTATTCGAATATTCAAGTTTGAAAGATATCATTTTGTGGAAAACCCTTTCCATTTAGCATCTCTTTGAGAATTACTGAATTTCAGCTCACAATAATGACGAAATCTTAATGGTATCCAACTAAAACTTTATATAATCTATACCTAGATTCAAAATTATGGAAAAAACATTATTTCATAACAGAGCTGCTAAAAATTATTGAAACACTTTGTCATCCTCAAATACAAAATATTCTCTTGGAATATTAATATAATTCTTCACTGGCTTATTACCAGCCATTCTGTAAGTTTCGTATGATTTAGTTGAAATCTATACGTGTTAGAAGCAAGCAGCTCGCGGAGAAGTTTTGACTTTCTGATAAAGCCTTTATATCTTCTTGAAAATGTGTGTTACTTTTGTGAAAATGAGTGTAAATACCACACATAGCAAACACAGCTAATGAAATTTAGTCATATTAACTTCTCGTTTTGTATTAACACTCGGGATATTTTGGTCGAACCTGGTAATTTAGAATCATGGTCAGACGACGAGAATGCCGCCGTCGTCTCAAAATTTCTGAGCTACACCAGTGAAATAATATTTGATCCCAATGGATTTATGGAACTACTTCCTCGGCCATTCTTCGATTGAGTCAGGTTTTAAATCTGGAATCCTTCAGTTCTGAAGCCGATAACTGACCACCAAGTCAATGCCGTCCTAACAGAACTATCGATGAAAATTGCAAATTATTAATAATTCTCTGTGAAACGGGGTGAGCCCAAATTATTTCCTTCGGTTTTCTATTTGTGACCGAATCTTCACTGCTAAATTTTAGTTCAAGTATATACTCTACAGGTCGAAATTCAAAGCAGTTCTGTCTACAGACGTTTAAAAAAATATTTAAAGTATCCTGATATTTTTGATCCTGTAGTGTATATGAACATGATGGTTGGTAAACAGATTCATTTCTGTAAAGTGGAATTCTTACTCAAATGCTGTGTCGTCGTTTGATAGCCATTTCTCAAACAGGGCTATAAATCAGTAAAATATTTTCAATGCTTATAAAGATAATAATATAAAAGATTCAAGCAGCATCAAGTCAAGAATTTCCAAAACAGTTATTCTACAATATGTTGCGATTATTTTAGACTAGTTGGTACCCGGTGCGTTGCTGCCGCAGAAGAAATAATTTTGGAATTATCGTTTGAAATTTGAAATAGCTGTCTTGTTAAATTAGGAATGATAGAAAGAATTATATTTATTTTCATATAGACAGTGAATATATTTATTGAAATTTAATGATATATAAAAAAGTATTAAAAAATATTTATTCCTTTTTTTTTTACTTTATTATTCAAATGCTTTAAGTTAGACAATATTTTTTTTTTTCTGTCTTCAGCAAAACCAAATAAATTTTTTGGCTGTCCGACTCTGTGAAAAACATGGATTTTCTAGGTTAAATCCGCACACTCGAAGAGACTGACCTTGCGCCTTGTTGATGGTAATCGAGATTTCAAGTAAAATGTGAAACTGCAGTCTTTGAAATCAAAAGGCATGTCGATGGGAATAATGAGAATGCGTGGAATTAACACAACTTCACCATTCCGCTTTCCGTTAAGAATAGTTGCCTTGATTTTTCCAGCATGCTAGTTTTCTGATTCTTATCGTGTACCACATAAACGTTGTCTTTCAATTCTTGCCGCATGTTGATCTTGAGATTTTGAAGTACCTGAATTTGAAATTTGTAACGATTTGTTTGTAAATTTTGTGTTCAAAAGAAATGCTAATAACTGTACCATGCCTATAACCTTCGTGCGTGAAAGCAATAAATTATCAAAGTTTTATCGCAATCGGATGAACGGTATGGCAGCGCATAGAATATGAACAAACAAAAATTAATTTTCATATATTAGATTACGACGTTTTGTATTCTCTGAAATATTTGCAGTTCTTTATTAATGATTGAACATCGTATCACTCGCTTGATAAAGAGGAAAACTGGGATTGTCCTTATTTGACTACAATTTATCAAAATATCTACTGATTCAAAAATCCTGCTGCGATTTGATTCATTAAATTCCTTAATGTTATATTGATCATTTCAAGTTTTATTATTATATTTTCGCAAATACTTCCTGAATATATTTAAACATTAACACATTATGAAGAATTTTTAGTGTAACTCATTTAAATTTTTCTGTCTCTGTATAGTATGCATTTCTTCTTCTAGCGGAGAAGCAACTTGTTTCTCGAAGCTGAATTATCCGGATCAGCGACTTCAGTTGATCGCCTCTCCCCGCCTTCCTCCGTTTCTGTATCGAGATTATCAGACAGTGATATATCTGAGCTTGATTATGATGAAACTATTCCTATCACAAGAAGGGGTAAGCTCTTTATTCAATCAAAAACGGAATTAATATGAAAATACGCAATATAGGCACCAACAGATTATTCAATGGAACATTACAATGAGAAAAAATGTCTGAAAAAAAGCAAAATTAGACAACTCATTACATTTTTTAAAAAATTAATGAAAATCAGAATAATGAATCTGAATTTTCTTTTTCATTCATCTAATATAATTGATTGATATGAATAGATCCTCAGTTAAACCTCAAAAAGAAACTCAAGGAAACATAGTTCATGGAGCTATCACAATCCTTGATGATATCTTTCAGTAAAGGAATAAGATGTGCACCTCCATTTAAATGCCATTTTGGAAAATACACATGAAAAAATACAACAGAAATAAATTCATGAATTAAATTGAATGAAAGATACCTTATTTCTTGTATTCTCCTTATGCGCATAGTTTATCTTCAAATTTTCAAATAAAAATGTGTTTATTTCCTTTAGGGTTTCCTCATGGTGATGCAGGTAGCTTGAGTTCCGTTGGAAGTAGTCCGACGTTAGTAGGGGACGACAGCATGAGTGCGGGAGAAAGGAGATCACGTAGAGATCTATGGCCTGATGATAGGAGACGTTCTAGTACAGGTAATACCGCAACCTCATTCAGATGCGTTTTTTTATTGAAAGTTCTCCTTTAAGGTCATCGAAGATATCAAGATAATCGAAAAGAGTACATTTTACGCGGTGAAATAGATTGAGAAGAACAGGAAATAAAGAACTTTTCAAGAAAAAATTATTTGACGAAGCACATTTGGTATAAAAAATGGTTCTTTATGAAAATAATACTCCCAAATTAAATGGCGCAAGTAGCCACATAAATAAGTGATCAGATTGAAATGCTTCCTATATGCCTTAAAATTTCTGAGAAACAGAATATTTTGACGATTTCTATAACGTATGGTTTATTAGATATCAGTTAATTAGGCTTATGTCATTGAAATTTCTTGCGTTTGAATCTTCGCAAAATCTTATATCTTATTATGCTCAGTATTAAGTATCTGCAAAAGACAAAAAGACAAAACTTTCAAATGAATAATTTGTTTTGGTTATAAACATTATATGCTCAAATATAATTGTTTTAACTTAAAATTTTATTGGACGAAAAAAGACATGTTAAAAAACAAAAGGAAAAAAACTTATTTAAGGCATTAAAAAGAAAAGTAATTTTTCAATTTAAAAAATCTGGAGATAAAAACGAAAATTGTAAAACCGTGAGGCACAGATAGAAAAGCTTTAAGTAAACTGAAATCGTAATGAGATTTATGACACATTTTATTTTTTATATTATGCATAGTTGAGATTTTTTTGCTTTATTGCAGTTTTACAACTTTCTATTGTTTTCCGTATTTCACACTTTTATAATTTCCGTTTTTTATTTCCAGATTTTTTAATTAAAAATTTTTTTTTCTAATCTCCAATGTTGCTTACAAAAAGGTGCAAAACATTTATCACGTAAACGTTCCGATTCTTGCGCAAGCATATTAAATCAATCCATCCATCTTCTATGAAAAATTTTATCATGAAGAAAATTATCTACTGTTGATACTGTAAATTTCTAAGAATAAATATTCAAATACACATATAATCTATATATTCTATTAGAATATTAAATATTGTTATTTGTATTAATGATCTTCTTATTCTAAGGATAAATATTTCAATTTTAGTCTTCTTATTATATTTTTAATTTTACTTTTTACCGAAAATAAAAATGACAAAGTTAAACCATAAAATGCTGAGAATCTTGACACAAATATTCTAAATTGTAATTTTAATCACATTCATGATATATTTTTACTTATGAATATCCGGAACTTCTCCCTCTTACATTCATTGTATCTTAATTTCTTTATAATATTGCTAAAATTTTATTTCCTACTTTTTGATGCGCTAATAAAAGTGCGACAAAAGCGTTTTTCCTCGTTATTTTCTATTTTATAGGCATTAGTATATATCATAATTTAAGATAATTACTATTTCTGAATTTAAAATTAATATTTCCTGAATTGAATTCTAAATAGCACCATCTCTATGAAATCCGATTTTAGCTAAATTAATATATAAATTGGTAATTTATATATTATTATTCTGTTGATTCCAACTATTGTGCAAAATTCTAAAACTCTAATACATGAAAAATTAATGATGAGTGAAAAATCTACGGCAAACTCGAAACATGTAAAGTTTAGTAAAAAGTGAGTGACTACACTGGAGTCATAACCTAAATTATTGTTTTGTTTGTGTAGTCAATCCAAGAGATATGTATTCCTATGAAAGAATAGAAAGGAGAGAGCCGATTTCAGGACTAGATTACCCTCCTAGAATATCCAATCGAGTGAGGTCAAGATCTGTCGTACCCGACGACGTATCCTTGACTCGATCGAGATCACCAACTAGAAGAGTAATAGAAGCAAGTGTACATAGGTCAGGTTCCCCTCCTGAACCTAGGTGAGAGAAAAATTATGATAATCTTTATTCGGAAATAATATTCATAAATAACAAACAATGTATTGTAAAAGAAATATGGTCACAAGTATTGTATATTTATTTTTCAAAAATTTTGAATTAACTTGGAATGTTTTAATTAACATTTCATCAATACTGGTTCTTTATCATGATGCAGTGTCTCTTCGTTGCTTTTGAGTGCCTTGTCTCCATTTAATTGTGTAATAATTGCGCATAATTACACAGCCTAACAATATTTATATACTGACCGTCGATAAACAAGTTAATGAAAGTGGATGAACAATTTCAAAATTATCCTGAAACAAATATAACAATAATTGCTCGTTTTTCTACAAACGAATGGATATATTTTTATTTTTATCAATAATTTATTTATATTTTCAGATTACTTGACAAAAAAAGAATTGTATCAATTTCAATTTCCAAAAAGTAGCGAACTTTACAGCAGTTCAGGAAATACTAAAACTTCAAATGGATGAAAATTTGAATATTTAAATATTGAGGAACTTATGAAGTTTCCAAAATAGGCATCCTTGTAACTGTAGCTTCAACACCAATCTAATGCCATAGTCTTTCCGTTAAGAATTTCAACTTTCGATCTGGTTTGTGGTGATTTATCATAACTTACCCAGAACTTACGGCATTTTCCCTTTATTTTAAAAATGAGTCACACATTTTAGATTTAATTTCATTATTATGGAACTCAAATATCAAACTTAATAAAACTTGTAGCTCTTACATTGCTTATATTTCTCTAATTGAATACACATAAACATCAATTATTGCTATCTTAATAAAATTCAGTTTATTAAAAGATCATCAGAAATAAATTTCCTAAATCAATTCAGTAAATAATGCACTATATCTCAATAACTTTTGTGAAAATAAAAAAGTTTCACTACTGTTCAAACATGCGTTAAAAGTGAGAATTTTGAATAAAAACTTTTTTTCCTTCAGTGGCATGGCGATAAGACATCCTTCTGGCACTCCATCTCCGAAAAAACGACAACTGCCACAAATTCCTCCACGACGAGCTCCAAGAGACCAAATGACACTCAACTTGGAGGAACGAGCAAGGCAGATGAAGCTTAGAACCCAAAGAAAACCTGATGGTAAACTTTTTCCTCCAAATGAAGAATGACATATTCGAACGAACATCGAAACAAGATTCCTTGTTAAAGCCAAATATCATTTGACTTTAACAAGGAATCTGCATTTCCTGACAGTTTGTATTGAATAGATTTCAACTAAAAATCTATTTGAATTGATATAAGTCATTTGGTTCCTGGTTTTCTTTACAATCAAATATTTATTAAAAAGCGATTGCTCATATAAATATATAGATCAGAAAATTATGAGAAACCATGAGCTTTTACCTGAGAATCCAGATAGGAGAATACTAGTGTGCTAATAATCAATACGTAAAACCATCTCAAATCTTTCGATTCATGAACTGTATGAAATCATCTTTTAGTGAATAATATCCTTTTAAAACTATAAGGTCATTATTTTCATTTCGGTGTTACTTCGGATCTCACAAGGAGCAGCTCTTTTCCAATACTATTAAAGCATATAATGACTTTTTCATCACGATAGAACAATTGAACTTTAAAATAGCACAAAAGTGTCGAATTTTCTATTATTTGAAGATTGAAATACAAGAAGATTCTATGCAAGTCCAATTCAGAATATATTTTGGGTACTTTTATTTAATATCACTTGTTTCATATTTGTAAAATTAGCAATTTTGCTGATTTTTCACTTACTTACTGATATTATACAATTTTGGACATTTGTATAATTGTGTATTATCGATTACAATACACTATTTAAATATTTTCAAAATATATGAATCAGATAATCGATTGGTTTAATTTAATATTCTTCCATGCGTCTGGTAATGAATTTGAAAAAAAATTAATTTCAAATTGCCATATAAAGAAGAAGGAATTATAAATTAAATACTTAAAAGTAGACAAGAATTAAAACAAAAATGTTTCTTTTTTTTAAACACACATTTAAAAAAATATTTTAATTAAATTTTTCATTTAACTATTAGAGAAAATCTTTTCCATAAGATTATTTTATATTTCTACGTCTGACAGTTTCCGGCTAGAGTAACAACAATATATAAATGTCAGGTTCAAATATCATCTTTATATTTTCATCCTCGAATTACTAATTTTCATGGAGGTGTTTATTAAAGGAAGTTGCGTCAGTGCGAAATTCAAAAATTAAAGAAACATTGAAATCGTAGTTATATAAAAATCATTTTTAATCGATGAAAAGCGTTTTTAAGAGGTTTTTTTTCTTCAGACTTAAAATTTTGCCAACACACTGGTGTATCATTAACTAATTTATTTAGTTGATAACTTTTCTTTTTAGTTTAAGTAGACATATTATAAATTCAGAAAAGGACAAAGTAATTTGACTTATTTTAATAATGATAGCGATCATGAAAATTTATGATATAAACAGAATGTAATGTTTAATTTACTCGAATTAATTACTTTAATTATCTCGAAACAAGACCTAAACAAATTAATTAAAGTTCTTTTTTATGTATTACAATTTCTTAATTTTGCTTCATATTATCAAAGGAATTACATAAAAAAATACACATTTTTTTTCAATAAGCAAGAGAATTAAAATTACACATAGAATCCAAAATTTGAACTGGTGAGAATCATTCATGTAATATAGCTGACTCGATTCTCTTTGTGCAGGAGTGTCTTCAGCCATTGTGTCTGATAGTGAAGTGTCTCCTCGCCATAGCCTAGACAGGCAGTTCAATATTCATCCCCATCCGCCCCCTAGGAGCTCTCGGATGCCCACACATCATCAAGGAGGGGCACCAAATACTAGGGGACTACGGGGGCCTTCCACCGGTGCTGTGGAAGGGGTCGAAAAAGACGGGAACGTACCACCAGCCCTGGAGAGTGATGAATCTGAAACCAGCTCGGTCTCCAAATACAGTGTCACTAGTGCCTTCTCTTCTCAGTCTGAACATCCCAGGGGCAGTAGAACTCTACAGTACGTAATCCAATATAAACATGAAACTATACAAAACATTCAAAGTAAATAGAATAATTAATGTTGGCAGATCGCTTGTTTTCGGGTCGCTTTCAGTAGCCCAAAAGATTTCTTTTCTTCGCATCCATAAGAAAAAAAAAAATTAGTATACACGCTGCCGTCGATTATTTTTATAAGATATTAGAAAGTATATTTTCACTACTAGATCATCAAAAGATCACCGTGTAATTGACAGTTAGTGTTAGAGGGAAACTACTGCCTCTGAAAGGCTTAAAAATATAAAGAGATTTTATCCTGGTATTCAATGCATTTTCTAAAATAAAATGTATGATTTCTTAGGTGATACGAAGATTAATATTATACATTTATGCTTTACCATAAACATACTTTAAATATATTTATACTTTACCATTATCGACTTAATATTTAACAACACTTCCAATAAAGATCTCTTCTGAGATAGCGTGCTATTTATACCTGCGCATTTTTTACAAATAGTGCTGCTTGAGATAGCAAAAAAAATATAGCCTTGATTATTTCAATTAAGTATTTTCCTTAGTTTTATTTAATAAAATAATTTTCTAACAGTTTGAATCATTAAAGAGATGAAAAAATGAAGAAATTTAGTAGCTAGAATTTAGATCTTAACTGGTGAGAAAATTAATTAAAAAATATTTTTTTGAATGACATAATTATAAGGGAATTGTTTTGAATTTGACATTAAACATCTAGAAAAGAATGTTATGACTTAATTAAAAACATTTGTTTTTCAATAAATACCTTAAAAATGAATTACCCTTATCATCATAATCAAATAAAGTCAGTGACAATCTCTGACTTTGGATCATTGTGGCTCTACGCGGATAATAATTTGAAATCGGAAGCAAAATCTTTGTATTTACATTTTGTTGCTTTCCAGTAAGAACTTCTTAGCCTTTTTTAACTAATCAATTTCATTCTACAACAAAATTTGAATTTTATTTTAATTCACAGTTCCATTATTTAGTGAGGTAAGAGCGATACACCAGTGTATGAACTATATAATCAACCTTCATGAAAAAAGGCAATATGCCTAGAATAATGTTTATCAGATGACCCCAGCATAGCAAAAATTTGGAAGAGAAATACAAAGCGTTAAAAAAAAATTCGATTGATGACAACTATAATATAAATAAATTAAACAACCGATGAAAGAGATTTTCAAATAGAATACAGCAGATCTATCACAAAGAAGTCGAATGTGTGAAAACGTCATCCATATTCACTTTAAAAGATGTGAAAAAAATACTCTCGTTTCGATTACTGAAGATCCAGCATAGAAAGGACTTTAACTTATTAATGCCTAGCATTCTCATATAAGGCCGGATTTTTTTCTGTAGCTAAATCGCCCCCTTTTTGCCCTTTACTTTTTTGTACTTTGTCTAACTAATCAAATTATGTCCTGTCGCAACTTGTATTTTTCACACGACACGTAGAAAAATCGTAGCCGATGCCCACAGCAGTGCCTTAGCAATGTTGCCAATGCAACACCTTGCCTTCCTTATTTAATAACTATAAAAGAAAACAAGGCTGGATAGTACGGAAGCCGGATAGTCGCGATACTCGGGAGTAGACTGTATATGTAATATCTATTATAAAATATAAAATCATGGTACTATCTTGCTGAAGCTTTTGAATTTATTACTCTTTTGCAGACATGTATTTTACTGAATTGTTATTAGAGATTTTGAGTGAATTTGTTTTTAACAGAGAATTCACTTCTCCCACGCCTGCTTACGGCCCTGTTCATCCTACACGTCCGACTCGTGGATCTTTGAATCGGAGCAGCAGTGACGGAGCTGCAAACGAGAAAACAAACAACGGCAGTCTTTCGGACACAGCTCTGACGGGATCCGCAGAGAAGGTGTCGAGGCCAGGACAGCAAGGAACAACTGGCGGTAAGATCACTCAGTTTGGGGGTCTATCTGCCAAAAGGAGTAACAGCGCGTCCCAGCTTAGTGTTGCTGGTAAGATACATCATTCGTAGAAATAGTAGAAATTCGTATGTATTCCTGTCGTAAAGCGATTATCTTGGATGACTACAGGATAATTTTCATTACCTCCCATAGCTGAGCATCAGCTAATCAAGGATGTTAAAATTTCCAATAAATGAAAATATTCGTAATCGTAGAATGAGCATCAGCTAAGCATGGATGTTAAAATTCCCAATAAATGAAAGTAAGCGTAATCATAGAATGAGCATGAGCTAAGCATGGATGTTAAAATTCCTAATAAATGAAAATAGTCGTAATCATAGAACAGACATAACTGCACATGCCTACAAATGAAATGATGGCGGATTAACATTAACTCCATTTGAAGTAATGGTGTTTAACAAGAATCTATTGGTGTCATTATTTTGCATAATCAACATTTAAGAAATTTACATTTTGGGTTGGAGGCTATTTAAATGCTGATTATTTTAAACCAGAGAACACTTCGGGCTTAAAAATGATTATTCATGATTGTTTCTTGAATGATTTTTTCTTATGTTATTTAGATTCCTTTTGTTACAATAACTTCCTGTTTGAATTTGAATCTGAATCGCTCAGGTTTTTTTTTATCAAATATGGAAATGTCTTTTTATTTAAAAACCGTTTTGTGAAGTTAAAACGAATAACAGTATCAATAAAAGGTAATCAAAAATAAAATGCTCTCCATGCGGTATGATCATATAATTCTTTTGCTAAATTTATACAATCCGTTTTTGAATGTAAACAATTTTTTCTTTTGTATCTTGGTTAGTTTTATTATAGCGTCTGTTTTTACTTAATTCGGTATTTTAAAAATAATATAAGATGAAAATTTTTAGAGACAAAAATATTTTGTTGAATTATTATTGATTTTGAATAAGATTTTGAATATTTGATATTTGAATAAGAACTCCAGTTTTTATTTAAAATATTTGATAAAAATTTTCCAAAAAAATTATTTTCTTAAAAACATCGTTGCTCTTTACTAGCTCAAGATATTTACTTGCACATATTTATAGTAGGTAAAAACTGGCCTGAAAATTGTGGAAAAATGTTAATTTTCAATTTTAATTATATGAATAATGCGTAGTTAAATGTAATTTAAAAATGCATAGTAAAATAGCAACTCCCTACACAAACATGTGTGCGCGCGCGCGTGTGTGTTCATTTTTAAGGTGGAGAGAAGGGATAATATTTGCGTTGCTTATTATTTAACAGCAAAAGAAAAAAATTCTTCACAATCTTACAAATAGCGTATTTAAAAAAAATAAATTTAATGTTTCCTCTAAATGAAATGTTTCACAAATTCTTAACAGGGATGTTTTTGATTCCTAGAATTATCCGAAGGATTTTATACAGAGTGACACCTGGCTAATTAAAAATTTTTAACACCAATTCATCAGCAATCCGACTTTTTTTTCTAGTCCCTTGAATTTCTTATTTAAATAATGCTAAAACATTTTCTTAAATTCGAATATATTTTTTTATTCTTTATTTAAACTAAAACTTAATTTGCTAATGGCTGGAAGAAACATGAGACTTATGAAAAAAGAAAACTCGTCTAACAATTAAAAAAAATCAAATTGAAAATAACTGGTGTCAATGTCATATTTTGACGTAAAACCTTTTGCTGATATACATTTTGATTATAAAATTGTCATTGTGTGTTATAATTGTAAATATCTAGGATACTGGGAAATTAAGTGTTCTTGATTTTGCTTTTCAGCAAGGGTAATAGCATAGAATACAAAGTCAGAATTTTATTAGGTCATAAAAATAAAATAAATTAAAAAAACAGAATTAAAGCCATTTCAGTAATTGTAAATGATAAATTCAATATAAAACCCAGTTGTGAAACCTATCTGCAAAGAGTCCTTTTCATCATTTTAGTATATTAATTATTATAATTTCAAATTTTATTAGAAATTAGACAGGTAAAGTTATTTTTCCAATATAAAAAATTTTATGTGAACAACGATTTGTGTCTCTTCTCCTTTTTCAGATTTCTATACAAAAAATTTTATGTTTGTGCTTGATAGAGAGAATTAATGATAAATGAAATCCCGATAACGTCATATGCAAAAATAAGTTTTACAACTATGTACAAATGAACGAAAGTATAATAATTCGCATAAAGCTTATTTTTAAAATAACTTTCTCTATAATTACAATACATTTTCAAAGTCTTGGAACACTGCATATTAATCTTTAAAATTTATTTTTAACTGCATTGTATTGGAGAAAGAGTTGCAAAATTTGTTGTGATTAATGCAGTTAATATTCTCCTAAAAATATTTGTAACTTAGCACACTAAATGTATTTGACATATATAAATACATCCTCAAAATCAAAATATTTATTATGATTAGTACTACAGAACTCCATGGTTTCAGCTTCTACGAAAAAAAATGTTGCCAAAGAGAAATAATTGAATCGATAAAATCTATTGTAAAATCTCATTCAGAAATCATTTCAGAAAAATAAGAATGTTAATATACTGAATTATAATCGTTTCTAAATTCAGTAAGAATTGCTAAAATTTTGCAGATATTTGAAAAGAAGGTTAAAAATTCAAAAAGGGCCATCTAAACTTTAAAATTATTCCAATTTTCTAACATTACCTTCATGTTCAGAATCTTGCGAAAGATAATTTTGTGCATTGATATTGATTTTACCACATTCAAACGAATATAATAATGTTGCTCTTTCCTTTAAAAAACATATTCACAGATTTGGCATTTACGTTTTTGTAATCAAATGGCGTCAGTTAAAATTCCATACAGTAAAATTTTTAATCCAAATATGTTTTAGATCCGTAAGAACGATTATTTTTCATACATAGAATTTTTTGTGTTAACTATTGGCTATGATTTTTTTCAAGTTTTATATTATTCATTCGTTTTTAATCCCTTCTTTTGTGTCTTATTATTTTCTAGGCTCTTTGAAACTTCAAATTTTTTGATAAAAATAAAATCAATAGAAAATGATGTTATATTTTACAATATTTGTAAACCAGACATCATGAAAATATTTGTTTTTTAAGTCAAGATTTTTACTGTCTCGCATGCCCGTAAAAGTGAATTGTCCCTAAGAAGGACTTCGTACATTTTAGTTGTCTACGCAATATCATTTCTTAATCAAGATATCTCTATCTAAAAGAATCCAAGTTGAATAGATTATTGGAATAGGAAAGTTAAAAGACAAAAATGAACTCTTATCAGAAATTTCAGTAATAGAACAAATTTACTTCCGAAGTGCTGTGCAGTGGAAAAGTGAAGCGTAGATCTGAAAAATTACGTATGAAAAGAAACGCTATGTTTGAAAATTAGCAAACAAATCAGCTCATCGACATCTGTCACTATCAAAGAATACGATTCTTAAGCGCATCCTAAGATGGTTCGTAGATATTGAAAAGGTAGACAATTAGACCCTACCATAAGTTGTAAAACTGTGTTGTGAGCTCAAAACCACATGTCGTAGTCAGATGGTTAAGCATCATATTAGATCTTTTTCTTTGAAAACTCTTGAACTCTTTCTTTTCTTTTTCTTCGAAGATTACTTTGAACCGCAATGAGCAAGCGTATTTCAACTCTATCAATACTCGAGTTATTGTTATTTCATTACTCTGAGATATTGGATCATCTTAAATATTTTTACGTCATAATATTTTAAATATTTTTATGTCTTTAAATATTATACGTTATTTCCGTTCATTTTAAAATTTGTGAATTTTCTGTCCTATTCATTATTTCTGTCTCTATTTACTGGAAATATTTTACTAGAATCTAGAGATATAAAAATTTTTTCCTTCGTAAAATTTCCGAATAAGGAATGCAGGAAAGGTAGAACAGCTGGGAACATTCCAATTTTTCTCTTTATGAATCGGTGTTCTGTCTATCTACAAACGATTTTGTCAAAATCTGAAAGTGGCTTTCTTCCCACCGAATTTTACGAGTATTCTACATACTTTAGATGAAGAATTTTATATATATGTATATATAATAAAATATAAAACTGTAAGTGTATTGCAATAGGCATTTACTTCCTCGCACAATTTAAAGTATCACAAATACTCTCATGAGGCTAAATGTTCTTCAGGTGATTCACAAGAGCATGTCAAATCAGAATATCTCTATTAAAGGAATATTTCAAAATCCAAAATTAGATTAATTTAATATCAAAGATAAAATTAATATTGGGAAACGAGACTATAAAAGTATGATCACGGTTGAAGAAAACTGGAATCTCCTGAAAGCCAAGACTATTTTTGAGAACTGTGATCGCAATGTCTTGACTGCAGAATTATTCACAGTTGATGATTTTATTAAGATCGAATCATCCGGTTGTAATTTAAGTAAAGATGAAGAAGAATGCGTGGAAATTTCTACTTATTAAGATTTTATCGAAATGCCGAACTTATTTCGCTCGTCAAATCGCTAGAGAAAACCTATTCAAAGATTGAATTCTTTTCAAATGCTGTACTTTGATAAACGATGATAAAAGATTTATTTATTACCTGCATATACAGAATTTAAAATGAGAAATATATGTTTGGTATTCGAGACATGCGATGAAGGAATGACTTTTCGCATTTTTATGATAAATATACCCTTTGAAAATTTAATTGTTGTTTTCAATTATATGTTTTTACAATCTTAATAGCTATCAAATGGTAACTTTTAAAGGAAGTAGTATTCAATTTGTTCTAATTAAAGTTAGTTATTATGATTTCAATGATACGTCTTTTCATTTCTGCATAAGTACTTTGAAAGACACTGAGAATAAGAAGCTTCCGGCATGGTGGTTGGTTCTCGCCACCCTGGAGGGTACACGAAAAAGTGGGGGTCTGATTCCTCCCATCGATGACGGGAAGTACTTCCTTAAGGAAGGATTGAACCGTGGTCGGTGATGACCCTTCGGACTCAACCACGGTTCCCGCTAGTGTTGCTGTAGCGGCTGTCCGGTCATTCAGTTTTTTATCCGTGTGCCTTTGAGGCGAGTCGCAGTCAGTGATATGGCTTGCCCTCTAGCGAAGTACCACGGGGGGGGGGGGGGGAGCTCGTAATTGAGGATGAGAAGCTTCCGACATGATGGTTGGTTCTCGCCACTCCTGTGGGTACAAGAAAAGGTGGGGGTCTGACCATGGCCGTCGAGAGATAAAGCCTCAGTGCTGCTTCGTGACGTCATCATCACTAGGGAGAGTCTTTACCGATTCGGGAATGGCGAACTCTTGCATGAATTGTTTTATCACCATTTTATATATCCTTTTATTTTCAAAATTTGTTGGGAATGTCATCTTAAGTTCAAAGGAGATGTACTAAAATCATAACATTCCCTTTACGTTGATATTAAAAATGCTAACTAAATAGAAATACAAACTTACGTTGAACTTTACCAAACATGGGCGTTTTTGTTATCTTTAATATTCCGATTGCTTAAGGAAAAGGGGGTATTTTTAATCTTTTAAATTAAAAATTTATGATAAAAGTATCTCTTTAGATTATAAATTGCAAATCTTTCAATGCATTTAAGTAATTTTGCCGGTTTTCTTGTGGGAGAAGAATAATAAAATTCTTCCATGTCAATTACTTAATTTGATAACTAAAAATTATTATAGATATTTGTTTTATTTATTATTAAAGTTTTATTTAATTTCAAGTGTATTTTTCCTGAGAGAATATTTGCAAATATGATAAACATATTTAAATTATTGGTGTTTAAGAGCCAAAATCAAATAAAAGACCAAGATCATGAAGAAAAATAACAGAAGTGTTTGCTTATATTACCCCCTTAAGATGCTTAACAAAACAAATCACACACTTTACAAATTATAAAATCATGACATTCAAGCAAAACTCTAATTATGGAAACAAAAAGGAAAGAACATACCAGCAGCAGACAAAAAAGAAATTACATAAGGTGTCCCATTCTTGCTCCCCGCACCTTAAACTGTTTTTGCAAATGCCATTCAAGGTAAAAAAAAATTTAACTAATAATGAATTTCCCAGAAACTACTGCAATATTAATATTTTAATTAAAAAAAAGAGATGATTTGGGATTAATCCTTTGCCTAAAATAAAAATAGACTTTCCGTTGCATATTAACTAACGCGCTGAGACCCTCCAATTATTTCTACCTTGAATGGCGCTAGTAAAAACAGTTTAGGGGGCGGAAAACAAGAATGAGACACCTTATGTAAAAAAAAAAAAAAAACATTGACTGCAGCTGGTATGTTCTTTCTTTTTTGTTTTCCTAATTGGTTATGAGAGTTATTATATGGTTATTTTATGTTAATGTATTTTTGCTTATTAGTGGTCGTATTCTTTTAATTTATTGTTTTGTTTCTTTTCTGTAAAAATGGTGTATCTCTTAGGCCTAATTTCAGTTGATTTTCGGGTCACGAGGGGTCAATACTGTTGGACAAAAGTCTGAATTCCTCATAGAAAAAATCCCTTATTTTGAATCCCTGCTTGAGGATGACCCCAGAGGCAGTGGTAGCAGGGGGGAAAGGGGGCAATTGCCCCCTGTCGGCAGCCTCTTGCTCCCCCGTCGGCGAAAAATTATGAGTTTTGTCGGCAAAAGTCTTCACCACTTCACGATGATTGTAGAGAGTTGCGCATCATCGAACATGATTATTTAAAAACCACCTTGAAGTTAATATATTGTAAACTTTCCAAATATCTAAGTAATGGTTAAAGCTGTTTAACAATATTTGGCGAAATAATCGACAGGGTGCCAGGTCAATAAGGTCGTATTTTGCAAACAATTTTTGATAAACCGACTAAGAACTGAATGCAATTGAGACTTTAAGTTGGCAGATTTTCAGGCATCTGATTCAAATGTCGTTCATTCAGCTTATAATTTGCACTACTTTTGGAAATACAACCGACAAGGTAACAAGTGAGTAAGATATAGACAAGGTTATAGGCGCATTTTGCGGGCAATTTTTGGTCTGTCGACTATGAACTCAATGCGGTGATTGTTGATGTAAGTCTGCAGTATGATGTATTTCAAATATTTGATTAAAATGTCGTTCAATGAGCTTATAATTTGTCCGACAAAGTGAAAAAGATATTTGCATTCCGCTGACAATTTTTGGACGGCCGACTATGAATTGAATGCATTGAATATTGAGCACTGTATCCACATATTTTCAGACATCTGATTCAAATGTCGTTCATAAAACTTTTAATTTGCACTACTTTTGGAAATATAACCGACAAGGGACATGTGAACAATATATCACATTTTACCAAACATTTTTAATCGGTCGACTGAGAATTCCATGCGAGGGATGTCGACGATGTTAAGTCTGCAAATTTTCAGTCATCTGATTTAAATGCTGTTCATTCAATTTATAATTTGTACTATATTTAGTAGAATAATCAATAAACTGGCAAGTGAATAAGTTATCGCCTTTTTTTTCTACTAATTTTTATCTTTCACCTAAGATGTTATCATAGGTTATGGAGAAAAAAATTGCTTTCATCGAGTAGTCCGATTACCTGCCAGTAGCATTATAAGGGAAATTAAAGCTTTTATATTACACATAAATACGGCGATAAAGTTGGTTTTGCTGACTCCTCATTCAAATTCAAGTTCTAATATAAATCGCCATCTTTTTCGTCTAATTGTTACTTCCTCGGTAACGAACGAACTAGTGATTTTTTTTATCTATTTCACTTTGAGAATTGTCCGACAAAAATCTAGTTAATGGTTAAATTAAATTTCATAAAGCACTCTTTTCTTTCGACACTCATGTGCATATGCATGTTAAGAAGAGTTACTTAACTGTAGCCAAATTATGTGAATTCAATACAAATTCCTGGAATAAGTAAATTGTTTAAGTGTAAATTAAGTTAATTTAACAGTAAAATATCTGTTTAATGCAGTCTAATTTATCAGACTGCAATTATTACACTAAAGAAATTAAACCGACTGCAATTGACGACAAAAATAAATACATGTGGTATGATACTTTTTAGCTACACTAAAAAAATTTATTTAATTGTGCATTAAATTTGTTAAATAAATTACTACCTAAATTCTTCAGATTTTGCATTCAGTATTATAACTATGTAATTGGGGAGCGTATCTTTTAATTTTTTTTCCCAATTTTTTGTCTTCGTGACAAAGACTATATAATTACAGGTTCTTCTAAATTCTTAATAGACTTTGGATAACGATATATTGATAAAAAGAGGATTAAAATAGTCATTCATAGAATATTTATATATAACATATTAACCCCTTTGATATACGAATTTACTTAATTAAATGGCACATCGTTTTTGGGACAATTATTTTTATTTTAATCGCTAGAATAATATAAAGGTATTTGATGTAATGTTGGATTTTCAAGTGATTTGTGCATTTAAAATTACTTAATACTCTCATTTAATTACTGATTTAAAATTAAAAATTTATCAATTCTATGCGCGAGTCAGACTTGTCATTGTATATGAAGGGATTAAAAAAAATCAACGTATGTAACTGAGAGGATAAAACTAATTTTTTGAGAGGCTTATGGGCTCACTTGCAAAACTTTGGGGGGAAAAAAGTGCTTAACCATAAAAACGCAGGACTAAAAATGAAGATAGGGGAGTTCTGCTCGAGATATAATTGTTCCCTAATGAAATGCATTGGCTTGTTAAGCCTAAATATACACTGAAGAATAACTAGATGTAGTATCTAATGTTTAAGTAGTCAATTTTTTACAAGAACATTTTTCATTTCTTATGTAAAATATTTCGTTCATATATTTGCAAAACATTTTTTCCAACCTTCATAAGAAACAACATCATTGCATCTTTTCCGCATTCTAAATTGTTCATGTCCGAATTAGAGTAAATTTTTGTTGAGTGCACGCACTAATTCGAAATACATCGTACGGATTCGAAATGTATCTGAATTCCTGCTCGTTGTTCCATTCCTTATTTAAAAATTACTTTAGGTAGGAGATTACGTTAAAAAAAATCAATTTTTTGCGAAAACATCGAATATTTTTTTAGTTATTATTATGGATTTCTAAAAAAGTTTCTTTTATAAAATTTTTTGAATTTAGTTTCAATAATCATTTCATATTGCTTCTGATATAAAATAAGAGCATGCACTTGTTCATTAATCGTGACACGTCATTCTGGCACAATTTCTATTTCTATTTATATGCAAAATTTAGAATGAAATAAATTTGATCTCAGAGGAATTAAATCTTAAGAGTCTCATAAAAAAATAGACTCAAATATTGACAATCTTTTGATGGCCGGGGGGGGGGGGAATTGAGAACATTTTTTTTGCAAATATCGTTATGAATTTTTAGCGTGAAAGCAAGGGTCAGCATCTGAATAAAAAAATTATAATAATTAATTTAAAATAATAATACTTAATTTTTTGTTAGTTAAATGTAATATTAATAAAATCAATGTAACTAATTAATGTAGAATTAATTATGTGTTATTTTGAAGCCAAATAAGAGAAATTGCGCTTGCCCCCCTGTCGGAGTTGCCTTGACCCCTCGTCGGCAAATTTCTGCCGCCACCTCTGGGTGACCCTTGAGAAAGTCTTCAGGCCGGATTCTTATTTTATTTGGTTTAATTTTAATTCCTTTTTTTCTATTAGATTGGTTTTTATTACTAATTGTATATATATATAAAATATAATAAGACAAATAATAAAGCAATAACTAAGAAATAAATTTCTTATTATCTTCATTCTGACATAACTGCATTATATGCAAATTACATTAAGTAAATTATGAGAAATGCTAGGACAGAAATGAATTTTAATATAATTTTGAGAACTTTTGAAGCTAATTTAATAAAATCAGAATTGATTTCCTTATTTATTAATTTAAATTTAGTCTTTACGCTATAACAAAACAGTCATAATGGTCATATTCAAAATAATGCTCAATTTTCACTTTTGTTTTACAGTGCAAACAAAATTTACAGGAACTAGGTAAAATGGATTGTAGTAAATAAAATTGTAATATTTAAGATATAAATTTCTTACTATCCTTACAAAGGGAAAGTAATCTGAATAGTACTGTTCTAATGAAAAAAAGGAGCTAATTTCAATCAAAAGTGCACTCGAATACATTACTTGTAAACATACATTAGCCTCAATTCCGAATTATTAGCATTACAAACTTGATAGTGGTAAATATATGTATATTATATAAAATAAATATACAGCAATGAATGATATTAAAGAATCAATATTCAAACAGAGCAAAAATAATTCATAAAGAATATATTCTCATTAGCACTAGAATCTGTTAAAAAGTAAGACCTATTTCGATATCCCATTTTTGAAGAAAATTAAAGGATAACACTATTCTTACATTATATCATGAAGCGAGTATTTGAAGAATATATTAACAAAATTGACGAAATAGTTTACATACCTTGCTGTTTTTTGCTGGTTTCAAAATCCTTTCTATCAGTGGGGGCAATTCACCATTTTCTCTGGTTCCCATCTTTCGGAAAATTAAAATCTGAAACATTGGGCCCAGTTTTATAATTTCCTTTACAGATGGGTACAAAACAATTAAATGACATTTTATAATCCACAAAACTAATGGTGAGAAAAACGCAAAACAAAATTGCTAATGTTTCACACTCAATCAAAGCGGGAAAAGAAAGAAATGAACGAAGCATGAGTCAGTAGAAAGAATCACGAGAACAACTCTACAGGATATGACGTGAGTGCTTTCAAGAAATTCTTCATTGCTGCCTTATTTCTCGACGGCTATGGTCTGACTTTTCCCATTGAGGACGGGTCGTACTTCCTTAGTTAAGGGTTGTACCATGGCCGGTGATGGCCCTTAGGACTCAGCTATAGTCACTGCCAGTGTTGCTGTTGCAGCGGTCCTGTCATTCAAGGGTTTCCGTGTGCCTTTCGGCAGGTCGGAATAGTTAGTTTGTTATTGCCCTCTAGCAAGCATATTTTTGGAAGGAACGGGATCAAATAGGTATTATAAAGTACGATGCACTGAAAAACCAATACTCCAATTCTCACTAATTGCAATGTATAGGCAAAGTGAATTTTTTTCTCTCCAAAACTGTGAATTTGGACTTTGTCTACATCACACGTTAATGGTAACTGTAACCAAATAATAACAAAACACTCTATTAAGTATGTATAATATTGACAGAATATCTTTTTCTAGGACATAAAAAACGCATGGGATTCCGAAGGAAAAAGTCCTCCACTATAAACGTCCATCGAAGCGAAGAAGTCGCTCCTCTCGAGTGCCGACATCTGGTGAAACAGACAAGTAGTGTGTCATCCGACGGGGAAGGTAGTCTTAGTGGAGATAGCTCTGTGTAAGCATTCAGTTCTTTCAAATGACTTCAGTTCTAGCATAAATTAGATTTTTTATAGTACTAATAAGTAAAATTAGGGATGTCATAAGTGCATAATTATTGACCATAAAGATGTAATTCATATATTAATACTGTAAGGAATAATATTAATATATGAATTATAGAATAATAATTTATAGATTGATTTACAGGTGATTTTCAGAGTAATAATTCGCCATATTTTTTCATGTAAAATATAGAATTATAGACACATTTTCATGCCTTTTTCATTCTATCAATTAAACTAATTATTTTCAAATAAATTTGTTCAATTTCAATAGTTATTCCTATTTTAAGATTATGTTTCACTAAGCAACTTCGATAAAATTTTATATTGGTGTCCTAAAGTAAGGCATTTTAATTTCAAATTTTGATAGACATGTATTTTTGGAGCCTTTTCTGTTTATTCATTCTGCTATGCGTCTGCCAAGGTTACACTTGAAATTATCTAGTAACTTGTCTACAAAACTGAAACATATTCATAAAATATATATGAATAGTAAATGAAATCATTCAGTGTCTAAGATTTGTGTATAATACCGAATATGTTTTGTAATATCTTAAAAGATCGATAATATATTTTTATACATTGAAATATATTTTCGAAAACAGCAGCAATATTCGAAAATGTAAATATTACAAAAACTTTTCATACTGCTTGCTTTTGAAATCAAATTTTACTTTTAATTACTGAAAAAAATATTAAAACCATTTATTAAAACCATCTGAGTATGAAAATGTAAGCCAAATACCCATGATAAAATACTTATGATAATAATTCAAATGATTTGAATTTCATTATAACAATGAAACGTGTTGTTCTAAAATAAAGCCAAAAATATTTTTAAACATTTATTGAATTTAGAGAAAAGAATGTAAGCAACTAAATCGAAAATACAACATTTTGAGTTTTCAGGTGACAGAAAAGTGTTTTTTGTGAAACAGTATTTATAGCGATTATAGCCAAAGATACAAATATTTCGTTTAACTTTAATTAAATCTGAAATTTCCAAAAAATTCTCGAGGTGTATATTTCTAATCACTTTCGTTTCCAGACTTTTCCCGACATATTAATTTCCTGGTAAATTAAGTTCTGATGCAATAACCAGTAATTTCTTATCGTTAGAAATATTCAGGATTCAAATCAGATCGTTATTGTGACCAAAAACCAAAATACATGTTTCCAATTACTTTATACTTTGTGATGTAATGGGGAACATGCCGGCATAATTATTAACGTTGCTATAACTGATTAATTAATAAATTAATTTAGGAGAAAAGGCATTGTTCAATGAGCCTTCTGGAACATGATTATGCACTCGTATAAATTATAGACATTTTTCTTCTCATAAGAACATTTTAAATCGAAGGAAAATGACAACTTCTGCAAAATTCTTTCCCAGTTACCCTGAGAGTATATTTTGAAAGAAATGAGTAAATTAATTACAAAGAATTAAACACTTTTATTAATTAAATCATTAGTAAAAAACGCTTAACATTTAATTAAGTGAAACAGGTTTACTTCAGATAATTAGTTGCTATTGGATAAATTCACTCTTTAAAAAGCTGATTCAACTTCAAAAAGTATTACATGCAAATTCGCCATGCAATTAAACGAAATCAATTTAAAATGCCAGGAAAATCAGCACTGAACTTAGCTAGCGAGCAAATAAGGGGAATTGAATATATATTTACTTCTTCAAAAACCTGTTGTCATTTGAACTGGAAAAGAACTTCGTAGTCGTATAAATTGGAAAAAAACATTAACAATCTCGAAGCGGTATAATTTTCGATGTCTTGTTCTCCTGGAATTTAATTAATTAATATTCAAAATTCTGATATGCATTGCATTAACTTTGTTGTTGTTGTTGCTAATCTCCATAGCCTGACTTAGTCAGACCAAATCCAAAAATCCGTTGACAAGAAGAAAGTCAAAAACAAGGAAGGGAGACGAATAAATTTCTCGCCAAAGAAGTCCTAAACAGTCTAGAATATGTTCAGCAGAGGCCTGATGTTGGCAGCATTTCGGGCAAAGAGGGTAAAATTTTTCACCCTGAGAAAAGAAAAGACATTTAAGGTGACCACTGGCAATGCGCGACAGACAAGTGTTGGTTTTTCTATCACAAGGAAGAATTAAGGACTGGCCCGGCTTATTGACTCTATACCAATCATGAGTAGTGGGAACCATCCAATTCTTCTTATTTAGGAATTTTGCCTGAGAGAACAGTTCTAAGTATGTGGGCTCAGTAGAAGATGAAGTCGCTAGGCTGCTTCCTTTCTTTGCAAGCCTGTAGGCTATTTCGTTACCAAGTAGATCCACATGAGATGGGATCCACTGTAAATGAATATCATGTTGGAGTGAAATCAGCTTCAACTTCTGAAGAATAGACAAACTTGCTTTATCTCCAACATAGGTCCAATTGTTAAGGTGTTCCATTGAACTGCGGCTATCAGTAAGAATCCAAAGGTTCTTATAATTATTTTCGTGTAAAATGGTCTTAACCAAATTAACTATTTCTTTGTTTTAATTGCATGAAAAAAAAGAACTCTACAGTATGCATACAATTCAATTTCACTATAGCGGTTCATTCGAGGTATATCACAAGATTATGAATTGATCTCGCAGAGGGGCAAAGTTCATTTCCTTTAAATTTTTCCTAAATATAAATGAGCATGGCTCCAGTTTACTAAAAGAATTCAGTAAACTTTAAACGAAGTCATTTTTACTTCTTACAGATGGTTACCATCAATTCGATTAGTTCCAGAAGGAGAGTTTTCCAATTTTATCGAAGGTTTGGGAAGTGGTCAATTAGTTGGACGACAAGTATTAGCTTCTCCAAGTTTAGGTGATATTCAACTGAGCCTTGCGGATAGAAAAGGAAATCTGGAAGTGGAGGTCATAAGAGCAAGAGGTCTGCAGCCTAAACCTGGAAGAGTGGTACCAGGTAAATTGCGTGTTGTAATTTTACTGAATTCGTTTTTAATAGAATCTTTACGATGACCATAATTATAAAAAATGTACATCTGCAATCGCAACACCATTTCTTAGACCAATGGAAATCAATTTATTAAAAATAAAGTTCACATTTTCGCCACAAGGGCCAAAGGTGGCGCTGTATGTGGAATTTTGGAAGAATAGTAGATTTAAAAAATAAATAAAAAATTCCATGTTTTAAAAATTTACCTCTTTAAAATATAATTAATATTTTAACACATAAATGTCTTTTTTAACAATTAATTTCATTTTTAACACTTGATTGCACTTTTGCATATTTACAATTCATTTGCTGGCTTTACAATTCAGAGTTCATTTTTTTATAAATTCCCATCTTTTATTTCATAATTTATTTTAAGTTTTCCTTGTACTTTTTGTACCTTCTCAAAATAACAATTTCATTATTGAATTATCTGACATGTTTTGATATATAGATGTATAAACCGCCTTTAAATGACCTCACCACCAAAAATTACAAGTTAGGAGAGTAAAAGTTTATTTAATCCAATATCACTCATTTTTTGCAACAGACAAATTATAAATGCTTAAAAAATTATTGTAACTGCTAAATGTTCGAGGAACTATTAAACATAGAATCAATTTCAGAATTCTAATGGAGTTTGAATCTATCCGATGCTGGGTACTTTGACCAAATAAAACTAAAAATACAGAACATTTTCAGACATGAACATTTATTGACAATGGACGACACAAACACAGAGTACACTTAAAAGGTTTGTACACACACCGAGTCCCAACATCACACCTATAGGCGGTTACATTTCGCTTCTCTTCATAACAGCTAAAACATATTTCAGTATTAAAAAATTCATTAAATGTTTTTCTATCTCGTTTTTTTTCTTTATAAATCAATTCATAACGATTTAAATAACATGTGCAAGAAATATTGTTGCGTTTGTCCCAGTACTTTCTCTGTAAGCTCTAAATATATTTTAATTAAAGCCACCTTGCAGTTTAGAATTTAATAAAGTAAGTGTAAAAAGTGTTTTTAAAGAGACAGCACTTGATATCTTAATAATATTTTAGGAAATCGAAACATACTTTCCGTATATATATTCATATCTTTATTGAAAATATTGTTTTCTGAAAACTTATTTGACATAACTGAATTTACTTTTGTAAAGATTTCTTTTGGAAACACCAAAGGCTAAAGTTTTAAGCTATCAAACAAACCAGAAACAATCGATATTTACTCTGCTATTAATACGTTTCTATCTAATGTAATTTTTCATATGTGTATAAAATAGTATATGTAATAACACAAGTTGATTTGAAACAAAATTCGCATTTGTAAAATGAAGGCATTTTGAATACATCAGATAAGAGAAGATATAAGATAAAATGATGATTTGAATAGCTCTTTTTGGATTTGTTTTTGGAAACTATTTTGGGGGACTGAGGAGGGGGGGGGGGGTCTGAAATTTTTTTAAAAAAGAAATGTCATAAAATCATCAAGAATTTCACATATTAAAATATTTTTGGGAGAGATATTTATGCAAATTGAATTACGTATATATCTATGAATGCATATGTAAATTATTCGTAAAAGCTGGGAAAAATGAAATTATTAAGAATTTTGGTGTAGCATTTCTAAAATTTTTTTAGGTAATGTGAAAAGGAGTGGATGCTAATACATATTAAAGAAAAATCGAATTTAAAGCGTTTATAGGACCAAGTATTAAGTTTCTAAAAGAGTTTGAAAATATGTGAAAATAGCTATGTTTAAAATATTACTCATTATTAATTATTTTCTGAAAATTATGAAGTAATTATAAACGGGCTAAACATACAAAATTTCATTGAGGCACACATTTATTTTATTCAGATATGGCTTTAGAACATTTTGTGAAGAAGAAACCTTATTTTCTGTGAATAGTGAACCATTTATGGCAGTTTTACATTTAGGAAGCAAAACCAATATTTAAATTCCTAATTAAATATTTGAATTCAGATAATCATTTTTCAATAATACTTTAATATCAATAAGCATTCTTTATTCCATTTTGCAGCACCTTATGTAAAAGTTTACTTAGTTAAAGGAAGAAAGTGTATTGCGAAAAGGAAAACAGCAACTGCAAGAAAGACGCTGGATCCACTCTATCAGCAACAACTTGTATTCAACGAAGACTATAGGAACTGCATACTGCAGGTAAAAATATTTGAGATCTGATCTTTAAGAATAAATTTTAAGTTTTCTTTTCTTTTTTTTTTTTCATCCCAAATATCCTTTAAAGAACTATATTTTCATTCTGATATTATTAAAAAAATCAATGCATTATAAAAAAAAAACATGAAATTCGAAAAACAAAAAAAGATAGACATCGAAAATATTGTTATTAGTAAATTTTATTATAAATTATTTCTTTTCAACCATATAATCTCTAAATATTATAATTATTCCTTTTAATTTCTCATACAAAGGAAGAATAGTACAATAATCAGCATTTATTGACCTTTTTATGCAATTTTGCAATTACGTTTAATTATTTTGCAATTACGTTTGTCTGTCTGTCGATTTGTATGAGTGTGTGTCATCACGATAACTTAGCAACAGAAATAGATAATTTGATGAAATTTACATCAAAATTTAGATCTGTACATAAAGTTCGACAAAATCTATAAAAGTGAAGAGGTTCTTTTTACTGTATATAAACAAATGAACCCCGCTGGTTTAACAACGTAATAGATAAAAATTTTATCAAATTTGTTTTCTTAAATCTTGATCAATGCAATTTTCAAAAACGACGGTGGCTGGGCGGTAAGATCTGGGTTAAGGAACCAGAAAATTACTTCAAATGAACCGTCGCATGTCGTTGAGGCCAAATATCCACCCTCTGGTGTGACATGGAATTTTGAGGAGGAGGATGCAGTCTCAGGTGTTGTCCTCATCATCTGGCTGAGGTTCAAAATTACAAAATCCTTTTTCTAAATAGACCTCTGTGATGGACGTAAATGTTACAAAACTAAACTCATCCCTCGGTTTTTACATTTTACTGCTTTTACCTTGCTATTAAGAAATATTTTTCTTTGTATTTAACTACTTTATATTATTTATATTTAATATTTAACAGAAAAACTTTTTTACACTGAACCAAATTTTCTTTTAAATCTGACTCTTTACTATCTGTATCAGAGTGTCCAGCAGATAAAATTTATCTCAATATAATTTCATCATGAATTCCTTTTCATAATTTTTCACATTCTTACGATACAAAATATTTAGTGAATTTATCATGAGCAAAATCTACCTCTTCGAGAATTCTTCAAACTGCTTATCAGCCTGTTGCAAATGTTTGAAAAACCATGTTTACTCTCTTCCTTTCATTCACGTCAGTTTTAGAATCCGAAAAGCACCTACATTTTTTGGATATAAAAATCATGATTGATTCAAATAATATGTATGCGCCAATTAATTACTTTTTAAAATGTATGTTTAATGAAGATTTTTTCTTACTTTGCTTGTCTCTGAAAATGGATTTAAAAGTTCACTAATACACAGAACAAAATTAAAAGAAATGATTTATGTAAATAATAGAAACTAAAAAAAAATTGTTCAACAATTCTTTTGTTTTTGACTTTCAGGTAACAGTCTGGGGAGATTACGGTCGAATGGAGAAAAAAGTGTTCATGGGCGTTGCCCAAATCATGCTTGACGAATTGGACCTTTCAAACTTTGTGATCAGTTGGTACAAACTGTTTCATCATTCTTCTTTGGTCAACCTTCCAGCTAGCGTGCCACAAAATTCTATGATGTCAGTAGATAGCTTTGGCTGACTACAGCATTCTTTAGCCCTTTCTAGAGCAGATCTAAATTTTCAAAGTGCCACTTGTGCTGCTGGGTGAGTGTCAGCCCAGCAGTGTTCTCTTGCACAGAACCATCATTTTCCAAAGGGATGAGTGCCTGAAAAATGTTACGTCAAGTAGAAATATTCCTCATCAAGACTACTTTCCTATTTCTTCAAAAAACAAAAAAATATTCATATTTTATATCTTATTCTACGGTGCAAACTTCTTGAGCACTTTTACTGTGTACCATTCACTCAGGACATCATTGACATAGACGGGCCTACAGAGGGAATCCAAACAACCCATTCGAAAATCTCATCAAACAATGCCAAACTCCGACAAATTATTGCCAAAAGAACAAAGTTACGTCACTCCCTCTCCAAGACATTCATTGGTCGAACAATGATTTTGGTAAAGGCCATTATTTCTAAACCACAGTTTTGTGACTTAGAATTAGCAATCTAGATATGGAAAAGAAATTAATTTTTCCTCTATTTTCCTTTTTTATACACTCCTGTATATCAGAGAACTATATGCTAGTTAAATGGAAGTAGAGAAAACGGTACACAATAATAGGCAGTCGAAAACACTAATCTTTTTATTGAAATATGTATAAAAATGTAAATTATCTTTCACAAAGCTTCATATTTTCTTGAACGAACAGTGAGATCGTCGTAGAAAGGCACCACTACCCAATCTAATTGGCTTTTCCATTTCTTCAAGTGATTCGTTACGTCGTCAAAAGGGAATTTCCGTTCTTCTCATGAAATGATTACTTTTGGAATGTAGAAAGTGGACTCGTATTCTATTGCTGCATCTCTTTCAGTTGCACTCGGGAAAGAAACGAAATTTGATTTACATTCTCCTACTCTTTAGAAAGATTTTCTATTTATACATGATTTTTAACATCATTGTTGTGTTTTAAATATTTACATTTTGTAAGACTGCTAAGAATAATGCCTTGAGTAGGTTTGTAACGAGGAGAAAGTATAGGGAAGCCAAAAACATAAATAGAGAAAAATGGGGGGTGGGGACTTCTATAAGCTCATGGTGACTACAGTATCATATCATATGAAATTTTTTTCATTGCAGATTATATATTATGCGACATCTGTTGTTACAGCGTTTTTGGCTGTTCTCTTCAACAAGAAGTTTGTTATACGCTTACATTTTAAAAAGTATGTTATTGATATGTTTTGATGATTACGATAATTCTATTATAACCATCATATCAATAATGCATGCTACTACATCGATTATTACAATTATTCTACTAAATTAAATTTTCATCACTTTAAGGCTTTGGTGTTTTTTATTTGTCAAGACCAAAAATACATTTTATAACATGTATCTCTGTTTCCAAAAAAATATTATCCGAAACTATTCGCTACATCTAATGATCAAAATCAAAAATATAACAAATGATTTTCGGATTCTACATGAAAATGAATCAAAATTGAAATTATAACGATATTATCTTTGCTTTTATCGACACTATTAAGTCAAACGAAGCATTTTAATATAAGGAAGAAAAAAACCCTCGAATTATTACTTTAAAAAATTTCATACAAAGATAATACTTTTTTATAATTTAGAATACAAAATTTAAAATTAAATTAGAACATAAGTATATTCTTAAGTCACATTGATTTCAGATTTCAAGAGATAAGATGCACAAATTAAACTTATAAGCGAGGGATCTGCCTTGCTTGTATGTTTAATTCAATAAAAAAAAAATTTGTTGAGTAACAAAAACAACAAACATAAATCTGGAGGAAAATTAAGTATAATATTGTTAGAAAATAATAAAATATTGTAGGTGGATTATTTTTGTATTTGGAACAGTATTAAAATCATATTACCACACCATATTCAGTATCATATCAAATGCAAATTATAAAAGGAATATGCAAGCAAATTACAAAAAGAAATAAAGAGCGAAATAGCTACATAACTTTTTTAAACAACAAACCATGAAACATTGTTAATGTCCACTAAAATACAAAATTATTCTAATGATTTATTACATAAAAATTTTTTATTTGCATTAGGAAACAATCAAAATCATTCTTTTTTCAAATTTCTTTCAGTAACTATGATGGTAAATATTTTCTATATAATTCGAAAAAACTTTTATAACGAAATTTTGTTTTTAGTTTTAATTCAGTGTTTTTCAGAGTAGTTTTAATAATTAACCTGAAAAAATGCTACGATACAAAAACAAAGGCTTTTACATTTTTTTATCGTTTCTTGTTTATAACTCAAGAAAACACATTTTTCATTTTAGGAATATAAATAATTTCATAAATGAAATTATTGAGATACCAAAAATTTTGCTTTGGATATTTAATTTATCTTCAGCCTGTAATAAACAAGATGAAAGTATCATTAGAAATGCTTTGGGGGGAAATCATCAGTCTATAATTTTTGATTGAACACAGCAGGGTGGAATTTTTAACAAAAATTAGATAGCTCTATTGTTTTACTTGATTTCATAAGGTATTGAAATTAATGGTTTATCATTTAAAAGATGAAAATAAAGTATATGGGTTTACTGGATTTCAGAGTGCAAGAGACAGCTCAGTTTTTTTTTTCAAACAAATCTTTTGATAAAAATAAATTAGATCTGAAAGTAATATTCATGCACATTGTTGTTATATATCATTGATAAGAGTAAGAAATGAGAATATATTATTAATGAGTAACACGTTTCTAATGAGTATTTTAATACAAATAAAAGTCATTTTGACAAAGCATGTTCCGCATCTCTGGACGATTTCAACTAAACATTGCGCACTTATTTTTAGGACAAGTGAAAGAAACCGTCTACTTTTCAAAGCTCAATAATTTATTAGAAATATTTTAACATCGTCTTAAAATTCAAGAGTTTGCGTATTCATTGAATCTTACATTTTTGTACAATCTTTTTTTCTTCAATTTTTATTCATTCTTTTAAAATTTAACGGAAATTTTTAAATTCAGCAAAACTCTTATCTACTCTGCCACTATATTTTGAAATTTCTGTTTCATATCTTTAGGAATTTTTTTTATTTGTGTAAAGTATTTATTTAACTGTGTCTAAAAGAATTGAAAGGAAGAATCTCCAGTTCCAAGCAAATATAAGAGAACAAGACCCAGGGGCTGTCAACGAAGAGGTATGATGTAATAAGAGGATTGTGTATATTATGAGAATTTGTACAAAGTTTATTTTTACTTTAAGAATAGTATACATGAAATTATATTAATTCCGAAAAATACTCAGTATATCAACTAGTTTCTATAAAGTCATTAATAATTCTGCTTTATAAAAGTCATTAAGCAATTTTAAATTTATAAATTTATCCTTGGTTCTTCACATAAACGTTTGCAGCTATTACTCAAACAAATAGTGACCCAGAATTTTTTTATACTTGCACCAGATATTCGCTTTTTGCTTCTCACTTTTAGGAACCGCTCTTGCAGATGAAAAAATTTATAACAAGCACAACTTAACAGTTTCATAGAAAAATAAAGCATTATGAAAAGGCTCATTTAATGATGATTAATTTTTATTTCCAAAATTAAATAATCGGGAATTATCAAAATTATTTAGACTTCTTCAGCCATGTCTGCTTCAATAATATTAGGTTAGTATTTCTTATATATTTTACTGACCTTACTTACTTTTGACGAATATAGAATTACCCTGAAATTTTCTCAAACAATAACCAATGTGATTCTAGTTGCTCCTTTACAGCTCCTCTAGTTGCTCCTTTTGCTAGTTACAATTTTATCAAACATGGTTTTTACGCCATAAAACCAAATCAGATCATTTAAATCAAATAATTACCGATTATGGAGGTGAAAATAAATTGAGTCTCGTGCAAGAAGAGCTGGTAATCCTCTCCTACAAAAGGATTAATGAAGAAACTCCAACATGAGTTCATTCTCTGGTAATGAAGTCGCCTCTGACTATTGATATTTTCCTCGATGCAAAATTGGTATGGTGAGGATGTTTGGAGAGGGGGTGTCAACTCAAATGCCCCTCTGCTTCATCTGAAAACGTTTCAAAATTATAAAGGATATCTCAAACAATCCTGATATTGCTTCATAAAACAGTATGTTTGTATAATTAAACTCCGTTCAAAAAATAAAAAGCTACTGCTACTTAATAAAAAGCAATTCAATAGTTATTTACAAATAATATTTTAAAAAATTACTAAGTTTATTTATTAATTATTTATAAAAATCATATACTCAAAAATGTTCAAAAACTTTAAGTTAAACAGAAAATTTGTTTTAAAATTATCATTCCTCCGATTTTCGTATAATGTTCGAAATGCGGATACTTGCTCTTGATTGGAAGGATGATTTATTTTCCAGTTAAGTCGCCACTCCTTAAAAATGGAGTTGCGACGCGAATGTTGATACCATAATTTCAAAATATATATATATATGAAATCCATTATTTTCAAAACACAACTTTTTAAACCCAATTTAAATGATTCCGAGCTGTCTTATTTTGTTCGTATCTTATTTATCAACCAGTCGTTCTATCGAATTCTTTTGCATCCAAATACATTATAAACGGACACTTTTTTGAGGCTGCCACATTTCCAAACTCCTGGTCCATTTTTATAAAAAATTATGCCATCCTCAAACTATTAAAATGCTTATAATGTTTTGCTGGTCATGTTCAGTTCCTTAAAAAACCTCGCAGTTAGCAACCAAAATGAATAGTTGTGGTCTCAGTAAAGGTTCTTTTGCATTATTTAATTAAAAACATTATATCTTTTTCAAGTCTAAAATAGGCATGCAACCAAATTTGGAATGCTAAAGGTTGATAGTTTTGGTTTACTTTCTATTTTTAGGGTTCCTAAACAAGTAACTCTTTATTCTATTTTTAGAGTTCCTAAACAAGTAACTCTTTATTTGTAAAGCAATAACTTTTTTCTTAGTCATCATATTCAGTTTGCTTCGAAGTCATCTTGGTTTACATATATAAGCATGCATTCAATTAACATGAAATATGCAACTATTGATTTATTATCACAGTAAAGCTCATAAAGAACTTTATCACTTTTACCGTAAAACAAATACAATTACAAGTATATGTAAAGCATAAAGATGTTTATCTCCAAAAATAATTCACTAAGCCGCTACATTTACGTTTAAGCACAATTACGTAACATCTAAAGTTAAAAAGTTCTCTTTCTCTGATTCCATTTACTTCGTTCATCTAGATATTTACTGAAAAATGTATAAATTCCATTCTATCATCTTTTCTAAAATTAAGAAGTTCAAATATTGTTTGGCATGCTTTTGGAATTTCTTAAAGAGATTAAAAAACTTTTTCCCTCATCTTCCTCATTATCAAAAATAATTTGTAATAGTCAAAAAATAATATTTTGTCGGTTTTAGATGAAGGATCATATGTATCAATATGTAGAAAGTCTTTGAGATCAAATTTGACCAGATCTTCTAAAAAAAATATAACTAGTTTTGGCTTTTATAATCTTTATGTTTTAAATCAATAAGTTTTAAATTTGATATATCTCAACCCCAGATGTTTTGCTACGTACGAAATATTAATATGGGTGATTCTTTCATGCTGAATTGTTGCGCCATATTTTTATCCATTATTAAATTATTACAATTCATGCTCTCTTATAAATATCCATTGATATTTTGGTCAACAACAACAAACAATTAATCAATCAACAATTAACAACTAAACAAATATGCTAATTTAGTTTTCCCATTAATGGAATGCAAATCCAGTCGCTTTGACGTGGAAAAAATACATAACAGTAATACTATTGGTCCAAATTACTGAGTTTCTTATCCAAAACAGGCTTCTGTTATCGGATTAGGGGAATGAAAGTTGAAACATGGTTATTAAATATTATTATGACAAGTGGAGGGAAAGAGTTGAATAAAAATGAATATCATATTAATTAAAACTATCTGTAAATTTAATTTAAATAATTTAGAAAATTCTTTAAAAATGCATTCATATTTGTAATTAGTTTTCGTTTAAATTAAGTTATAACCCAAGTATTAAGAGAATAAACACTGTGCACCATCACTGTGTGCAACCCGTTGTCAACGTATAGAAGTCTTAGGATACCTGTAGCAGCACCTGTTCTGTTGATGGTTCAAATGGAGCTTCAATTACCTGAAGAATCTCTGGAATAGTTATGAAGCGAATATCTCGAAATGGTCCTTTCCTCTTAGGAATCAGTCAATTCCCGAGGGCTTAAGTTTGGGGAGTATAGTGGGTGGTACAGCAATTCCCAGCCCCATCGATCAAATTAACCAGGTAGAACTTGCGGTGTGTGTGGCCGAGCATTGTCATGCAAAATGATATAAGGTTCTGAAGAAAGTATCGCCGCGTTTTTCTCAAAGCTGGTCTCGGATTATGATCCAAAAAAAATTCCTCTCGGCAAGCTAGAAGGCAAAGGTAGATTCCTTTACATCTAAGTTACCATTTTCAAATTCATTTCAATCCTAAGACAAAAACCCACGGGAATGTCTTCTCGAAGCATTCTCGCATATCCTCCAATTAATTCCTCTTCCCTTCTATCTCCGCATAAAATTATGGACCTTATATAAGGCCACAAATATCTTGAATAGCGTTCCATAACATCATGCGAAGTAGTTACAATTACAGATCTGGTGATAGTTACAAAGTACAGATCTTTGACATGAATCTATCATTTTTACTGTATCTATTTTGAGAATGCGCGTTTTGGACGCCTTTTTTCGTACCAATTTACATCAAAATTTGACACTCAACTACAATTGTAGTCAGTACTATAAAGAATTTCATTAATTTAAGTCATTCCTTTTATGAATTATCACATTTGCATGAGTGAGAAAGTGGATCAACAGATAGTCAATGACAGATTTAGTTCAAAATGCTAAATCTGTGTGCCAAATTTTACTTACATAGCTCTTTGTTTTGTTTTATTAATTGAGTCCATTTGTACTCAAAAGGTCAGATAGACAGACCTTATTTGAATAGACTTTATAGACAAACCTTATTTGAATATATTTTGCTCAACATTTGATAGGAATCTACGAATTTGGTGAGAGAACCGTATATGAAATTTCGTTTATCTGCTTCAAAGAGTTTTTGAGTCACCTTTGTTACAAACAGCCATAATGCCAAAAATAGGCTTTTTGGATTTAGGTAGGTCCAAAACGAGGAGTTTTATTAAATTCTCTAGTTATCAATTTATCAAAAGCTTTCGGAAGCTGTCAACAGTTTTGGATTTTAGAATTATCTGATGTAGAGAGGAATTGGTCAGCTGCGAAAATATAGACAAAGAATAATTGGTATTCGCACTTTTCTTTTGCTGTTGGGAAAATGCGACGACGATAAAGAGGACAACGATACAAAACATTTTAATATGGATGTCTGGCGTTGCAGTTCATTTGTTAACTCTAATATTAAGTACACCTCCCGTTAGTCTAACTGATGATCATGGATTTGTGGAGGTAAAGTACCTTGCTTTCTCCAGAAATATCCAAATAAGGCTAAAAAGGCAAATAAAAAAAAGTAAAGACAGAAAAACAGTGAAATAATAATAATAATAATTCGTGATCCAATGTTTTGGTAACAAAAAAATCCTTTGTTTTGAATGTTCTTTTTATTAGAACTTATTGATTCTTTTTACTGGCTTTCATTGGTCCAAATCGTCATCTGACCGCGGTTTAAAATTACCAGGTCCGTCCCAAAATAACCCTAGTGTTGCTTTAAAACGAGACGTTACTGTAACTAAACTAAACTAAACTAAATTCCATTGGTCCGAAGATACCTACCTGTACGGATAAAAGAAACAAAAAACATTTTAGTCTTTATTCAAACAGAATTTCACAACTAAAAATTTGTCTTTTAGATTTTTTGTTTGCTGCTTCTCTTGGAACTTTATTTTAACAATAGATGGCGCTGAGACTGTTCAAATAAAAATGTGTAATGAGGAAACGCTTTGACCAAGTTTGGTAGGCATTTTCTAGCATTTAATGCGGGAAATTTCAAACGACTAGTTGTAACTATCTTTAAGGGTGAGTTACATCTTCTCTTTTTGGTTTTTACATTAATTCTTCTGAAGGGTATTTGAGTTAAAACTGTATGTTTAGTTTGCAGTTTGTTTAAATTTTTGATATTGTGACCAATTTTAAAGTTTGATGTTTATTTCTTGCGTAACTAGATTCATGTTTAATTTTCTTAAAGTTTTATATTTTGCTGTTTTTTAAATCTAGCTCGGAATTTTCAATGTTTGATTGAATTTAAATTTTGTTATTATGATTCCTTAATGGTTGAATTTGCTATTATATGATTTCTAAACTAATTCTTGTCTTTCAAAAACCTTATTTCTTATTATTTACGGTTCGCGAGGTTTCAATTTTCGGACTAAAGACAAAAAAAAAAAAAAAAAAAAAAAAAAAATTACGGGCGAATCTGCCGGAAGGTGATTTTTGATAAAGTCTTCAGGACAGATTCATCTTGTGCTTTTTGGTTTCCATTTCCTTTCATCTTATTTGTAAAGGTTGTTTGACTATTTTTACTTTGGATTCAGTTCTGTAAATAATTTTTGTGAAATAATGTTATATTTTAAGTGAAGTTTTTGCAGGTTATTCCTCAAATTTACCGTTTAACATTTAACAACTAATTGCAGTTTTAAGGTAATTTTTAATAGCGCTTACTCATTTGTTCTAATCCTTCAGTATGCTAAATTTGGTCCTAATACGTCAAGTATTCTGAGATCTAAGGAGGTTTTCCCAATAATGATGGTAAGTTACAATTGAAAATATGTAGTTTGAGCTGGTAATCATGATCCTTTACTTATTTATATCAAACAGTAAGGGAACTCGAAAAACTTTCAATGGGGTTTTTTGAAGTTTAAACTCGTACCGATTATTATGAAATTACGTCAGACACTTTATTAACACACTTCATTTTTCAGAAAAAGAACGCGATTACAGAAAGTGATATTTAGGCATCTATATAATGGTGAAATATCGAGTCGGGGTTTCTATAAGAACATAAACTGTCACCCGATAATTACACTAATGTGAAACAATATCCCGCCAGCATTTGCTGGGCAGTGGCGAATTTCAATAATAGAGGACTACAAGCACTTTAACTAATTTGTAGCTCCTTCATTGCAACTCTCTATTGATTATCGAAATATATCAATATTTTCCTCCGTAATCTTCTAAATGCAGTTAAAAAACGTATTATTACAGTAAAAATTGATCTCCAAATTTGCCACAAACAAATTGGTAAATCAAGGCTATTTTTTATCTCTTATGAGAATTGAAATATAAAAGAGAGAAATTAATTAAATGATAGGCAAATATGCAATTTAAACAAAAAAAATCATTGGTGAATAAATATTTGGGATTCCCTGAATCATAAAAAGCTTTAATGATTTGCAAAGCCCATAAAGGATTTTATTTGCTTTGCGCAATATTTACCTGCATTTTTGCAAAAATAATTCAAGGAAATATATAGGGGTTTTAGATCACTTTTTTTCTCGAATACTAAATGTAAAAAGAGAATCGTTATGAAATTCAATCATGGAACTTTCATGAATCTTCACGTTTTAAATCTTTTTAAATCGAAAACTATTTTTTAACCTAAGCCTGCCTATCTGTGAAGAAGATAAACCAAAAACACTTTCAGCTGCTGCAATGTGGGATTTACATTTAATTTGTAAATTTCTATCAAATTTCGAATGAAATCCTTTCGCGGGAAGTTTGAGTGCAAGGAAACAGGATAAATATAAAACGCAAAAAACTTGATAGATAAATTTTGGTATATAATTTTAGCATCTCAAGTGCCGACCCGTATCAAATTTTAAACCAAAGCAGTCAGCGAATCGACTGTCTGTTGGCATATACTTTCTCGTGCATCTAAATGCGATAACACACAAATGCAATGATTTGAATGAATTAAATTTAGTTTGTGATCTTGGAACTAAAATTGTATTTTGGTGTCAAATTGTAGGGGACTGCTGTATCACTACCCACTATGTAATGTGGCCGGCAAGAACTAAATATTTCTTTCCGAACTCGAAAGAGCTATTTCTACTTGTTCTGTTAATTTTTTTTTCTATATAAAATAAAACTACTACTCTTTTCAGAATACTGCAACGACCATTTTTCAACGACTCTATCTCAACAAGGATTGAGACACAGAAGGATGTGCGCATTTCCGGAATTTACTTTATTGTTAAATGTAAACATCTCCTCCTTTCATCTTTCCTCTCACTCCTATTTGGTCGAATTAAACCCATCCTAACGCATGCGTAAAAGCACGGAGGGTTTTAGAATCCGTTGGCACACAACACTCTTGTTTTTGTTAAAACTGTCGTAGCGTTTCTTGAAGCTCTTTTTTTGTGATATTCGTGTTTTGATTTTGTTAACCCGGCACAAGCTAAGAATCCGTTCAGGAGCATACGCCGGAAAACAAACCTCCATTCCTTCCTTGAAGCTCTGAACATCTAAGTGGAGAAATTATTCCATATCTCCACAAGTGGTGACCTTGACATTAATTGTTCAGCTTCGTCAGAAGAAATGAAAGCCATCAATTTTAAATGGCAGGTATGTTTCTTTATGAATCATTTTTGACTTTCGTTTTTTATCGTAAATCGTTTTTTATGTTCAAAATGGATGCCGAAATGAAAGTTGATGCCGAGTTGGCTCGCATTGCATTTAGAGCTCTCCCTTTTTGGAAAAGTAATGAATTGTGGTTTTTACAACTAGAATCTCAATTTATCACATCGGGAATTGTTTCGGAAAGCACTAAATTTCATTGTATAATTTGTCTTGGATTGCGATGTTTGGACTTGCGTTAGTAATCTAATTCGTTCCCCTCCTCCATACACATTATTGAAAGATAATATAATCAAATAATATGCCGCTTCCGAAAATGTAAAACTCAAAGCTCTTTAACAAGATTTTCAACTAGGTGATAAAACTCCATCTCTTTTAATGCAAATGAAAGAATTAAATGATGGTCGCGTTAATGACGATGTTTTAAAAACACTTTTCTTGCAACGTTTACCTGTTACAATGCAACAAATATTATGAGTTTGTGATGATTTAGAAAATATAGCACAAATTGATGATAAAATTAATGAAACAGCCACGAATGTCTATACTCTATGCACTTATTTCGCAGTAATAACAGAAATAGAATTCTCAATCTCTTTCCCGATCACATTCTATTGCAGACATTAATACTAGGAAACGTTGGTATGATACACTTTATAGCGATAAAGCTAAGAAATGCGTGGAACGATGTTCCTATTCTGAAAACTTAAAAGAATCGTTAGAGTAGCGTCTGCTGACGATTGCAAAGAATTAATCCACTTATTTCTTTACGACCGCAGATCTAAACTTAAAATTTTAATAGGTAGAGGCGCGGCTTGTCCTGTTTTTCCAGTTTCTTATAAGAATTTAACTAAACGTGTACCAGACAAGAACTTCGTTTTGTATGTTGCAAATCTTCAATTATTCGAACTTGCGGCACTAGACATTTAACGTTGCATCTTGGCTTACGGTGGTTATTTTCCTGGAATTTATAATTGCAGATTTCTTTCGACCCATATTGGGTGCAGATTTTTTAAAAATATTTGAATTACTTATCGATATTAAAAATCGTCGACTAATTGACAGGCTGACTTCCCTTAAAGTGAATGGTAAAGCTTGTAATGGTCCATCAATTGACTTAACGGCAATTTTGGATGATTCTCCTTACCATCAATTACTTTCTGAATTCCCCAACAAAATCAAACCTGTTTTCAATCTTGTACCAATAAAACATTCTATGAATCATTGTATACTCTCTAATCAAGGGCCTTAGGTGTTCAGTAAACCAAGACGACTCGCACCAGAGAAATTAAAAGCACTTAAAGCTGCATTCTAATCTTTACTAGAACAAGGTATTATACGTCCTTATACAAGTGCATGGTGTAGCCCGATACATCTTGTTAAAAAAAAAAAAGAAGAAAAAAAAGACGGCACTTGGCGCATCTGTGGTGATTTCCGCAGATTAAATGCAGTTACAATTTCTGATAAATATCCCGTGCCTCATATCCACGATTTTTATATGGAATTTAGTGGCAAAACAGTTTTTTCTAAACTAAATTTGGCTGAAGCTTATAATCGGATACCAATTAAACAATCGGATATCGAACAAACTGTTGTTTCCACCCCTATAGGACTGTTTGAATTCAATCGCATGCCTTTCGTCCTTAAGAATGCAGGTCAAACATTTCAATGTTTTATAGTGTTGCGTGGCTTAAATTGCTATATTTACCTAGACGATATTCTTTGCCTCTAAAGATTTCCCCACACATTTGCATGATTTGAGACAAGAGTTTTCAACGAATTGATCAACATCATGTTTTAGACATTCAAAAATGCATTTTTTGTCAAACAGAATTGCTCTTTCTTGGATATTTAGTTAGCAAGGACGGTATTTCTCTTTTGCCGGAAAAAGTTAACTTTTCCGAATTCCCACTGCTTAAAACTGTGATTTGTGTCGTTTCCTAGCAATGGTTATTTCTTATCGCTTTTTTGCTCGAGCTGCATATTTATAAGTTCCGCTTTATAAATTAGTTAAAAATAATAAACGAGATAATATTGGACGCCAGATATACTTGATTCCTTTGAAGCATGTAAAAAAAAACTAGCTAAAAAATGCTACCTTACTTGCACATTCAAAAGACGATGCGAAATTCTCTTACGACTGATGCATCGGATTTTGCTGTAGGTGTTATTCTGTACCAACATGTCGACAATAAGCCACAACCTCTTGCAATTTTTCCTCATAAGTTAACTCCTACTGAAAAAAATTAGTGTCTGTGACCGAGAATTATTTGCTATTTATTGGGCTGTTCATCATCTGGAAGGTAGACAGTTTACAATAGACAGTTTGAAACCATTAACGTTTGCCTTCTACCAAAAAACCAAATTTTCTCTCCGTCAAACTAGATAATTAGAATTTTTGGAGCAGTTTTTGACTGATATTCAGTACGTATCGGGTGATTCCAATGCAGTAGCTGACGCGTTTTCTCGTGTAGCTAAAATTCCCGTGCCAACTAAAATCGATTATGAAACTATAGCTAGAGAAGAGGAGGTCGATAAGTCTTAAATATTTAATGGAAAGTGGTTCAGGATGGAAACTTAAACCTATTGTATTTGCATGCCGATCAAAGTTGATGTGTGATGTCTTAACGGGCTCTACACCCTTACGCCCCAGAAACTAAGAAAAATTGCCTTCAATAGCATTTATTGCCTATCTCATCCTGGAGGTAAAACCACTGCTAAATTAATAAAAGATTTATTTACCTTCTTTGCAGAAAGATTGCATCTAGTTTTCTAGAAACTGCATTGAATGGCAAAAAATAAAACATAGAGATATTTTAAGTCTCCTGTCGGACATTTTCCTCTCGTTTCAGCACAATTCAGTCATATTCATCTCGACATCGTGGGACCATTACCATCATCTGATGGTCATGGTTACTGCCTCACATGTATCGATAGATTTTCAAGGCGGCCGGAAGTTTCCCTATGTCCGATATGAAAGCCGAAACATGTGTTGAAGCATTTTTTAAAGGTTGGATTGCAAGATTTGGTGTACCCGATATCGTAACTACAGATCGTGGCTCCCAAATTCAATCTGAACTATTTCGGGCATTTATTCAATTTTTAAGTTCACAGAGGATCCGAGCGGCAAGTTTTCATACAGCTTCAAATGGTGTAAAGATTTCATCGACAGTTGAAAGACACTGTTAGATGCTACTGGTTTCCACACCACGTTGGACGAGTATCCTGCCAATGGTTATGCTAGGTATCCGAAGAAGTTTGAAAGAAGACTTAAGTGTTTTCCCTGTTGAACTACTTACTCTACGGTGAACCTTTGCATCTTCCTGGTGAATTTTTTCGTTTTTGTAAAACTAGTCCTGCAATTCCAGAATTTATCCGTCAATTAAAAATAACAGAGTTGCCAGAGTTTTCAACCAGTTCTTGCTTCAAATCACGTGAAACACAAGGGGTTTTTGCACAAAGATTTGGCTGCAACAACTCGCATTTTCGTCTGGCGAGACGCAGTTCGTCGACCCTTGAATAGCCCTACGATGGGACATACAGTGTCTTGTCGAGAACGGACAAAGTCTTTGCACTGGCCATGCATGGACAAAAACGAACTGTAAATGTAGACAGACTCAAGCCTGCTTACATTTTGAATAATCATCTTGAGTATGACTAGATATGGATGAACAATCAGATTTCGCATTACTCCTCAAGTAGAAATCATAATCGACCTGAGGTTTCGAGGGAGATTAATGTGGGGACCGCTGTATCACTGCCTACTATGTAATCTGGCCGGCAAGAACTTAATATTTCTTTCCCAACTCGAAAAAGCTACTTCTCTTTGTTCTGTTAATTTTTCTTTTTTTATTTCTATATAAAATAAAACTACTCTTGTTCTTGTTAAAAATGCTGTAGCGTTTCTTGAAGCTCTGAACATCGAAGTGGAGGAATCATTCGATACTCCCACAAAATTTCGTATTAAGGGTATTAATTTATTTTCGCAACTACAAATGTTAATTCATATGGCACATAAAAATCATAATTAATTTTTTATTTGAAAATAGTTATATCTGTAACTTTAATGAAGATAAATAATTATAATCTTAAAAGTTTTAAATTTTTAGATTTATTTTAATAAAGCTTTAATAGTCAAAGATAAGTTTTTCCAAACTTTTAAGGTTTGACAGATTTTATCGAATACGTAGGTAGATGATCAAAAATTTCAATAATAATAAAATAACACTAATTAAAATAGAAAAGAAATTTTACTAAAACGCAGGATGTGTTAGAGCACTAAAAGAAAAGTTTATGAAGCAACAAAAAATGGATAATGATATGTTTTACAAATTACAGTATACATTAATATTCTTCTGTGCGAGTTAATTTATTACATTAAAATGTAGCAGGGTTTAAAAATAGCCGAACTTTATAAAAATTTCATTATTGTGAAGTTAAACCTTAATTGCAAGTATAACAAATTTCAAAAAGTATATTAAATATACTTTAAATAGAAATCCACTTATTACAGAAGAATAAGTCGTAACTCCATACCTCTATCATCAAAAACGGAAAAAATAGCGAAGGTGAAATATTAGTAGCAACAATGAAATCTAAAAATCTATAATGAAATTCACTTAAAATATTATTTTAATAATTGATTAACAATATGAAAATAATTATTCTTGAAAAAAATTGGCTTCATTAAAACGATAATTCCTTGAATTCGTTTTGGGTTGTAATATTATCGGAAGTTGTCAAAGGAAGCGAAATTTCTTTTTTTTTTTTAACGAAAAGTTCTGATTAAAATTTCAGAAATAAGTTGCGAGATGCTCATTCCCTCCTTCCAAAGTATATATGTGCCAAGAGTGGTAGTAAGATCAGGTAAAAACTGTCTTGTATATAGAACGCCAACAGAGACATAAACACACTGAATGCTCAAGAATTACCTCAATTGGATCAGAGGATTATGTCATGATGGTGCTGTGATTTTCTCAGAAAGCTTGCAAGTTTTTAAAATAATTACAATTTATTTTAAAACTCAAATAGAACACTAAAATGGTTGGTTGACAAAAACACAAAGAAAATCTGACGCGTCCTTCATTCAAGTGCTCTACTTGAGTATTACTAATTATGAACGTATCTATGGAGCAACAGCGCCACCTACCAGTTTCGTTATAACACTCGCACACTTTTTTTATTAGTAGAAATAGAAAAATAATATTCATGTATTAGAATATATAGGAATAAGATTAGATATAACCATTTACTAGATCATTTAATCAAAGTATTCGCAAAAGTATTCAAACAAATCACCATCAGTTACTGAATTAAAATAAAATGACATTATATAAAATATGCTGAGAGGAAAAAAAGCTGTAGGGGCACTCTTAATGGTCTTCCATCATTTTTTTTGGTTGGGGGGCGGAATTCTACAATTTCGGAAGGATTTCATATTTTCATCGATTTTGAATGTCTGGGATCAACAAGTTCTGATAATAAGCATTCAAAATAAAGAAGTTTCAAGTTTTTTTTTCTTAATTTTTGTTGCAAAAACATTGAACCATAAGTTACGTTTTCAGTTTTTTGCCTCTTTTTAAGCCACATTGAAGATGAACAAAAAATTCTGTTATATGCAACTTACCTTGATCTTAAAAATAATGCTTGTGGTTTATTTTTCACTCCTGTTTTTCCATCTTTTTGTTTTATAAATATTCAAAATGGAAATTTTTTCGTCTTGGTAGTATTTTCTGGAGTTCTATTTTTACAGAATGCTGGGCATTTCACTTGCCCAATTAATCATCATCAATTAGCTGAATCACAGTTGCAACTAAATATTGAGTACTGGGGTTGACAAATAAACCACAACGCGGAATTCCATATTCCGATATTCTTTTAATGGTCTAATAGCATTGGCTGCTGATAGGTTTTTTTCCTGCATCAGACTATTCCAAAACCTGAAGCTTTTAGCCGCTCCAGAAACATCTTCATAAAATTTGGCTCGATGGCTTATTATCTAAGTTCATGCTATGTAGATTTTCGGCTCAACTAAGCAAAATTGTCTATTCGTTTCTGACCTCATGTCATTTCAGATACAAATAATGTTATTTCTTCTCCCAGATCAAACTTCAGCGGCTGTACTTAAGGAAATTTCTTTTCAACTTTATTTAACTTTGAAGTTAACAATATTCTTGAGGTTCTCAATTGCCACTTAGCAATTTTTGAAGATACGGCAATTGTTACCAAACATAAATACACACAAAGTACTATTAAAACGTTTCAAAAATACATGTCTTTACCACATCTCTGGTTCATGAACTGGAAAGTTAATCTGCCGAAAGGTACTTTGTCTCCTATTTACTATAAGGTATAAAAGGTCTTCTCTAATTCTATTTAGAATTTTCAAACTCGCTTCCTATGTAATAAATGGTGTAAATAGTTGTGATTAATTCTTACCAAAAATTATAGTTTGATAATCATAACAAACATGCCCTCGACAAAGCTCAGAAAGGGCGGTTCCTAATTTCTTGTAAGAGTGAGCTAGCGATTAACAAGTTTCTACTCTACGGATCAATTTTCAGACCCATATCATTATATGAATCTTTAATTTGGAGAACAACATCTCCGAAACTATCTCGCATACTCTCTAATAAAGGTATTATCCTCCACTTGCATAAAATTGTGGATTTTGTGTAAGGCCCTGAACACCAAGAATGCTTAAATTTTCATACTTGAAGCATTTTTGATTATTGCATATGTATGATTTGTAGCACAGAGAATTAAAAAGGCATTTGTGCATCAACTACATGCCAAGCTACATCGGTGAAAACTGATTTTTGACAGAAATCTAAGATTTTTACTGAATTTTGTGTGATCATTGACAATTAATCGCTGTTATAGGCACCAGAAAATCGAATATTTATTTTAGACGCTTTTTCCGACGATTTGAAGGGCCGCGGTGGCCTGGTGGTAAGGTCTCGGCTTCGGAACCGGAGGGTTTCAGGTTCGAGACCCGATTCCACCGAAGAACCGTCGTGTAAGGGGGTCTGTTACACGTTAAATCCGTCCTGACCAAACGTCCTCCCGCTAGTGTGGTGTGGAGAGGGGGGTGCCAGCTTAGGTGTCGTCCTCGTCATCTGACCGCGGTTCAAAATTACGAGGTACGTCTCAAAATAGCCCAAGTGTTGCTTCAAACGGGACGTTAATATAACTAAACCAACCGACGATTTGAAACCAAAATTTTATATAGAACTACAATTATAGACAAAAAATCATATACCGGATTTAATCATTTAAGCCATTGTGTTTATAAGCATGAGAAAGTACAGACCAACAAACGGTCAACATCTTGACAGATTCGATTCCAGATCTGATACGGATCCACACTTCAAATAATAAATCTGTGAACCTACTTTTATCCATCTAGCTGTTTTTGTTTTGTAGTTATCGTATTCAGCATTCGGGTAGCTAGATAGACAGCTTTCTACTGGTTGGATTTTTTCCAAAATTTATTTAAATTCCAACAAATTTTACGTAAAATCCATATTCCGAATTTCATTCATGTATTTCAAAGCGTTTTTGAAGTAATCGTGTTCACAGACAGACAACCATAATTCCAAACCAGTGCTTTTCAGATTTCGGGAGGTATAAAATGTGGCGATAGTGAAAATTCGAATAAATTCGAGTTCGAATTATTTGGCGATAACAATTTGCTCTTTTTATACTTTGTATGCGAGAAAGTGAAAAACGTACTTTCCCTTTAAATACAAGCGATATTTTAATTTTGCATCCAAGGCAAGTGTTCCTCCTGTCCCACCCTACTTACGCCATTGTTTCTGCCTTTCATTCATTTACTATAGTGAACAATAACGCAGTCTATTAATGGCCTAAATATTAATTTTTTCAAAATATTCGAGAAATTTCTTTCGCTCCTTTAAAGAAAGATTAAAATATTTCTTAACTGAAACTTTACATTATCTAATTAAACCATACTATGACAATTTATTGTCCGATTTAAATATTATTAATACATCTGAAGAATTAAAACTATTGTCAAAACTTGGAAACAAATTCTTTCGGTTATTAAAAAGTTTCATTTAATGATATAACCAGGGATGAGTATTTTGAAGAAATGAAGCACTTTAGATACTTGTTACCTGTTTCAGACTTTCCGGAAAAAACGCTGTGTTAAATTTACAAAAATAATGTAGAGCAGTTTTGAGGGAATTTGAGTACTAATACTATTTGTTTCTGTGGTAAGTGGAGAACAGCTTTAGCTAAGTTTAATTAAAATTTGAGTTCAGCCATGTCACAAGGACTTTAGTTGAGCTTTCAATAATTTAAATTGTGTAAGAAATTTAGACTTCTATCAATTTCAATGATACGAAGGAATTTTCATCGTCAAAAGCTAAATGGGAACCTTTGTAAGAAATGGGGGAGGGGGGATTTATGTAATATACAAATATAACAATTTTTTAGTTCATAAAGTATCTGTAACCGGGTTACTTTAACACTATTATTATTTCATATTCTTTGACAATATATGTTCTTAGTAAACCTGTTTTCAAAGTAAATGTCCTCATGATATATATTCTTAAATAATGTTGATAATTACGACTTCTTTTGGCAGTTTCAATTGTTAATATCGTTTTTATCTTATCGTATAACATCCCTAAATACATCTAAATTGGTCGACTTAAGCATATTCTGTAATCTGCTTAAAGCGGTAAGCTCTCTAGATATATTTGAATATATATATATATAGATGCAAAACAGCCATCAAGTTTTAATAAACCGTTTCTAAAACAATATTTCCTCAGGTGATATAAATATTAAAATTAATTCTGCTAGTGTTGTCTGTTACATATAATTTTCTATTTTTAAATAAGAATGAAAAACAAAATGCATCAAATAATTTCCAGATAATTTTTATAGAATTCATGAAGTTAACGCTAAATTTCTTCAAACTAACATTTCCAGCCTCTGCCAATTTCTATTCGAGAGATTATTAAGTTTTTTGCCAAGAAAAATTCTCATTAGACATACCAAAAAATCATAATTAGAAAAATTCATTAGCGATTCATTTATGTTTGTGTTCTTATTCATGTGTCAATAGCATTAATAATTCCAACAATAAATATTTTATCTTTTTAATATTTATTACACTGGTATTAAAAGGGTACAATGACATAAAGCACAACATGTTCTTGTCAGCATTTCCTGCTTAAATGCAGAGTGATGACATTGTAAACAGGTCCACTGTAAGCTGGGATTCATTATAGGTCTTCCAGAGGCAACACATATAGGAAAACTAAGAGTACAGTTTGGGCACGATGTGTACCTGAATAGAAAAAAAATTATGGAACATAAATTTATATATTCATAAAGTTATCAAGGCATTCAAACAAATTGAAAAATTATTTTACTCTATTGAATACAGATATACAAAAACATCAGTAAGAAACAGAACAAATAAAATTTGAAGCTTTTAAATACGCATCTTTCTTATAATGTTTCGACTTTTATTTTCGTCCCAGAAGTTTATCGATGTCATTAAATAATCAGAATCAAAACTAATTAAAAATTATTATAGACAGTAGAATTTTGCGAATTCGGCTTGAGGGCGATAGTCTTAGTTTAAAAAAATAATTCTTCATAAAGAAAAGGAATAATTTATTTTGCCAAGGTATTGCAAGGAGATGTCTGCTACAGTTATAAGACTACTGTTTTCTGCATAATATTTAAGATTATAAAACTTGTTTTAAAATTTGAACAGTATATTTATTCTTGGCTTTCCTTTTCTATTAATCATTTTTAATGTATTAACACCATTAGGGTTGCAGCGCCCCATCAATTATTTAAAAATTTTTTTTTAAAGTCCTGTTGGGTTATATTCGATATGTCGATTAGCAATAAAAATGAAATATATATATATATATCCCTCCCACCAGAATAAATAAGTAGGAGATACATATGTTGGGATTAGTCTTCGAAAAGCTTTATAAAACATCAGTAGTGGAACACAGAATCCAATGATCCCCCCCATTGAAATTAGCAGTATCTTGTGGTTAGATTGCCATGGTTGCAGCCCAGGTTTGACGCACGGAATACTATGTGAATTTCCTTCCTCCCGCCCATCTCCAATGCACAATTTGCTTTGTTCTTGATTTGTTTTTCTTCGCTTTTTCTTAATAACTTTATTTAGTTCTAATTCACTTGCTAAACCGAAACTCGCCTGCCTTAATATACATTCGGTTTTATTTGCAAAAAATCCTTAATCTAAAAAGACACAAATAATTTTCTAAAATACAATTCACATAATTACAAGAAAAATTTCAGGCCATTTAAAGGGGAAGTTGTCTTTAAAAATGTTATATTTTAATCGTACTAAAATATCTTTTGTTGCTCGCTTCTGAACACGATTTGAAAGAAATTAGGAGAAAGTTTCTTAAATATTCTGGAATAAATTTTATTTGGAAATATTTAAAAAGTCATAACTTTTTACATATTTCCAAATATAAAAGAATTATGCCATTTTTAGCTAAATATGAGGTAGGTATCATGAGATCCGAACTTCAGTTCATATACGTAAAGAACATGCGCTTAAGTGTAATTACTTTCTGCCGAGGGGAAGAAGGGGGAATTTTGAACAACATTTGCCGAGACTTTCCAATGGAAAAGTCAAGCTTATGCAAAATAACAATGAATCAATTCTTATTTTTACTGTTAATTCATGAGTGGAATTGACAGATCAAAAACGGATTACAAAGTATCGAGCATGTTGAAAGAGAAAGACTGCGATCACCATGAAATTTGCTACTCTGAAAGAAATTGCGAAAAAATAGCTATCGAAAAACTTTTGTCAAGAATTTAGAACTTGTTGCGGTACACTTCTGAATGTTTGGTGCGATTCAGGAGATTAGATCTTCAGAAGGCCATATTGTGGGTGTTTAAAGGTGATAATAAGTAGGTTCTTAGTTAGGGTCGGCTGTGTAAAGTGTGCATGCACAAAGACGGTCGAGAAGCCTAGTACAAACTACAAATGAATATAAAGAACTTGTGACTGGCCAGTTTTTCTTTCAAACAATACGTGAATTGTAGCACATGAATGAAAGGCTTTTGTAGCATTTTCATTATATGTCTCAACAATCTTTGCTAATATTGCACTTCTATCGTCGTTTTAAAGAAAATTAAGTTTATAATTGATATCAAGAAAATTACCTTAAAGCTTACAAAAAATTAGTTTTATATAGGTATTATATTCAGAACTTTGCTGACGAATTAAACTTCTCAATATTAATGGAACTGTGAAATTTTTTAATTTTAAATTAATCCATACAGAAAATGAGTGAAAAAATTATCGGAGGAAAAAGACGGATTGAAATTAAATAGCACTTTCGCTTCTAGAGCTGAGCCTGCTGCTAGTAACAAATAACCAATCAAAATATTCCCTCACGGCACTTTCACAACTAATTTATCTCACTAATACCACCCCAACCGCACTTTTTCCTAGTGAAGAATTTGTTTGAGAAGCAGATATCCAAAGCAGGCACTGCTGGAAGCCACAAAAGGAAGCTTGCAATCTGGGTTTATATCTCTATATGAACTATGGTAAAAATGCTTAGTTGTGCAGAGAAATTATTTTGAAGTAAAAAAACAAATATTTCCAACTGTACATATTCTTTCTTAATAAGTTCTGGAACTTTTTTAAATAGCAGTTCAAAAATAAATATGTTTTAGATATTTGAATACAAAAATTATTTCATTATATTAGTGACGGAAAAATGATCTGATATATTGACTGGCATAATATGAGGCATATATCAACACATAACGTGGAATTACACATTTTAAAAGTATATCAGATACAGAGTAAAACAATTAAGTCTACCACCTTGCCATTTGGTAAATATAAATGAAACATTTTTTATTTAAGTAGGAGTGGAGTTCATTAATAATTTTCATTCTTTTTTCCCCCTCTCTTGTGAAAGTCATGACCAGACAGGGCCGAGAACTGAATAGGATGACAGTAAGCAGTAGAAAGAGGCGTATAAAATAGAATTTTGCAAATAAACTACTTTTGGTTCGAGGCATGTTAGTCATAGTGGAAAAAAAATAGCCCGCAAAGCTCAAAAATTAAAGTGAATCTTGATTTCGAGTGATATTGAAATTATTACAATCCTTTTCCTATCCCCCTCCACAACAATCCCCATATGGTAGCAAGGCCCTTGTTATCATAAGATTCTACGAAAATAAAATAAATTATTAAATGCTAAGTCAAAGGATAATAATTTTTGTTTCAATAAGATTTGCATATAATTACATACAATAATTTTGTATAATTATTTAAAGGCAGAAACAGATAATGTATGGTGATATAACTGTGTATGTCGAATTAAGGGGTCATTAAAATATCTGACATGAGTTTTGAATTTCTTATTGTATCTTTCTTATAATTTATTATTATATATGAGTGTACATCAATTTTCTGACGCATTTAAGGGAATATTTACGTGGACGTCATCTAAAATGAGAAAAATTTACACATTCCATTCTTAATACTAAAATCTTACTTTCCCTCTAATAATATACCTTATATAAATAATTATACCTTTCACATAAATCTATGAAGCACTTTTTAATGTTTTATGAGTATTACTATCTGAACTAGAATCTCGCGGAATTAGTGAAAACTTTCAAGCAGTTTTTAACAAATGAATAAGAAATATTAAAATCTTCAAAATTCTGTTTCTATAAAAGAAAATTAATTTCAGCATCCGTTATTAAAAATACATATTTGAAGATATAAAGATTTAGTTTAATTTTCTAAATATACAAATTTAGCAAACTTACCAATCTGGAATAGATTCGGCACACCCTCTACAATGAACCATACTACTCCTACTGTCTTTGGGTGGATGCCTACAAAAGATTGGAAATGTAATTGAAATGCATACAAAAGCTGAATTTAATACGGTATAATGCATTTATAGGTATATACTTTATAAAAATGTCAGCAGCCAAAGCTTCATATTTGGATCTCTCTTCTGATGAAACAGTTTCTAAAGATTCCAGTTTCATAAAGGCAGAAGAACAAGTGGCAAATGCACGATTTGCACAGCTGGACAATGCTGCAAAAATTTACATTTACTATTTAAAAAACATTAATTATAATCCAATGCATTTTTTAAAACTCTGATATTATCATACTGAACCTTAAAATAACAATTATATTTAATAACTATGATGTATAAATTTTAAAACCCACAGAAAACGAGCTGAAACTGAAAAATTCTCAAAAATGTAAAATAACAGAGAAAAGTATGTGACAATAAAATGCTTTTACTTTGTACATATTGATGTAATTATTTATCGAAGCGTTTATAACGTAAATTATGTTTTTAAGTGTTCATTTGCCGTTACTTTAATTTTTAAAGCATAAAAGATCTGACACAATTCTTCTAAATGAAGCATTATTCAGAATTATATATATTCATAATATTGATACTGTTCTATAATACGAGAAGACACTTGAATTTGCCTTATCAAATAATAAGAAACTCATTAAAAGCATCACATCCAACAGCTTTCACACATTCTTGTTAGCTGAGGAGTAAATAAATTTCTCAATTAAGAATCGATGTTTTCGACATGTTCTTTGCAAATTAGTCCAAATATGATAAACTCATCCCAAAATTGTTTCCGCTTTGTTCATGCAATCTTAAAGATACTCTTATTATCATTTCAAATATTGAACGAAAATAGTTAGAAATATTTTAAATAAAAATTTTTAAAGTATAGTAATATTTATTAATTTTAAAATAAAAAGCACAATACCAAATATTCAAAATTACTCTAAGCCATCAAACAATAAAAATTGCAATCACTGGTATTTTAAAAGTATTATACAGGTGCTTATAAATCACCTTATACCTCCAGAAATAACCAAGTGAGAATTATTATTTCCTATTTTTTCGAAAATACAAACTACAAAAATAAATACCAAGAAGTGAATATATATCTTTGAGGTTCAAAATGTCTTCATATTCTCGAACATGCAAAGCAGTTTTCATTGCAGCATCCATATATCCTATCAAGAATATAACAAATATATCTTAGTAAAATTAAATAAAATAGCACGCTATATAGATTGCTAATTTAAAAAGGTTTAATACAAATAAAACCTTGATATAAGTGCTTCTGAGCAAGCATGAAAAAATGATAAGCTTTCGCGCCTCTCCATGGATCATCTATAAGCCGAGGAGCTACATTCTGTAGAACAACTTCCTCTTCAAGGCTGATACCTAAATCTGTAATCTGTTTAAACATAATTAAAAAATTATCTAAAAATCAATTAAAAGCATTTCAAGTTTCTAATAAATACAAAAATATTCTTAATAAAATATGCAAAACAATTGTAATATACAGTTCCATGTAAACTAAATTTGAAAACAGAATTTAAATTAGGCATATACAAAACTGAAACCAATAATTGTTCTATGAAAAGCAATTAATAATTTTTTTATATAAAGCATCGAATCACAAAGCCTAAAATATTGCAAGAGTATATCAGTTACAAGCATTTATAGAACTATTTATTGATAATGCTATAAAATTAATCTAATTATCTAAGAGTAACTAGATGATTAGATAAGATATGAAACTTTTGATAGATGCTACCTAAAATATCTAGTTCCAAACAGTACTAATAATATTTCAAGTAAAAAAATTTCATGCATCTTACAAAGCAATCACAGAAGCTAATATTTCGAAAAGGTAAACAGCCACAATAACAATCCGTTTTTAAAAAAATGAAATATCGAAATATTACTTTCCAACAGCAAATTTCAATTCCTCGAGTTTTCCTTTAAACATATTTTATATTAAAGAATAAATTTTTGCAGAAGTAAAAACAGAAAATAGTAATAAAAAAGTATGCTTCACATCTATAAAATCGTTATTCACTCATGTCATTACACTTCATGAATGGCACAGCGAGAGTTAGTGAGCATAATGTGATTTTTTTCGTCCTCAGTGGTTTAGAGAGAGTACAGGAGGCCAGGGGCACGACCTTATTCTTACACCACTCCATGATATTTCTCTTTAAAAAGTGACACATATGCATTATTGTTTGGTCCCTGTGGCACCCTCTGCGACTGGCTGACATCTGGAGAATATAAACTCTCCTTGCCCTCCGATTGCTACATCACTGCACTTCATCCGAATTAAAATTTTTCACTCATTCAATTAATTAAATTATGTGAAATCGTTTTTTCATGACACATTTTTAAAAAGAGAGGGGGAATAATTGAATATTCTAAAAATGATAAAAAGTATCTTACATCACTTCTGTCGAAATTCGCGACTTTTCTATTAGATTTATACTCTTCAACAAGAATGGCGATAAGAACATATATTTTCCTCAGAAGTAAAGGATCTTTGTGCTTTTCCGGCAAATCTTTAACAAACTACAAAAAAAAGCAAAAAAATCTTAAGATATTTAAAATAAAATTCGAAATTCTTTAACGATGCAGAAAAAATAAAAATATTACCTTATATAGCATCAAAGCTGCATTCAAAAACTTGCAAGCTTTCTTATAAAGCTCAACAACAGTAAATATAGATTTTTCTTGCTTCAGATAAACAACATATTGAGATAGAAGCGTGTCAACATCTTTGATATCATACTTTTGAGCTAAACTTATAGCCATTTTCCATTGATTTAGAGTTGTACAGCATTCAATGGCAGCATTTAATTTGTTGCACTTAAAAGAAACAGGTTAAAATCAAAATCATTCTTAGTAAAAGGTTTAGAGAAACATGTATGAAAAAAATGCGTTTTAGGAAACTTGACAAAATTATGAGGAAATGGTATAAACTGATAAATTAAGATTTCTTCAATAAGTTAATAAAATTACAAATGACTTTAAACAATTTCAAATACTTTATTTTAGAATGCAAAAATTATTCCTTGTGTTTTCCCTGTGCTTATATTCAACATAAGAGAAAATGCGCGAAAAGCACTTACTATGTATTAGTTATAATGGAATAACAATACTCCATAACTTTCATGAATGGAAAAAACAAGCAAAGGAAACAACAATTTAACATTACTTGAAATAATAGTACATTAAAAGAATGTTTATATTTATAAAAAAATTATTTATTGCCTATCATTTAGGAAGAAAAATTTATATAATAAAGGTGGATATTGACTACCTATCATGCTCTTTAATTTAAGTCCCACAAAATTAAGGAATCGGATGAAATAAAACACAAAAGAACATTTTTACTATCATGATGCAAAACATTTTAAGATTATTTAATAAAAAAACATTATGAAGCAAGGTTGCTTTATTTTTAAAATTTATTTTTGCCAATTCATATATTTGGGCATCAATTTTTACAAATTATACGAATTTTCCAGTCATCCGTTTAATTTTTTTCTTTTGCAACAAATTTCATTTGCAATGCTGCTTGGCATTTGTTGAGCTCCTCTTCTTTTCCCTGATTGGTTTTACAGCTCAACAAAAAATCGGGAAATTCTTTGGACTTCAAAATATTAGAATAGAAATAATCTAAATTAATTTCTTTTATTAAATTAATCAGGCTGTTCTTTGAATACACTTTTAAGTTTTTTCCAGGAAAATTTCAAATTGGATCTTTGCAAATTCTAACAATGTCGAAGAAATTTGTGCTGTGAAATAAAGAAAATGAAACAAATCAACTATTTGTTTTTCAAATAATAATGCATTATTCTTCAATAAATGTGGATTTAAACAAGATGCAGCTTTTAAAATAGCAAAATTTTTGGACATGAAATCAAATGTTTTTTTATTGTATTTTTCACAAACATAAAATAGTCTGCAAAAATGCCTCTTTTTGCAGTTTTAGTATCTCCACTAGTAATCAAGTAGCTTGTGACCACTGTTCCAATATCGGTATTTTTTCTCAATTTCAGATTTTAAGCATTAATCTGCTCTATCAAAAATAAGCTGTCTAATGTTTTTGTTTTTTAGATTATGTTTCTTTTGGCAATATTTTTTATTAATTGTTAAACAAGCATGAGAATATTTTCATATAAGAAAGGAACTATAATTTCAGATGTCAGAAATCTTTCAAGAAATGGCTGAGGAATATTAGCAATATAAACTAACTTTAGACAGAATCAATTTATCCTGACAAGCATTTATATTATCTCTCGTGGCAGATTCAAGCAAGGTTTTTTTCCCCAGGAATTTATATATTTCTTTATGTAATCAAAAACTATTAGAGAAAGTTCGAAAACACTGACATTTTTTTATCCAGCGGATAGAAGAAAATTTCAATGGAAATTCAGAAGAACTGTAACTTCCAGGAAATCGGCACGTCTACCTGGACTATCTTTAAATATTCTGTACATTGCTTTTAGAGCAGATTCAACTTTCCATTCTGTATATTTATGTTCATATTGAAATGCTCAATGGATTATGTATAGTCCACAAGTACTAAGATCTAAAATTTTACAATCATTTTCGCACGAAAATTCTTCTTTGACATGTTTAAAAATGTTTTAAATTTACATTTGGCCCATCCATACTAAATTGTAAAAATAATTGTACGCCCAAACTTGATACAAAATCTTTAAAATTTTCAAACAATTCTTGAGAAGTGGTATACTTTAAAAATATTAGATTATATTATTTGCTGGAGACTTTATCAATTGATTCAAAACCATCATTTTACAGTAAGATTCATTTGGTATTTTGTGAAATGCTATTGAAAGCTTCGTCAAAGCGTATAACAAATTTTTAATTGTTTAAAGAATTCTAAAGAGATTGCTGCATAAATAGAGCTAATCCGTAATAAATAATATACGCCTTTTTTACATGACCTAACATAAACTTTTAAGTTATTCCACTATCAATGAACATATGTGAAAATATTTCCGATATATCATTGAATGCATTAAAGGACGAATGTGACGTAAAAAATTTTAATGCCCGTAAAATTTCAGCTTTAAATGATTGTTCTTCAGCTAAAAAGTTCGAAATCGGCTTATTTTCGGACATTAAATTTGACATTTTATAACTTGACATGTCACCTTCTCTTGTATTCTTTCGGATACAAAATCCAAATTCAATAAAGACTTTTTTTTAATTGACACGCAATTTTTTATGTTTTCCTCTTTTGGCATGACTAGTAAATGCTTGTTTTCCCATATTACTTAAGCATACTATCTTTTTACAAAGCAGTATGCAGCAAACGGGTTTTGCGGGATTTCTCTAACCCACTCAGCTAAGCCAGGATTGATATTTTTATTTGTCCAATCCGTATAAAATACGGATTTTGGGCAACGCATTGTTTAAAAAAATTTTCTAATCTGCTTTGAAAAAGATCACAATTTCTAAAATAAGAAACAAACCATTCAATAAAATCACATGCGAGTGATTAAAAACTACAGCAATGCTTCCGCAGATTGAATGTTAGTCTTCCCGTCACAGAAATTTATTCTGTTTTCTCATACAGTTACAGCAATCTCATGCATGCTGTTAGCTGCAATCCGGGTTTAGTTTAGTTATATTAACGTCCCGTTGTAAAGCAAAGCTGCAATCCGGGAATCTCACAGAAAGAGTACTGTCTCTCAAATCGAAATTCGATTTATTACTCAGGAAAAAAAAGGCGGTGAATTTCTGTGATTACACATTTGCGAATGATGTCGTTTCGTTTTTGGAGTTATAACTACGAACGTTTATTCTTGCAGTGTTTAGATGGGGGAAAAAAAGAACGAAGAAAATAAAATCCCCTACTTTAAAAAAAATTTCAACTTTCTCAGCATTTTCCCCGTTTTTCAGATGATTTTTAAATTCGTTGTATTTTTTCCGGTTCTCCCGGTGCCGTGGCAATCCTCGTTAATGCAACGTTTTCATTACCAGAATAATAATGAAAGCTCACTTAAATTAAATCTTTCTCAAGTTGCAACAAGAAAAAATCCAGTAATCATTTAATCTTAAACTAAAATCAATTGAATAAAAAATTAACAAATTTCACTAATTAATAAACTTTCAAAAATTATTTTATCCTGCAATAATATTCTAATAAATATTCAACAACATACCTAAAGAACATTTAAAAAAAAACAAGTTATTTTTATTCCAGTAGATTATAAGCAAAACTCTAATAATACATAGCATTTTTATAATAATTTGTTGTATTGACCAAATCATAATTTCATAAAATAGTAATTAGAAAAACGAAATAACAATAGTAATTCAAGCATTTGAAAATGTTAGTCAAATAATTGTAATAATAATTCTAAAAAAAAAATTTAAAAAAATCTACATCGAAGGTGTTTTTTTAAATTTTTGCCATTACCTTAACAAAAGCTGAGACAGCTTGCTCACACATGCCAACAGATGAAAACATGGATCCAAGTTCCTAATTCAGAAAAGATATATAATTTTCTGTGTGATTTATCATATCTTAAAAATGTACAAATAATTAAATCTCAAAGCTTATTCAAATCTAAAGGATTACGGCAAAAATAATAAAAATCCAAGTAATTCTAATGAACAAAATGTGCATACATTTGCTACTAAGAAAATGTAGAAAACTTTTAAATGGCAATTCCATAGGTGGCTATATAAATGATGTATCATGTATATTTGTCAAAACTAAGAACATTGTCTTCATATTACAGATACTCAATTTACATGTGTTTAAAAAATATAGATACATCAATAAATATTTTATAACACAATTTTAAAAAATGCATTTCAAAGAGGGAATTTACATTCTACAGAAACAAGAGAAATCCAATTTTACAAATATGCCGAGAAATCTTGACCAAATCTGCTAAATGAAAGGAGGGACACTAACTGCTTAAGAGTATTATTAGAAAGTCAAAAGATGCCAAATCTAAAATTAACAAAATATACGAAGTTTCTGAAAGATCAGCATAAACAATTATCACTTATGTGTAAAGAGAAAAAAAAAAACTGGCATCTTTTTATAACGAATAATAAGATTTAATGGCGAGTTATAAGCTCTGAAAATTCGAGAAAGTACAAAATCAAATTGTAACCAAAATCTGTAATCAGTTATATCTGAAACACCGTTCTAGTTGCAATCGGTCAAATTTATTAATTTATTATTAAACTTAAATACTATCCACACACAAAGATTTTTGCTTCATTTTAAAATTCAAAAATATATTTGTTGAATGGTACCTATTTAATTACACATTTTTTCCCTTTAATTTGAATATTTTTTCAAAATTATTTCATATATTATTTATAATAATACTTTTTATGGAATTCAAACTGTTTTCATTTTTATAAAAATATTTGCTTGTCGGTTTCTGTTTCATTGTTTATATCTGAAATAATATCCTAAGGGATATTTCCTTATTTCATTAATTGCTCCTGCGAGATCTGAAAATAAAGACCACTATGACATTAAACAGATTAGGAAATACACCCGATTAGTTCAAAGATTATGACTGTAAATCTTTCATTCTTTTTATCACTATGTTTTAATTCACTAACATACTGCTGGATAGGTCTCTCTAATTTAATGCTGAAATCAAATGCTTATTTTACGAGGAATACGAAAATGAAGTTGCGTCTGCCGCCTGCCATGAGATGCTGCGTAGAATAATTAAATTCTATTTAGAGACAATCTCGTCAATAATGAGCAGAGAATGCGAGGTTACTAAAAGCATGTCTATTACTATTGAAATTTAAAATTACTTTGTTATATGTAATTTGATATATTTTAAGAGATTCAAGTGAAATTAAATTAAATCAATATTCCCGGCGAATAAGATAGTCGCTGGAAATTGCTAGTGTAAACAATGCACACTTATAATTTATTGCAAGTTAAATCTCGATGAAGATTGTTAATTTCTATATCTTTATATTATGTGTTATATAATTTTAAAAATTTTCCATTCGGTAATTAAAAATAATATTTCGGTTGATTAATATTGAATATAACTATTAATATTGATAAAATTGGCCTCAATTCATGTAATTATGTTTCATTAAAGCCATTTTAAATCTCTCAGGCCCACAAAAAAAAGAAAAGTAGGATCCAATGGGTAAATTATAAATCCCTGGATTCATTTGCAATAACATGAGTTATTTACATATTTCAGCAACTTTTATGGGCCACGGCGGCCTGGTGGTAAGGTCTCGGCTTCGGAACCGGAGGGCTTCAGGTTCGAGACCCGATTCCACCATCCATCGGGGCCAAACGTCCTCCTTCTGGTGTGGTGTGGAAGTTTGAAGAGGGGATGCCAGCTCAGGTGTCGTCATTGTCATCTGACTGGGGTTCAAAATTACGAGGTTCGTTCCAAAATAGCCCTAGTGTTGCTTTAAAACGGGACGTTAATATAACTGAACTAAAAACTAAATTAGCAACTTTAATAAACAGCATTATAAGATTTTTCTTCCGAATTTTCATTCAAAAGAATGTAAGAAAAATAGCACATTCTGATATGTTTAAACTTGAGAAAGGTTTGTTATTTAAATTTTTTGAAATAGATAAGCAGTTTTGTGTCCATTCTCAGATATCCAATGGCACATTTCGCATTAAAAAAAAATAGGACTCTTACATAAAAAAAATAAATTAACAAACAAAATAGATATAACCACAAATGGATAAACTTGATATGTTTTTGGAAAATATAATAAATCATCCCATAATGAAAGTAGTTCCTAATAACATTTGCGCAGCTAATTTTGGCTTTTTTAAAAAAAAATACACATAAAACTTTTCTACTTAACGATGCAAGTCCAATTTTTGTGACCTGCTACTATGTATTCCAAAAATCATAAGGCTTTGAAGTCTATTATGAATTACGGTCGTAAGTATACAATTTTTAACAATTAAAAATGCACTGACACATCTTTTGCATGTGCCTGTTGATACTTCTAATAAAATTGCATGTAATTTTTATCAATGCATCTGACTTCCTTGGAAAAACTCAACCCAAATTCTTCAGAACAATTTTTAAATTTCATGATTTGCTGCTGTGCTATAAATGCAGCTATAAATTTTATGATTTGCTATTGATCGAAAACAACAATACCTTCATCTTTCCAAATGTTTCTGACTGTAGTGCTAAGGCTTTTATGTTTAACAACGTTCAACTGTCGGTGTGTGCAAAATAAATCTTGCAGAAACTTTTTGAAATAAAGAAAAATTAATAACAGGGAGAAAATCGCAAGAATTTCTTCTTGGAGAACCCCCCCCCCCATATGCTATTTCTTTCGCTCTTACGGTGTGGCATATCATCGACGGGCGGGAGACTAGGACTTCCACTGTACCTCCATCTTCGTCACTTCTACTATGAAAGCTTATACTAGTTGAATCATCCACATAATATTAAAATAAAAAAAATAACTGCATAATGGACATTAAATAAGGAAGACTTTCTCTTTTCTAATAGGCATATTGATATATCATAAAAAAAGTTTTTAAAAGGTTTTCATAAAAAAAGTTTTTAAAAGGTTTTCATAAAAAAAGTTTTTAAAAGGTTTTCATAAAAAAAGTTTTTAAATCGTCTCGATAGTTTTTAATGAAATTTTCCAAAAGATAAGGAAATGTCTGATGAATTTAAAACCATTTAAAAATGTGAAATGAGAAGTTGAAATAGTTATTCATATGAAAATTTTGATATTTTAGAAAAATAAAAACAAAAAGGCATTTCATTGATCTCGACAGAAACAGTAATAAGTTTGTTGGTAACCTGTGGCGCTGATGTGCTTGGGGGCATAATCGCATATAATATTTTTTTCGCTTTGTCAGTCATTAATTTTAAAATATAATTTCAAATGCTACTACATATTTTAATTATATTTTTGTAATCATTGTCTTTATATTATCTATATTTTATAATCAGTTTAATAAATCTATTCGAATAATTAAGAAGTATTTAGCGATTGCTAGGCTATATTAATTCAATAATGTTTTATATATAATTATTTATTCAACTCAATTAATTTCAAATCTGCCACTTCCCAAAAAAACATTTTTCTAAAGAGAGGAATGAAAATTCGAGAATCACATTAAAAAAAAAGTAATAAGGCCCTATTTTGATATTATTTGATTTGATTTTCTGCTGGACTACTTCAGATTTCAAATAAAAGTCATAGTTCCTTCTGAATTAGTACACAGATAAAGCGTATTAATTAGAGCAAAAATTAGTACACCGAGACGGTGTATTAATTCATTTGATAGCTAATGCATTGAGTTTAGTAAATAAAAAAAACTGCAGTTAAAAGTGCTTTAAGATATTGTCGATTATAGATTTTGGCGATAATTTAATTTTACAGTTCGCTGGTATTTCAGTGCTTGTAGCTCTCAATTAAACCGAGATTTCTTAATGAAAATACTGTTATTATATAGAAATTTTTCTCCTCTTCACAAATATGTGGGTTTTTTTTAAATATGTTTTTAAGAAACATAATAAATTTCCATTATTTGACATGGCACATTTTTGTTTTCACAATCATATACAAACAGTTAATAATATGACATTATTCTGGTACCCTACAACTCATGTACACTCTTCTATCCCCCTCCCCATTTCGGCTGGCAGATAAGGCTAAAATCACCGTGCAGAATAAGAGATATACAGTTTTACTCAAACAGTATCTATAACTGTTAACACAAACCAAAACTGAAACAAACAGTAATAATAGTAAACCGATATAGCAATACTGTCTCTAATATCATTTATATAGGTATTTTGATATCAATAAATGCGTATTGTGTTGTACTGCTGAAAAAGTTAAGAAGATCTAGAACCCTCTATCTTATTAATTATATTTAGTAAAATATTCCATATTTACTAAAGTTTTTAATTTTTAAAAAATGCTCCACTTTTCTGCAATTAAAATTGACTTAGTTTTAAAGTCTTGAAAATCACAATTTTTTACCATTTCAAAGACCACCTTATGGAAAAACTATCAATCAGTAAATAGCGTTCTCCCGAGGCGGCTATTGATTGGCTCAAAATAATGAAATCAAAATACCAGAATACCAAAGAATATTTCATTAAGTATGATTAATAAAAGTAGAGGGTCTATATAAAAATTTAAACTTCAGAATGTTTTTAATCTGCACATTTACTGACGTAAACAATATAAAATATGATTCTATAATCTATTTAAAGCATTTTTCTCTAATTGAATTTAACATATTAATTTTTTCCCTATTTATAAAAGTGCAGGAATTGGCACTTAGACCACGGTTAAAGTAGACAACCTATATATAAATAATATATTTTTAAAAATCAATATAATATTTCACATACAGGCAATAACTTATGATTTTCCGGTAAGTCATTAAGAAGTCGCTCTAATCCAGCATAATCCTCAAGCATGTAATAACATTCGGCAATTTGTGCTTCATTATGAGCCTTTTCATAATAATTTACAGCTTCATTCCTTTGAATATAAAAAGAATATATCACGTAGTATTGAAATAATTCGTATTTTAAAAGAAAAAAATACATATATAAAATTTTCTAAATTCTGTTTTTTAAATGAATGAATACTGAGTATTAAAAAATAATCACAGTTCTATTTACTTACCACATTTGCCTGTCAAAGTAATAATCCGCCACACCATTCCATGCCTCTTCCATTTCACTTACTTCTAAAAGATCCCCTCCTTTTTTGAGCAATTCAATCACTCGAAATGAATCTCCAAGAAGTCGATGAAGGTCTATCGCAGACATTCTAAAAAGAAAAAAAAAAGTAAATCTTAGATGGCTTAACTACAAATCATACACTAATATGTAGAATGCAAACATTTCTAATTTACAAAAATGATTTAGCAGAAACAATTTTGCCATTCTATTAGATATTATTATAAACCTGAAATACCTCAAACCTCTGCAAGATTGGATCATATAGAAAAAAAATGCATACATTCGGAATTATCTGCAATCTGCTTGATTCTTCATTTACATAAACTCTTTGGAAGATATATATAATATACAGGGTGTCCCCCAAAAAGTGGAACTTACTTTACTTTTTTAACTTCCTTAAATGTTGCATTTAAGCAAATACTTCCAATTACAGAACTTCTTTAAATAAGGTGGAAAATTGAATGAAAAGATTTTCTCTTCTGTTGTGTTTCATAGTATAAATTAAAAAAAAATAAATTAAATCTTTACATGTCTCTCAAGAACAAAATTGTTAATTATTAAAATGTTTCATTTACATTCATCAGTAAGCACACAAAGTTTTACGCTTCTATCCACAAAATTTCAGAGATATGTTTGGCTTTAAATTTGGAGAGTGTACTCTCAAATTTAGGTAGAAATATTTATTTCAGAAATACAAATTTATTCAATACAGAAAAACTGCCATATGCAAATATTTGTCTGGTAGTATATAATCCAGTCATTACAGATTTTAAAAAAAATTGGTAATGACTGGACGCAATTACGCATGCTATTGTTCACTTTGATTTCTCGACAGTTCCTTTTCATTGCGATTTAAAATGACATGAATTCTACTACACTCAAAATTATAAGCCACATTATTATGCATTCAATTCTATATAGACTTAATATTTCGAAATTATTATGCATTTTAAAGTGATAACTAATTGATTCATTAATTATTTCGTTTTCCTTTTGTGTTTTAACTCTCCATGAATGAGTGAAATGAACTCATTTCTTTTCTCTTATCACTCTTTTTATAAAATGCAAATACTGCGAAATCTTTGCTAAAACATCTCATAATTTTGCAATCCAAAGCTCATACTGCTTTATTACATTATCATGCTTTCACATAGGAAATTTTGAAATCTGAATTAAATATGCAAAAACAATTTCTTTCTTCAAGATATACATTTGAAATTCATAAGAATAAATAAAAAGTGATACATAAATTATTGTAAATATACATATCTTACATTCTGTCAGTTGCCAAATATATTCTGTCAACTTCATCGTATTTCTTAAAATAAGCTTGGACTTCAGCTTTTCTAATAGTTTCATTCTAATCAAAATGAAATCGAATAATAAAAAAAATTAAGAAAGAATCTTTTTTATATAAAAAAATGTTTAATATGTTAAACAAGCTAAGCATGTAGGATTGAAAGAAATATTTATTAAAAAAAATAACGATATGAGATTTTATATTTCTAGTTCATCTTAAAGGAGAATCCCTTTTGAGCAATAAATGCAGTACCATAAAAAAATTACTTTGCATTCTTTTGAAATTTTTACACTATAAATAGTTACCATCTTGCTTTACCAATTATGCCAATGCCAAAGCATGCTTTAATATTCAATATTCAAAACTGTTATTTGAATGTCTAATTTTACAGTACTTCAGATAGTCCAATTATTAAATAGAAAATAATAATAAAAAAATATAAAAGTTTAAGGGATGATAAACTACAACAGAGACAAAAAAATCATGAAATATTATAAAGTTTTTAATTTTTAAAAACTTTAAATTGTTTTGAAAATTAAAAAAACATGCAGTATTATATCAGAACACAGCAACAACATGGTTTTAAATTCATTTCAACATATAAAACGAAATTCAAAAATTTAAATACATTTTTTGGAAAGCTATTTTTAACATAATTTCCATAATGTTTCCAGATTTGTATTTTAATTAGTTTTTTTATTATTATTATTTACCCTAAAATATTATATGAAAAAGAAAGCACTTCTGTATTGCATAAAGGCCTATTGATAGATTTAAAACATAAATACAAAATAAACAAAAAATATTTGTACTGAAATGCATATTTTTTTCTCTAATTTCAAGGAACAAATGCATAAAGTTTCCAACAAGGGCATTCGAATCTACGGGAAGCAACTGTTTTCTCCTCACTGAACGACTGCATTATAGACGGAAAGTTTTAAATGTCACACATTATATAAAATCAATATAAATTTGATATCACATACATTAATATCTAGAATGCTTTTAACAAACTGAATTCCTTGGTAATCTTTACAGCGAACAAATGCAGATTCAGCAGTTGAGAAATCCATTTTCAGCAAAGCTCCTTCAGCCAATAACTGCCTATAATAATTATCAACAATTTGTTTATTCTTTTTTGCAAAAAAAAACAACAATATAAAACCTAGATTAAGAATATTTTATTATTCTCTGTTGCGAAAATGCAACCGTATTTTTTAAAAAATTTACAAAGCAAAACAAAAATTCAAAATACATGTTCAGCATCCATTTATATAGAAAAATATGTAATTTATAGCAATATTTCATGACTTTGTGGTACTTAACATTACTTTCTGAGTACAAAAAGTAAATAAAATATTATTTATACCTTTACTCTTAACCTAATCATTATTAAAGAAGCAAACAAATTTATGGACTGTTATACTTCAAAATTAAAAACAGCAAAAACTTTTTTTTTTAATACTAGAAGGTTCAGAAAAGTGTGATTATTTTTATAAACAAATAAGAATTATAATCACCCTATACAGTCGATTTTCGTATAAACTGTACACTTTTGCATATTTTTATACATGAACTTACAATTTTCCTCAAAGCGAAGAGCACAAAAGATGCCAAAAAAATTAGATGTAAAATAACAAAGTTAAGCAACTAACAAAAAAGAAAAATACACTGGTCTACAAAAGTTAAAGTACAAATTTTTCTGAAGCTTACCATAAAATGAATGTAATTATATAATAAATATGGTTTATACGAAGGATGTTAGGTAACATTAATTAAATTAAATGATAAAAAAGGATATCTACCATGTATCTTTCAAAGATATTGGTATTTTTATATAAGCTAAAGAGAACTATTAATATCTTGTTCTCGTAGCTTGTTAACAATATCTATGAAAGCCAGCTACAATTTTGTCAACGTTTCAAAGAAGTTGTTTAACCAATTCGTTAAGAAGCACAAGATCAGGGTAAAGGGAGATTAACACGAACTGATGCGGCCTTTCAGTGAGGTTCAAAGACTTTGATCAGTTTCAGTCCAAAAAAATTAAGTTTCGACAAGATCTGCGCCAGATATGCACATGTTACAACCCCAGTAAGGATCGTTTTCTAGTATTTAAAACTCGAATAAAGAAGATAATAACTGCAGTTCAAAAAATTAAGTTTCGGCAAGATCTGCTCCAGATAAACACATGTTACAACCCCTAGTAAAGATTGTTTTCTAGTATTTAAAACTCGAATAAAGAAAATAAGAACTGCATCTTAGCTCGTTTCAGATCATTTAGCTGTTACCAATTTAAGCTTACAAGACCTCAGCCATAAAATTATTTTGAAACCCTTCCAAAGCAAACTTGATTGAAAATAAGAATGTAATATGAAATAAATTTACTCGTACTTTTAACTTTACCTTTATACCTATCTTCTAACATTCATTTTGTTTAATTTGGTGCTGATTCTTATATTGCCATTTATCGGACTAAAAACGTTTACTTTAATATACTTTATTGCCGACAAAGATATTCTTTTTACACTATGTCTTTTCTTCCATGGCACCACATAATAATTCTGATTATTAATATTAAATTCTATTAATTCTTTAGCAGTACAAGTAGAAGAAAATGAAAATGATGAAATTACACCTTCCCTCACACAATTTTTAAAAATAATAATTTAAGATAATTTTTTAAAGAATATTATCTCTAAAAGTAAAACATTAAAAATGCTTCGAACGACACGTTCTTCTTTTAAAAAGTCCTATTCTTAAAATAATTATAATATGAATCGCAAATAACGAGTTCCAAAAAAATATAAATAAGTAAGAGCATGCCATTACATTGGTATCTTAAATTTAGTTTAATAATATTTTCTGATAAAGAAAATAAAATTAAATAAACATTTTAGAATGGTAATGAAAGAAATTACAGAATTAAACATTAATAAAAATTAAACTTTAGAGAGGGAGACAAAAATGCATATTTAGCAATATTTAAATGCTACTTTGAAAATGATAATTGAATAAATAATAAGACAATAAATGCTAAAATGGGAGTAAAATTTTACAAATATGAAAAAGATATTGAGAGACATCAAAATATTAACATATCGTTTTTCTTGCTTTTAATTTGGAAAACTTTTTTATAATTTTTTCATAATTTAATTCCTGTAGTACATAATTTTCAATAAATAACAGCGAGAATTCATTTAAATGCCTTATATTGCCTTATATTATTCCATTAATAATTCTTGAGACGTTATAGAACAGAAAATGATCTCTCTCCGCTGGTATTATAAATTGGCATGTTAGGAAATTTTTTTAATTTGTTTAAATGCGGAAAAATGTTAATTACAAATCATCTACAGCCATTTTATGAGATGGTATTGACACTTTCCATTTTTTGCATTTATTTATAAAAATTTTCGTTAACATTTCCGAGCGTAAACAGTATTACTTACAGTGTTCTTTACTTCTTACAGTAAGGCTACGTTAATTAAAAACAATTAATGTTAAATCAATTAAGATTTCTGAGCAAATTATAAGTTCCAAAAAATGGTTACAGCGTTCCTTGTCTTAGGTAAGGAAAAGAAAGAAGAATGTCTCTCTTTTTAAGGATGTATACATAAATACTTGTCTGCTGTATTTATAAAAGAAGTAACTTAAAAAATGGCAGCTTTTGTTAATCACGGATTAAAATTATTACTATGCAAATTCAACTTCCGAAATTAATTTGAATAAAAATATGTATTGATTGTATGCAAAATCGTTAGCGCTTAAAAGGCAGCATTTATGCGGAAATTTAAAGCAATATTTGCATTTTGATCGTGATGAAACAGAAAAGTAATAATATGCTCTATGATGGAATTATTTTACAGTAAAAATAATAAACATCAATAAAACCATCTGGAATCAACATACAAATTACATTTTAATCTTTCAGATGTTAAAAAAATATGCATATAAGAACTCACAATTTTTTCTGTTGTAACTGTTATGTATATGTTAATCTTTTGACATTTTCATCCGAAGTGATAAAATGTACCACTCAAAACTCTTCAATATCTGCCAAAATTCTTCTTTGTAATTATTAGAAATGAAATGGCAGCAAATGAACTGCTAAGGAAGCATTGGTTAAATGTCAAGTGGTACTTACTGTATAATTAAACAATCTGTCAACGGAATTTCCTGGCGATTCTGGTAACGAAATATACTACATCCTCAAACAGGGTTCTCACACTTTTCTTGCATCAAACTTTCAGGGTTTTTTTTTTAATGTTGTTTTGACGTTTGAATACATACAGAAATGCACTAGGTACAGGAAGCATCATTACATGAAACAGGGGAGAATTAATGTTTTTCAAACTCTTTCAGTGTTGTATTTAATTCTTCTTTAATACTTTCCAATTCTGATTTTTTTATTTCTGATGAGCAGCGAAAATTGTTCGATTGATAAACATATTTTATATCATTTGTCAAATCATCTTTGTTTGTTAATATTTCAGAACTTTTTTCAAATTCTTCACCTGCACTTCGTAAGAATCTTTACTTATTTTTAGGCCATATAATTAATTAAAACAATATTTCTTCTTTTTTTTGGGGGGGGGGGGTCTTTTTCTTTTGATTTCCAAGGTGGGCTAAATATTTATATCTTAACCTGCAACAGACAATCTTAGTTCCTTCGTGATTTCAAGGTAATTTGAATTTTTAGAATATTTTAAATAATTAATTAGATTTCACTGAGCATTCTAAAAGATTTTTTTTTTTTTTTTTTTTTTTAGATTTTCAACTTCGATTTGTTTATTACAAGAAAAACCCTTTTCTATATCAGCTGGTCCATGAAAAAGCATTAAAAGTGCTTGTATTATTTTCCACAATTTATTCAAGTTTTCGTCTTTTTCTAAATATCCATACATACAAATTTGTCCCTATTAACTGCTTTCGATGAATTATATCTAAAAAATGTTAAATAATGTGGCATTACTACATTACTTAGAAAGAATTAAACCCAATTATTATGTAATCGCATTCATTTTCTTTTATACGAAGTGTTGCAGAGCCAGCGCAAGAACTTAAATCTTGATCTGACAACAACTTTTTCTCTTGATCTGGCAACAATTCTTCCCCGCCAGACTACTTTTGTTTTACCGCGCAAAAAAGATGTGTCTCCTGTAGCTGTGTGCGTGTGTGCTTTTGTGTTCTGTTAATGTTGTACCACTGCTTTAGATGTCTTCTTCAATAGTTGCTTTACGTATAATAAATGAAAAAAATACAGATCAGGTCCCTTTTATTTGATTACCCACGAACACGAAGTATTTTCCGTAAAATGAGATAATAAATTTTTTAATTTGTCATACCAGACATAACAAATTGAAGCTAATTTTCTTGGGTCCTTATAAAATAAACACCTAACTATTTTGAAGCTAATAGGTGCTATCTCAAAAATATTTCAATGTCTTTAAAATAAATATTTGACATTATAATTTTAAATCAAAAATATCTTTTCAAATATATTAAGAGTTTTAAAATCTTGTCTCCAGTGAATCCAAGGCTTATCTTAGAAAGAGCGCCAAAAACTAACTTGTCTTCACAATTAAATTTGATAATTTATAAACACTATTCATAAATTCCAAAGACTCCTTCAATGTCCCCCTTCCCCTTGCCTTCCTAAATTTATTACTAAACATTTTCAATATTTTATGCGTATTCAGCAATCGCAGCAAACTTTATGAAGGTTACAATTCGCCTCAGAATTTTCGATTTTGCACCTGAGATAAATGTTTTCACTTGTGTAAATTTTCGTGCTGGGAACTCAAGTGAAAAGAAAATTAAGGCCCCAGAACAGGGGGGGAAAAAAAAGCTCTTTTAGAGGCTTCAAACAAAAATTGTGGCCTTTCTATGAGCTCCTAAAAGGATTTTGATATTTAAGTCCTCTTTAAGGCTTTTTTCAGAACCTTGGGAATTCTGCCAAAAATCTGTTTTCTTAAACATACAGATCTGAAAGGTAAGAACAGTAACTGATGCTTTAATTTTATAGTTACTCAATCACATTCAGTTTTAACAGTGAAGCCACAAGAGTTTCTCTTAATCCTTTTTTCTGGAATCGCTATGGCAATAAACACTTCTTGAAAGAAAATAATTTCGTAGGTTCTATATTTGTTAAGAAATGAGCAGACCATCGCACCCCAGGTACCAAAAAAAATGTCTTTTTTTTTTTAACCTAGTATAACATAGAGCACATGTTTCCCGTGTAACCAGCTGACTAATTTATCAGAAATGATATGCAAATGCCACAATAGGGGTCATTTCCCTGTATGTTTCATTTGATTTTTTTAAATTCATTTATTAAGTTTTTAAAGGAAAAAGAAAGGGAAGAAAATATTCCGTGAACAAGATTGTAATGTATAAAATTCGTCTTCGGTTAGTATTGTGACATATGTTGAATAAATTTTGAGGCTTCTTTAGCCTCCGAATCACGAGGAAACCGCTTCTAACACTTTTGTGGAAAAACTGCCGCTGACTGGAACAGGCACGAGAATATAGGTTACTACAGAGCGAAGACATTTTAAAAATCAAGGATTATATGCAGGTAGTCCACTTGTGTGTGTCCATCTTAATCGACGCCAAAGAAATCCTCTTTAGTTTGACCATGAGAGCATGTTACCTGGACCAGATAAAAACGGCCTTCACCAAACTAGACTTATCGAGGAATATCTAGAAAATCATGGTTAGGAGCGAATGGACTAGATATCCCTCTCTCCGGATCCTAAATAAAAAGATCATTTGTGCAACCACCTCAGAATATGAATGGAATGTTTCAAACACCACTTTGAGGTCTTCAAATGAATTAGAACAAGTTTGTTGGATGAATGGTCTTTGCTTTCATTTTTGGTGTTCAGGAGTTTAAAATTATAGAAAAATAATAACATCAATGCATGGCAGCCAGAGTAGGACACATTCCTTTTTAAAACTTATTATTATTTTTTAATAATTATGCTTCATTCATAATGTTTTTCCTGACAGTGGATATTGTATTTTAACTTTTGGAGGCCAGCATACTATAAACAGTTCAAAGTTTACAAGACTTCACAGAAAATTTATTTTAAATACCAAAATAACAGGTGTCAAACACTAATTTTAGGTTACTCTTCCATAACAAATGTCAGTTTAATTTTCATTTAATCGAATTAAGCAAATAAAAAGAGGTTTACCACAAGCGAGGATGAGGATTTTCTTCTATAAATTGAGCAGCATCTTTTAGTCCAACATTGCTTATTAAATTTCGTGTATCTCTAAGTGACTATAAAAATAAATTTAATTTAGAGAAAAATTAAATAATACATTGAAACATATGCTTTACGAATAGATAACCACAATAAAATATTATAAACAAAATTTAAATATCATTACAACGTAAGATACAATAAAGAATGAGTTCTCGAAGAATGCTTACACAGAGAATGATATATAGCACTGAAAACAAAAAATGTTATCGAAAGCAAATGTTTTTAAAAAAATTTTAAGATCTTTTACAGCAGTACGTTATTTTTCATTTAAATATGCCTTTAGTTTTATAGTTTTAATTTGAAAAGCATTGTAAAGTACATAAATGTTTACGCATTACTGATAAAAGTATGATTATGATTGAGAAACATATTTTGAATATGCAAAACTACATAGCACATATATAGCATTTTATGAAAAAATATATGTTTCTACATTTAATCGCATCCAAAGCTTAAAATGAACTTAGGCTCATCCATAAATAAAAATACATAAGAGTAATCGTCAAACAATGATCATAGAAATATTATTATAATATTAAACTCATATTACAAATAAAGATCACAAACATATTTTTCTAAATAATTCTAAATTGCTAACAGTAAAACTGATAGAATTTGTATTATTTTATATATTTTGAAGAACGGGTAACACAATTTCAACCTTCGGTTTAGAAAAAGAAGCTGATTATTGTTAGTTTTTGTAAAACTACTGGAATTAGACCATTTAAGCATCTCGGATTTTTACCTGCAGTTTTGTCAATATGGCATTAAAACAAAAAAGTTTGTTTGCAGTGAGAATGAGTTCTCATAAGCGTTTAGATTATTCCTTGAGATGGAGAGCTCTTGACTGGCCAGATTTAAGCCTATCTCAAGCGGAGGTGGCTCGATGGTTACAAGTGGCACTGAAAGTGATATCCACGTTGTGGAATCAATTCCAAACAAGTGGTACTGTCACCAGGAAGGCTGGTCAAGGCCACCACAAAGTAACGGCATCTGCACAGGATCACTATTTGGCATTAAGCGCACGACGACATTGATTGACAAAGACACCTCAGTTTGCTCGTGGCCTTGTTGCTGCGTTTGGAATAAGAATTTCGAGGCAAACATTATATAGACGTCTAGCAAAAAGGGATAATTAAGCCCCGCGTCCAGTCGCGTGTGTCCCTCTGGCTGCATCCAAGAGAAAAATCCAGTTGTTATTGAGCCGAGCACACCCGTCTTGGACACCCCAAGAATGGGGACGCGTTCGTTTTAGTGATGAATCGCAATTCCCTATACAGTGATTCTCGTTGAATCTTCATCTGAAGATAACAAGGAACTCGCTACCATCTCTTCTACGTAAAAGAAACAGCAGGTTTGGTGGCAATGGAATCCTTGTCTGAGGCGGTATAATGTTGGGCAGATGTACACCACTGCAAGTTTTCGATGCGGGTATTGACACCGCACATCGCTATAGAGATGAGGTCCTTGAAGCCTACGTAAAGATTTCTAAGGTTTAATTGGCTCGGATTTCACTTTTATGGACGATAATGCGTGACCACACAGATCCCAGATTGTTGATGATTTTCTTAAAGAGGATATTCACCATATGGATTGGTTCTCGAGGTCTCCGGTTCCCAATCCTTTTGAACATATATAGGATGGGTTATGAAGAGACATTGCACAGCGTAACACCTATCTCATGACCCTCCAGGAGTTAAAAGCCGCACTTTTGTAAGAATGGGCTTTATTGCCACGAACATTTATTGATAGTATAAGAGTACTATCCATATTAGAATAATAATCACAGATCGCCTCATAAATAGTATGAGAGCTCGTAGTGAGACGTGCATAACAGTGCACAGCAGTCACACTCCTTAACAGACAGACTTTTCCCGAGATAAATGCTTTATCTATGATTAGTGCGTTAACATTTTTTAATACATCCTGTTTTTTAATTCACAATTAAAAATATTTTCCATATTGTTATATTTGTATATTCCTTCTCCCATTGTAATATATCTCCGTGCCGAGTTTTGTGGCAGCACAGTGAATAGTTCATCAGTTTTTAAAGATTTTATGTCTGTGCCCGCAATTTTGGACACGAATGTATATGCCCCTTAAAATATTTAATATTATTCAGCTTATTTCTAACGATCCACGCTCCCTTTTTTTCGTTTTGAACATTTTTTCTGAAGGATGTAATGACTGTAACACTTAAAAGAAAATATACACTATCGCGTCTTTTCCCCATTCCTACTAATGCAACGGGTTATCATAATCTATTTATCTATAGGGTTAAACAGAAGTGGCGCAAACATTTTCCGATATGGAAGAAAAGATATCACATCATCGCAAGTTGGATGTAAAATTAATTTAATTTCAAAACAAAACACAACAATTGATCTTATATTTATTTAAAGACAATTAAAAGTTTAACAGCTAAATTATAATAAATAATTATTTGTAATAATTAAATATCTGTATAATATCGCGGCAGTAAGAATTGTCGTATGGTAGGTACAAAGAGCAATAATAGGAAATATTTTATAATTTTGAACCATTTCTAAATGACAATTGATGAGATGAGATATGTGAATTAAATTTATACTATGCGCCAAATCGTTATCAAGATATGTGATCACATAGCATTTGTGTATTTTAAGTTCTCTGTTGGTGATAGAGAGCTAATGAGTAAAACTAAAAAGGCTATTCCTCTAGAAAATACAATGCATAAAATAGTTCATTGAAATAAGAAAAAAAAAAGATATGAATAATCAGCGAGACTACAGGATTATGTGTGGGAAATATACATTATAATATCTGTCAACTTGTGCATGAAACAAAAAATTACTGGTGATTAGAACAGTAATGAATGCAGAAAGTAGTGGACTAATGCTATTGTTATTATTGACAGTGCTAAAGAAAATAAGACAAAACACCAAGCTTTCTTCATGAAATTATTAATGCTCATAAAGAGATGTGGTAAAATGAGGAGGAGGGGGGGGACATCAATGCCAATTTCTTAATTATGATAATTTCTACACATTTACATTTTTATTTATTTGCTAAGTAAAATCTTGAAATTATTAAGTGACTTTGTGGATGCCCTGTGTTTCAATATATTAAATTAATTTGTTTTAGGAATAGACTTCAAAATTTTAGAAATAAAACAATGACAATTTTAAATAAGAAGCTAAATTTAAAAGCCAAACTGAAAATGCATAATATATATAAATAAATATTAAACATACTTTGACATCATTCTTGAAAAAGTAACCAACTTCAGGTTCATCTGGATTTTCCATCAATTCAGTCAGTTTAACTGCTTTCACCTCCAAATCTTTGAATTCGCACATATACGCTGAGCAAGTCATAGGCTCCTAAGAAAGCACGAAGACCGAAATAATTTACTATGTTATACATATAAACAGAAAATTATCTTAATGTACCCAGAGTACTAGTAATTAGACCAACAGGCATAATTAACGCAACTGAAAGAGTTTTAGTCCCCCCCCCCTTTACTAATGTCTTGTTGCTTGCTCTGGTTTAGTTTAGTTTAGTTATATTAACGTCCCGTTTGAAGCAACACTAGGGCTTTTTTGGGATGGACCTCGTAATTTTGAACCGCGGTCAGATGACGAGGACGACACCTGAGCTGGCACCCCCCTCTCCACACCACACCACACCAGCGGGAGGACGTTTGGTCAGGACGGATTTAACGTGCAACAGACCCCTTTACACGACTGTTGCTTGCTCTAAGTCGATAGGAAAGCATAATACGGAATTTAACAGAAGTATTTTAAAAGACTCTAGAAACTAAAAATATTGGGATAGACTTGTTTTAAGTACTGCATTAAAATAAATTAATTATTTTGCATGTATAAATTAAAGTTCTGTGTACATCTCTACTAATAACAATAGCGAATGTGTATGTGTGTTTGCTTGTTGGGGCTCAAGAGGACAGACCGTTTGGTCTAATGTTACTAAATTGGGCACAAATATAATTTGAAGAATAGGAATATGTACCACTGAGCAATTTTTTTGAAATTTGAATTAGATATGATTAACGATTTTAAAATACTATAAATTCAGAGCCTAAAGCCAGTATTACCTGAATTTGATTTGAATGCATTTACAGAATTGCTAGGATGAGGGCAAAACTTTCCTTCAACAATTTACTGAAATTAGTATTGTGAGAGTAATTATACAAAAAGCTCAGAAAGAAAGAATTATTTTACTGAAAATGTCTCATACAAAATCTCTGAACATGGGAGTAATGCAAGCCTATGATGACAACAATGTTGGTTTAGGGCAAAAATGATTACATCATAGTTAAAAACTCATGCTGACAAGAACAGCGACATTATTTTGGTAACATCATAGAAAGAGAGTACCAACCAACCCTACAAAATGTTCAATTTGCTGTTCACTTTTTTTTTCCTTTCCCAAACCAAAGCCTATATCCTCAAATGCATTTAAGTAAAATTTTCGGTACCTCTCATCAAAGGCTCTTAATATACAATGCTTTAAATTTGTAAATTTAGTTATAATCATCCTCCATTATCACATAAAAATTATTTTTACAGCATTTTAAAATTTAAAATTATATTTTTAATATCAATTTAACTGTCAAACATTTTTATCATAATTTTAACAAAACATTTCTCTTCGTGATTAGCAACAATACTTCTCATCATTAAAATGAAATTTAAATCATTTCAATTTTTCCAAAAGTAATTTATCGCTTATTTTTATTCCATTCTTAAAAACTATAAAAATGCGCCCATCTTTGCATATTGGGAAGATTTTCGTTTTATATCATGTTTAAATTGAAACTTTGATTCTTTTTTATTTGAGGCAATTATATTTAAGGTTTAACTTCAAAAGTTAATATTCATATAAAAAACACAACTGCTCATTGTATCTCTTATCGAACTTTTAGTTTAATTAGAATTTATTTTCATTGTAGCACACTGAATTTTCTTACAGAATTAGTACATGTATATTAAACACTTATATATAATGTAAAACACATATTTTCGAAGCAATCTCGCGGCCGAAGAGAGATAAGACACCCTGAATTTCTAACTTCGCCCCCACAGAGGCACAGTCTATGTACCAGCAAGAAACAACGAGGCATGTCTACTCCAGAACACAAGAGCGTAAAGAGAAAAGAGCGAAAGAAATATCTATCCTCAAGATTATATACTGTGAGACTCTTATAGGGACTTCTCCACACGTGTCGATTTAGGTAAGGGATAATAGGGATCTTCCAAAAGAACTTGCCCAGATCAACAAATCCACATCCTCACACTCGGAGTGTGGTCAGCAACGATTGTCGATTTCAGCAACCTCACAAAGCCCCTGGTGCATTAATCGAAACAAAGAGGTGGAACCGGACCAGGAAACAAGAAAACATCCCAGAACGGAGTCAACATGGACCACATCGAGATAAAAACCAGGAAATTAATTAGAATTTAATTTAGATTTGGAGATATCATTATATCACACACACATACACACAGGGTGTTGCCGAATTCGATCGACAAATTCAGAGGGGTGATAGTTGGCATCAAGAGGATAAAGAATCAACATACAACATGGGGTCCCAAACGACGTTTAGTAGATGAAAATCGCAAAAATATAGAAAGTCGGAAAACTGTTGGAAACTGTACAAAATTAATAAAAAAAAATAACAAATGGTGTTTCAACTATAATTTTTTTTAAGTAAAAGCACGTCCTTTAAAAAAAAAAAAATTCATGCTGGTAGCATGTGGATTTGATTATCTAGGGGGTCGTAAATTACTGAAAATGAAAAAGTAGTTTAGAACCCATATTTGCACAAATTTTAAAACTTGAAGAAAACTAAAAGCTTGAAAACGTAAGGAATTTTATATTCCATAATTTCATATAAGCGTGTAGTGTGAGGACTGGGGAGTTTTAAAGATATTCAAGAAAAACTAAAATTGGGAACCAGGAAACATCACTGCAACATCACTACCGATGTTCGTAGAGAGATATCAAATTCGAAATATAAATTCAGCGTTGAGATAGTAGGCATTAAGGAGATGAAAATTTACCAGAAAATATAAGATCGCATGTAACGTTTTTCAATGAAAATTGCAAATCGGGTGGAGTTCGCACGCTGGATTCTTGGTGCCATACAGAAAGATGCACACTTTTCTGCCAGAATTTTATTCTCAGGTGAAGCCTGCTTTTCGAGAGAAGATGTCTTCAACACGCACAATGAGAATATTTGGTCATTCAAAAATCCCCACATGACTATCTCGTCGAACGTACAACATTAGTTTGATATTAACATCTGGGCAGAGCCATCTATTTGGACTGTATCTTCTGCCCGAACGCCACATCGGCACAAAGTACCTTGTTTTCTTCCAGCACATTCCTCCGTATTTACTGCAGAGAACATCGACCATTGTACGCCAAAACATTCGGTTAATGCAAGATGGAGGACTAGCAAATTTAGTTACATTCGTGAAATCTGACTTGTTGTTTGCGAATGAAGTTTAACGACCATCGATTCTGCGATATTCATTAATGAATAGTTACTTGCTGATTTTATTTTTCTTGAACGCATGAAAAATTTACATACGAAAAAACTTCTCTATTATCTTATTCCTAATCAGAGGTCCATTTTCTTCGCCAGACTCATTGTCTTGTAGACACCTGTTTTTGAGATTTTCACTGAATAAACGTTACCTGCGACCTATGTTTTCTGGTAAATTTTCATCTCCTTAATGCCTACTATCTCAGCACTGAATTTATATTTCGAATTTGATACCTCTCTCCGAACATCGGTACTGATGTTGCAGCGATGTTTCCTGGTTCCCATTTTAGTTTTTCTTGAAAATCTTAAAATTTCTCCAGTTTTCATACTACATGCTTATATTAAATTAAAGAGCATGAAATTAATTACATTTTCGAGCTTTTAGTTTTCTTCAAGTTTTAATATTTTTGCAGATAATAGTTCTAAACTTCTTCTTCGCTTCCAGTAATTTATGACCCCCTAGATTATCAAATCGGCATGTTACCCACATGAAAAATAACCTTTAAGAATGTGCTTTCAATTAAACAAAAAATTCATTATTGAAACACCATTTGTTATTTTTTTATTAATTTTTTTTACAGTTCTCCAACTCTCTATATTGTTGCGAATTTCACCTACTAAACCGTTGAGACTAAACGTTACTAAATCGTTTGGGACCCCGTATGGCGATTCTTTATCCTCAGGATGCCTACTATCACCCCTGTGAATTTGTCAGTGGAATTCGGCAACACCCTATATATATATATTAAAGGACATAATCGGTAGCAGGCACAAAACTTCTAAGCAAAATGATTCTACTTATAATCCTTACATTTTTTAAGTGCAGTATAAAAAAATGTCCTAGAAGAGTATTCGAAAAAATATTCGAGTTAGTAAGGAAAGAAACGATTTATTTGAAGTTTAATTATTTTCCGCTTCAAATTAATAGTGAAATTTTAAGTGAGGTGACAGAGATAATTAGTAAGATGCACAGAAAATAAGAGAATAATATGAGTTAGATCCTATCAAAATTCAAAGTTTAAAAATATTTTGTTACGGAAGCCATTTAAAGTTAACAATAAATTAATGAAATGAAATTTTTCACAGCCAATAATCCCAGAAAACAAGTTAGCTATCTAAGATGCCTAATACTATATACAGCAATATATAAAGAAGGTAAGAAAAATATTGTCTGAAATTAAAATATTTCGAGCTTTAAGCTTTTCCTACAAGCTACACATTACACAAATATAAAGATACTATTATAGATTACAAAGTACAAAGCATTTTTTAAATGATATAAAAATGATTAAATGCAGACTATTACCTCAGGTTCTGTACTTCTATAAATATACATTCGCATTTTGTCCATAACTGCACACATCTGAGCATCATCCTATTAAAAAAATAGAAGGATATATAAATAATCTGAAAATTAAACAGATACAAACTTTTTCCATAATTATCAATTAATTAAGTATCGAATAAAAAAAATTTCAATTATAATACAAAAGTTGAAGATAGGTCCGTTATTTTGTAACAAGTCCAAAAATCAGATATAATTTTTGATTTAAAACAAAATAGTAGATAGAAATGCAGAAATCATCTGTAATTAGATGAGTTAGCATTGTTTTTTTTTTTTTTTTTTTTTTTTTTTTGAAGACTGATGATAGACCCGACCTTTAGCTGAGCAGACCAAATGTTCTATGACAAGAATGCAATCGAAATTATTTAAATTAAAACCAAGTATCGTTTCAATTTCAGAGCTATAATTTTTAGGAATTATTTTCAGGTTATTAAATTCATTTGGGCATCAGTGTTGTCTTTTTAATTTAATTTTCTTATTGCAAACTAACCCTATCAGAGGAGAGCAATCCTGTTATGGAAAATATTTACTATCTAGATTAATGTAATTTGACTTGCCTTATAATTGCAACAAATTTGAAAAAAGGGTTTGAAGAAGGGTGAAACTAAAAGATTTATGGAATAAGAATATAGTTATTTTTACATTACTGAAGCTTGTAAATTCCAATTGATCAAAGTTTCTATCTGTTACTAAGGTTAAAAACAACGGAAAAAGACCATTTCCTATTTTTCAATTCAGAAAGTGATGCAATTTTAAAAAATGAAAGCTGTGAATTTTAAAGTAATTTCTACACAAAACATGCTTTGAAAAACGCGAGTTAAATCCTTATTACAGTGGAATCGGCTAATCCGAAAATTTTTATTTCGTCGGTTAATTTGAATTTATTTTCCCTGGTCTTTTAAATGTCCTTTTAGCATCATTTTAAAGTATCGTTTGCTCTTCCAATTTGTTTCGCTTAGTTCAACACCAAGAAGAAGAATTGCAATTACGTACACACACGAAAATAAGACAGTAAGAATCGGTAGTTCTGTTGTGGTTGGCTGCACGGTTTTGTGCACTTCTCGATCACTAGACGACAACATCTTCGTTTATCCCTTTCCGGCGAGGTCTATTAAAATTTTCGAAAAATTATGAAAAAATATAACAAACGGGATTAGTTGGTGGTCTAAACATAAATTTTTACTGTTTAAACTGGTTTTTCTCCGAGGAGGTTTATATCCTCATTTAAGAATACCGACCATCTAAAGCAATCAATTTGGTAGGAAATATCTACAGAAACGATTATGCATGATTTTTTTATGACAGTAACACTAATTATGAATAACTTAGGTAAATATTTTTATTCATATTCTAAGAAATCCCAATCCATTAAAACATTAAAAAACACATAATTTTAGTATAATTTTTATAGGAGATAAATATTTATAGGGGATTTTTATGGGAGACTATGAAAACTGAAAAAGTTTCATTATTTTGAATGAAATTGCTTGAAGCAGATAGAGCAGTGTCTATTTGCTTTTCACAAAAAAGGAGTGTAGCATGCTTTATATATTGAAAATGTTTTCAATACGAAGTTACATATTTCACGTACAGAAATTGGAAATTTACTAAGTGGATGGCGTCTCATATAAAGAGACTCCCGGGACATCCATTTTGAAACGTTTACAAATTGATTTGAATCTTAAAACTAATGCATTAATACCTCAAGGATATTGAAGGAATATGATAGATTGCTTTTGTTAGAATTGTAACTTTTAAGAAGCTTAAATAAATAAAATTCCGATATTAAAGTCAAAATATTGGAGCATTTTAAATATAAAAGTAATGTCATAAAAGAAGCCATATTCCATCGCTGCCATCTATAAATCTGAAAGGAAACGATATAGTATTTTTTCGGGTAATTTTTCGAGTTTCAAAGATGAAAAGTTTTGTGTTTTGTTTTTAGGAAAATGTTATAACTGTTTCTTTCTTTCTTCTTTTTTTTTCCTTGTGACTACTTTGCTGGAAAGGTTTAAGACCGGTTTCAGCGTTATCATCTCAGATCGCTTTGTGCTATTGCCAAATAAACACAGTTGCGTAGTAAACTGTTTGCATCAAAGAACGGCGATTCGTAATCCATTTTTTGTGGGCTGAAGGTTTAACCAACAGCTGAAATCCATTAGACATTCAGCGCAATACGAGTGCAATTAAGTATTAACCTGAAAATTGAACAATTAAAGAACAAACAGCCGTACAAGCATGAAAGATGAAGAAAGAGCAGCACGTCCAGACACATCTATTATTACTAATGTCAATAATTAGGAAGCCCGTATCCCATTTCTGTATGATGGATGAATGGTTATTTTTGAATAGACAAGCAATGTAACAAATCAACATTCACATGACGGGAGTACAACCAATTTCAGGTCATACTGTGGGATTCTTGCTTTTCTCATTAAACTGTGGGTGCATTTTCCAGCACTTTATCAATAACTGTAAATAAATTTTAAAAGGTTATATCCCTTAAGTTTAACAAAAACACCTGCATCTGAAATTATTGAGCTGTATGAAATTTAACAGAAAACCCAACGAATCTATCCAAAAGCTTTGTTTCCCATTGTATAGTTCTTTCATATTCGAAGTATGAGCCAAATAGAAAAGTAAAATATTCTGCATATTAGATAATTTCCTGATATGCTATTTTTGTGTCTTTTTTTTTTTTTTACTTATTATCAACTTCCCCTTTCATAGTTACAAAAAAGCGAATTAAATATTATTATATCAGTTTTAATATATAAGCTTATAAAGAAAAGATACTACGAACAAAGTATTTATTCTTTTATGTACTCCACTATGTTTGATATACGTAATTATAGTATACAATCAAAATAAAAAAAAAATTTAACAAATCACATTTTTTGCTTTTAACTTCTTGATATAGTGCATCTTTCATTATATAGTATTATTTGGAAACTACATATTGGATATACCACGCACTTTGAAAACTCATTAAATTTAAGTGTCTTAAACCGAAACTATTCATAGGTTATGTATAATTTTAAGTAAGTCTGTGATCAAGTAATTACTTTTTTCAGCTTTTGTTGTGTTGGTCAGTTATATCAAATGCAAATTCTTGTTATTAAAATGAATTCATCTTTTAGGCATTCAGTTTATTGTTATATTTAAATTCGAAGAAGATTTCATCGCTTATACTGCATGAACCTCCATCACAAATATACAGAAATATTGACGGGGAGGAACACGATTTTATAGTTTAAAGATAATTTTTTCAAGTCTTGAAATTTCAATTGAAACTATTTTTGCATTTAATAATTTAATTTTAATACTATAATTCATATTTTAAAACTTTAATATTAATTAAATTAAAAGGTAATATTAAATAATTTTTAAAATTACCTTTTAACATGTGCTAAAGTTAACGACTTTTTTTAAACAATTGGAATATTAAAAAGATTTGCATAAATTTTGCATAAGATGAATATTTCTACAAGATGTTCACAATAATTTTTACTTTTAAAAGAATTTATAGCTGTTTTAGATTGAGGAATTGTAATATTCGATCTGATAGTTTTAAAAACATATTTACATATAGAAATTAATTAGAATAAACACGTTCCAAAAACATTTTTTAATTTAAAAAATTTGGTTCTAATACTCAAATTTTTATTAAGAAGAAGTTAAGTTTATTACACATAAGTATTTATTTACTTCGTGAAAAATAACAATTATAATTATAAATGATTTCCTGTACTCCGATGAACCATTCAAATTTGATTTTAAAAAGTTTTTAACATTTGATATGTTTATAAATAATCAATAAATTGTAACATATAGTTCAATCATCAAGTTTAATAACAAATAAATAATTATTTTCATTTTTTTCAGCTATTATTTTGTTTTGCTTTAAGATTCAAATAATAAAGGGAATATTTTTTTCCATTATCAATATGTGCAATTCTTATTAAACAGGTTCATAAAAATTATTCCATATAATTATTTTCTCATTCAAATTAGCAATAAATACTTACTTACCATTATAAATTAAAATTAATTATTGTGAGTTATTTTGAAGCTAAATTAGGAAAATGTTACTTGCCCCCCCCCCCCCCCCCCCCGCCATCTTGCTCCCTGTCGGAAAATTTCTGCAGCTTAACCTGCTGGAACCAGAGAATAAACGCCAGCGCATGTAACAGAATCATCTCGAATCTCAAGACAAAAGATGTGCAAGAGTCAAGTCTCTGTGAGAAAAGTGATGTTCTCAGTTTTTTAAACTTATTAGAGTCGATTCTCGAATATCTAAAAATGGGGTAATCAGTGAATTTTACAATTATATGCTTTATAACTGGGTGAAGTTTGTAATTCAAAATAAACATTACGGTCGATTGCTTGCATGCCCACAATTGCTTGCATGTGGACATGCTTGCGATCGATTGCTTGCATTACGGTCGATTGCTTGCATGTACTCGTTAATTTTCAAAGTCTCCAGAATCTGTATTTCAAGGAGTTGAAACATTCTGCATACAGTCTAGGTCTATTTCTCCCTGCCCCTCTTTAAGAAGCCGTCGATTCGCCTCCAATCAAGACGTGAAGGAAACGGTACTTAAGCGGCTTGCTACTCAGCTGGCTTTTTTAGAGTATTGAAAAGCTGGAGTATAATGATGAATCAATTGCATTGAGAAGCAGAGTCGCTCATTTGGCAAATAATATCATTATAACCCCATGACCTATTATTAGTACTCGTTATAAAAATTGAGTGCATATACTTATTGACTTAACCTTACATTTCTGGATTTTTTTAATTACTTAAATGCCACCTTATTTTGTGCTCGCAGTGATAAAAAAATAATTAACTTTTTAATTCACTCAAGAACATAACTTCTTTAAAAGCATCTATTTAGATTTAATTATGAGTTATGATTGAGTGGAACCTATGTTTGCCCATAAAATTTAAGAGGACTAATAAACATTGTAATATTGTAAAATTATAACAAATATTGTAAACACTAACTTAATGCAACGAAGCAGATAAGAACTTTACAAATTATACATGTTAAAGAGCTATTACTATTCTTATATTTTATAATTCATATAATCTGTTTTTTTTTACCAATATATTTATTTGCAACTAGGTTAATAACTTTTTAATTTCTTAAGGTCAGCCTGGACGAACCAGGATCGGTGCCTTCTCATACCCACTACTTCCAGAAATAAATTCCTTATCGTGGGAAATCTACCTGAAGATCCGAATTTCGTGGTTTCTGAAGTCTAATCGGTGGACAAGATGATACTCTTCTGATTTTATCTATGAGCGTTAATTTGCTAAAGAGATAAGAAAAGTTGAAAACTATATTCTATCAAAATGTTTGAATTAATAATTATTTGCTAATTATTTTTGAAATTGCAAAGTGTTCAGAAGTCATCATTCGAAACGTCATCATTTTAAATCTTCAAAAAATGTTTTTAGTTAAATGATAAAGTCTTGAACAACAAATTAGTTTGTTAAAGAGTGCAAAGATTTAATAATACTGCTTTGAGAACAATTTCATCCATGATACAAAATCTACTTATCCAGATATCTGAACAAATTCTGCATTCTTTTTTGTGTTATAAGTATTTTTGAAATTATACAAGACTATAATTTTTGTTTTAGAGTGTCAGAAAAATCTTTACCCAAAATTATCATTAATAAGTTTTATATCACTTTTTAAAGCATCGGCTATGTCCTGGTGTTCTCAAAAAAGACTTTTATGATTAAAAAATATTTCTAACCTCAAATAACATAACAAATAAATGATATAAATTGTAAGCCTATAAAATTACAAGTAATTTAAGAAAAAAAATAGCATAGATAGTTCATGTTATAGTTTGTCTATATCCATTGAAAACTGCTGGATTGAATAGAATTAAAATAAATCATATCTTTACTTGTGTGAGTTCAATTGAGTGTCATAAATCTAATGGTTATAGAAATTTCAGTCATTCGATTATCAAAAAATTATAAAATATTTAAAACTAAACTACTGCCTGAAAAGAAAATAACTCCAAAAAATGTGCAGAGCAAAAAAAAAAAAAAAAAAAGGTGTGATAATTTACTTCCTTTTCCAGAAAAAGCTGAATTATTTAACAATATAATACATATGTTCAACTTTTTTAAGTTAAAATAAAAGTACAGCATTAAATCACAAAAGACAATAAAATAATATTACATCCTACTTACTGAAGCAAATTGAATATCCCATGCACATTTTCGATCAAAATCCAATGGTTTTGATACTACAGGGAATAGATTCTTAGTTCTAGCAGTATCGTTGAATTTGTTTTTGCCGAAATTTCTCTGCCAGTGGTCATTAAACATTTTTGAGGAATTAAAATCATGTGTTTCTCCAAGAGTTGCTAAAGAATCTGATAGTTCTTTTTTGTTCTTGAACTTGGCCTGACGAGCGAAATTACTGTTGTCGTCGCCATCCATGTTATTGTCGAGAATCATGCCATTTGATTCCGAAGACAAGTCAGATTCCTTAGTTCTGGAAAATTGTGTTTCGAAATCAGATCCAGATTCTTTGTTTCTTGACCTTGTTTCAGATTGGAAATCAGAAAAATGCAATGAAAGTAGGTCTGAACTTTTTTTGGAGCTCAAAGTCTTCGTGTCTGCTTGATTCTTATAAAATTCTGATACTGAGTGAAAAGTAATTTCTCCATAAACATTGATGCAGGCTATTATTCTAAAAACAAGAATTAATTCAAATAAGTAAAGAAACAATGATATCAAAGAATTACTTTCCAGAAAATTAGGAAGATCTAATAACTGAATAACTTCCATATATTGTATTCAAAAATTTCAGCAATGTGATAATTTTTAATAATAACTCGGGATAGATAATTCTAGAACGCTAATTTGAATAATCTTCCATTTATTAAATCAAAAAGCTCATAACACATCATCTAAAATTAGTATAACTTTAGTATTGAAAAATAAACATGTCGGGGAGTTTATACTTTCACCTGATTTCACACTTTAGATCAAAATAAAGCTAGGAATTAAAATTTAGAACTAATTGCAGATTACGAAATTGATATTTCTAAATATTTACTTGACATTTTATTTTTTCTAGCAGGTAAATAAGACTAAAATAAGAATATCAATTACTATAAATACTTAAGAAAATCAAGATGTTAAAAAGCACTGAAATTTTATACTTAGATTGTTTTAGAATTATTATACTAAATGCAATCAATTCTTCTATAATGAATATTTTACAAAAATTATTTTAAAAATTCATAGCAAAAATAAGATAATTTTAAAATCTTATAATGTATGCAAAACTAAAAAAAATCTTCATTACATATTTTACTTTTAGAGTAAAACAATTAAGGTAGTAAATCGATGTTAACTAATCCTAGATCTCCAGTATTTTTTTTCTAATTTTTTCAGTTTTGAGAAAGATATGTCTGCATATGCGATGGTAATTTCCAAGTCGATATAATTTTTAGAACAATAATAAAAGAAAAATGGGTAAAATTCACATTTCTAAATAAATATTACTATTTTTGCACTTTTAAATCCTAGAATGCAAAACTCAACGATATATTTTGATTTTCATCCATAATTCAATGTAACGTACATCGTTTTGCAAAGTCTTATAGGATTATTCACAATATTAAAGAAGATTATCTTCAGTAGATATTATCACAATAACAAGGCATCAAACAATATGTTATTTTTGGGGTTAGTTTTTAACAGTTTTCTAAAAAAAATTTGCCATAACCAGATTATTACCAGAAAATATTGAATTCGAAAATATTTTTCGCAAGATGAAGGCGGCTAAAAGGTCTTGTCACACATACACAAAAAATGCCCTGTTTTGCCTTTACAAAACAATTATCATAAGACACAAATTTTCTTCTTTCTTTCCTTTTCCCTTCAGTTTACTAAAGCCATCTGTCGATACTGCTTCATTCAGTGGTGGCGGGGTGGTCGGCTGTAAAAAAAGTCTACTGAAAACCACACATAAACACTGATCCCGCATCTCTACCTTTGCTATTTATGTTGCAAAACAGTATTATATAAAAAAAAAAAACGTGATATTTACTGCTTTAGTAGTAGCATTATAACGAACAGAAAAATATATTATTCCGTTAAATTCATTAATATATAATATTAAACATTTTTTTTATCTTTTTAAATAGGATTATTTTGTTTATGTTTATCCCTCGCAATAAGAACGGAATGCGTAAAATTAATATGTCCGTTAAGACATACGGACAATGAAACATTTCCATTTGTTTGTATACAGTCATCAGTAGCTAATGCAAGAGAAGTGAGACTTAAAAAAACTCAGTCTTGCCTTGCATTGATCAACGTTACAGGAGTTTATATCGCATGATAGTATTCATATTAATGTATATTTGGATTTAAAAAAACTTTCAATTTGCAAGATTTTATTTTCGAGGTCAGTTTAGGTACTTACTTCTAAGAATTAGTTATCACTAGCATTAATTCCAAATAATTAAATTTCAGTCCATATGCTAATCATTGAATTATGTCCCTTATATAGTAAATATTTTTTTCAGTCATAATGCCAATGATATGGCGAGACTAACAGAATAAAAGAACTTAAAATTAACTTAATTAATTAAAATAACTTAAATTAACAGAATAAAATAACCTATACATTTTTTTTATCAAACCTCATCTCTAGCATTATTTTTGTTGATATTTTTCTAATTTTTCAATAAGTATACTTTTATCTCAATCATCGAAAAATTCTTTATAAGATATAATTCAAAAGTGGAATTAAAAAATCCTTTCCTGTCCATTTCCACTTATTTCGAAAAATCGTAAAGTAATACTTTGGAGGGGAAAAAACAGACTATTCTATATTTTCCATCTTATTATTACAACTTCATCTTCACCTTTCGTTTCAGATATGCAATAGTTAAACAAAAATTTTAGAAACATATTATTCAATTAAATTAATAGCGGAATTTACCACTTACTCAGATGAGCAATTCATGGCAATTTTAGAAGGTATTCCATGCTGAGAATTCTGAATTACTGACACTAAAGAGACTTTTGGTAATGAATACAGGAAGAAGCATCCAGTTACATCTGCCTAATAAAGAAAACACAAAAAATGTCAGGGCAATACAATGCACTATCATATGCATATTTCAGATCACTATGTTTATTAAACAATTCTAAAAACTCTTTCTATGATATTATGTAACGCGAGGTACTTTCGTGGTAATAAAAAATATTTTAGGGCATCCCTTATCGAAGACATGTTTTAAAGAAGTAGAATTAGATCCAAATCAACTCTACCAAAAAAATAGACATTACAAAGACTCCTGAATAATAAATTTTAAACAGTAATCACATTGAGGCATATGGTGAACAAATCTGTCAAGTTTTGAAGTGTGACATTTTCTAAAGGAGTTTTCGGCATGGTTCTATATAATTTAATGAGGAATTAAATACTCACCAACAAATTTCGCTACATTAACTATTGAAATTAAGCTCTTTAAACTAAAATGAGTAATTATCAGAAAATATGCATTCTTGAAGGTCAATAATATTTACAACACTTAAACAGCACCAACAAAAAAAAAACAAAAAAAAAAACATTTTTTTTGTTTGTTTATCACAAATGTTTATAAATTATTTTTTGGTAGTCTAATGCAAATTCAGTTTAAATTATTCTAGTCTCTATAGCAAAAAACGACTCTAAAACTATATCAAAGTGATCGAAAGCTGTTTTTCGTATTACAGTTAGATGAAACAGTTATGTATTTGTAAGTGAGCTCACGGGAAGAAGTCCCCATCCCCCAGGGGCCCAGTAATTACTAAAAAAGGAAAGTCTAGTGCATCTTCCCTATCAGATAATGGATAACAGTATGGCTAATTTAGCACCACTGCTATCTTTTATAGAAATTGCTAAGTCAAAACCATGAAATTTACGAGTCGTAAATCCGAAATAATGAAATAAAAGAAATATTTCTTAAAATGAGAGCAAAATTATGACTTACCAGTGCTAATGTCACATCACTGCATGTCATACAGCATATAGATTTTGCATTTATCTACGGTTCGAAAATATTTTAATTAATGTTTAGCAGTAAATAGCATAAAATAAAAACAAAAGCAAGAATCACAAATTTTAAATTAACGCAAGAAAAAAAAATCTTAGTATGATCGATCAAAAAGAAATTGTGTTTCATGAAATAAATATCGCATTTTAAAGAAAAAGACATTTATAGAATTGCATAGATGATCTCCAAAGGATAGATGCTTAAAATGATACAGAAAATTTATTATTAATTTATACTGTGAATCAATAGTTGTTCGTCTATTAGGATTGCAATGGGGCAGAACTTCCTGAAATTACTTTTAAAGATTACATTTTCATTTTCTTATCAAATCTCCTTTCTTTTGTATTCAAAGATTTCGCTTACTTTTGCTTGCTTACTTTCCCAATATGAAATTTCAATGATCAACAAAAAAGGAAATGAACAACGAAAACCTAAAAATCACACCGAAAATGAACCAATGCGAAAAAGAAAACTTAAGTCAGTCTATTTGTCTAACAGCTATGAAAGCGCACAGACGAATGAATGATTTGAAGACCAAAGACTAATCTTTTTCCACTTGAATTTAGAAGTTCTAGATAAGCAGAAATGTCAGACACGAATAGAAGCATGGTAACATGACTCCTTTCTTTCATTCTTAAAACTGACCTTAGTTGTCTCAGTTTTCTTTCTTTTTTACCCTTCTTTTTTGTAGTTTTTTTATTTTTGAGTTTCGGATTCGGTTCTTGTTACACCGAAAAAACACATATCACTGATTGAATATTCCTTTTCTTTGGTAAAAGATTATTCTTTGAATAAAAGGTATGTACATAATTTTCAGAAATGTTATTCAGATGAAGTTTTTATATTTTTATGAAGGATCAATTATTATTAATTTAATAATAAAAAACGAAGAAAGTTGCAAATCATTTATTGCATATCTTATTGATATTCATTTTTGGAGTGGCATTATCGAGGTGAGTCAATGGAAGTGGAAGTGTGCGTGGGGAAGGAGGCTCTGATACTTTTATCTGCTAAACTATCGCTTCAGTATTTAAACAACTTTCCATTGGCAAAACCACAAGGAATTTATATCATATACTGTTCATTTAAAATTTCTGAAATACAACTAACTTTATATGTGACTTTGAAATTTAAATTAAAAAAAAGGAAACTTACTTTCTCATAAAGTAGCTTTAAAAAAATTACAATTTTTTTTTCAGCACTTCTAATATCTGAGTTGACGAGCCACTTCTTCTGTGAATCGAACTATATATATATGTTTCCATTCACAGAATCAGTTTTTTATTGTTTTTGCTGCTAATTTGTGATTGGTGTATTTTTGTTAAATTAAAGTCTCGTTCTGAAGCAACTCTAGGGGTAGTTTGGAAAGAATGTCCAATTTTTGAACCGCATTCTGGTAACAAGAACGACATTTGAGTCGACACTGAGACAATACATGAGGCATATCATAATATAGTTCCACATGGGGCAATGATACAGATAAAAGACATTATACTACTTCTGGAGATATGACGAAGGGAACATAGTAGAAGAAATCAGGAACAAGTAGAGAACATTGAAGTTTAAGCGCGCTCGAAATCCACTGACTTCTTTTTGTAGGCGACTATCGCTGTATTTTTTTTTTTTTTTTTTTTTTTTTGTAATGTAGCGCTTCTAGCAATATTGCGTCAATTGATAGATAAAACTGGATTGAAATCAAATCGAAGACCAATGAAATATGTATCTACACTGGAAACGCTTTTTTTAAAGGCAAAAAGCATCTTAAATTGATGTATATTAATTGGTGGAGACATTAAAGGATTATAATTTATTTTACCACAGTAATCTTACAAAAATACACTTTTTTTAAAAAAAAGATTAATTTTTCTGTAAATGAGATTAAAAACTTATTTTAATCTTTGTATATACAAAAAAAAAAAAAAAAAAACAAAAAACTTACATTTTTGTAATCATCGCTGTAATTTTTCCCTATTACTGGAAAATCATACACAATGCATCTGAAAAGATTTAAGTATAACAATCATACGTTACTTCAGCAAAGAAAAATTATAAATATTTTCTAATCTAATCATGCCTTCTGAAAGTAAAAACATTACAGAAAAAATGAAATAAATTACAATATGGAAAATTGCCGGTAATAAAATATTTTCTTTTCTGCTAAAAAATCATTTTAAATTATTAATCCTTTTTGAAAATGATAAACTGAAACCAATGAAGGATGCGGAGTAATGAGGTAAGACATAGAATAAATTCAAGTAGATATAAAAATAGCTCCAAAATGAAATAATGATATAATTCCAATAAAATAAGATGATATTCGCAAATGGAATATTTTAACGATGCTAATCTTTGCCTACCATTTTTGCATTCGTCACGATGGTAAAGAGAGGCAGAAACATTTAAAAAGAAATTGCTTCAAAAGTTATACATGCAACAGGACAAATAATATCGTTCAAAAACCATGAGTAGGCGTGAAGCTCAGAGCATAGCAAGCAAACTTTTATATATTTTAATGTAATTATATTATATAAATTCTATCCATTAAAATGAGTACTTTATAAATTAGTTTAGCAAAATCCATGAGCGGCATAGTTATAAAGAGATTTTTCATTGCAACTGAATCGGCGAATAAAAATTTCCATACAATTTAGCTAAACGTTTTAACCTATGTTCTGCTGAAGCTTATATTGTGATACAAATACGTACAGATTAACTTTTTTAAATTTAAAATTTTTAAACTACAAAAATTCAAACTTTGCCTACTTTAATTTTGGCATCTAACTACATATAACAGTTATTGATAAAATGAAATTTTATCTTAAAATCAGATTCAAATCCTTCAGCTGGAAGCGAAACGATAAACACAAAACAGAAAGTAAAATAATCTTCAATTGAATAAAAATATTTATGACATAATTTAAACAATCATTAGTTTTTAATTGAAAAAGGCAACTCTGAAAAGACATTCTTCCTATGAAGAGTTTTCTTAAAGCAAGTTAATATAAATTATACACAGACAGGTCAGAGCATATATAAAAAATTTCTTTAAACTGCCAATAAATATTAAATGACAGAAAACAATCTATATTGAGAAAAATTACTTGATTTCTTACCTCTCTTCTGATAAACCTGGTTTTTCAGAAGTAAACTGCATTAATGACTTGCTTTTTGGTGAATGAAAATGAAATTTACAAAAAGTATTTTTTGTAGAAGCAAAAACATCAGAAGAATTCATACAAAGTTGGCGAGGTTCTAAATTAATGTTGCAGGAATCTATTGGTGATCCAATCGCATTGCACACAACAAGAGAATACTGAAATAAACAATGCATATGTTCATCACAAGAAATAATAAGTAAATGGTGAAAATGGTAATTTGAAAATGTGAACGCTACAATGAAAATTCAATAATAATCTAATAATCCTCATTATGCCATTAAAAAAACATCGATTTTTATTTTCGATTTCATGTTTCAGCCATTTGACATGCACGATTTCCGTATAGCTAAAATATTAGAATATTTCCATAAAATGAGGGGGGAATTTAACACTGCAGTAATAATAATAAAAAAATACATCTCAATAAAAAGTTAAACTGAAAATTGCCACAAGATGCAACATTTAATTTTGAAATTGGAGGGGGGGGGGAAAAGGTAAGTCATAAAACAGGAAAATGCAAGATAATTTTTAAAATGAAATTTATATAATAATAGACAAAACTACAATGAAATATCACAATTTTTTTATTAAAGCCCAAAAGATGTATTTAGAATGAACATCATTTTTATGCTTTATAGAATAAATACAAAAAAGTCGAAAGAAAAAATAAAACAGGCATTTCTGCAAAATTACATTTTTAGAGGGATCAAGTTACTTTGTTTGAATGAATACAAAAATAATTTATAACTTTCTTTTCACTATTATAATGCAAATTTGTAACATAATGCATATTCTTTGAATTTTTATAAATTAAATGGTGTTTAATTTGCTTTTCATTATTTTCAAAAGTTTACCATTTAATACAGACACTTTAAGTTCAGACTGAATTGATGCCTTTACATTTAATTTTTTACCATTATTAGTTATTAAGAATAATATAATACCTTATCCTTTTTTTTTCCTTATCTACTCACATACTGCCACAATGTCAGTAAAAACAAGCAAATTCTTCCAAATTTCAAAATTAAATTATGAAGCTTGTCTAACAAATATAACTTCATTACCATAGTCACACTTTAGAAAAGACCATTCTTAAATTAAGCATTGTTTTTTCGTTTTCGAATAAAATTACCTCTTTAGAAATATCCTCGCTCTTTGTGGCTATACAACAAAAATCTCCATATGAAGCCAAAGAAAAGAGGTTTTTCACCAATTTTATGTGTTTCTGTAAGATAAGAGGCAGCATATTGGAACACAATGCAAAAATAATACCAAAACAAGTTTCAAACAAAAAAGAAAAAAGAAAAACAGACACACACACACGCACACAGAGAGAGAGAGAGAGAGAGAGCAATAATTACTTCTTTAGTGTTCGAATTCCAAAACATAACTGTACTTTCCTTTTGATCATGTGACTTACTGAAAGCATAAGCCAGTGTATTAGAAAAATAACACCACTGGAAGAAAAAAAAAAGAAATGGATTTCAAATTTCAATTAAAATAAAGCAAGAAAAGAAATTATCACTAAAATATCGCATTATTTGAAAAATTGAATTCACAGGTCTGATTACTTATTAAAGAGATTACGGACAATGTAAATATTAACAATATTTCATAAAATAATTGAACAAAAATCAGTACGAACTTCATAATATGGGCGAATTGTAGCAAAAAATATGTAACAGTCAACAGCTAGAGCAATTCTTTGACCATTTCCTTCCCATGAAAGTCCACATATATTTCCAGCAAATCGAAGTATATGAATAATCTAAAAGTAAAAGTATATTCATTTCTAAATAAGTCGGCCCATAAAAATTATAACAAAAAAATAAATACTTAATAGAACGAGTTGAAAAATATAACATCTCTAGCAAAAACTTCAGATAATTTTTGAACTATTCAGGCAACTAATCATCATATTCTTTAAAACAGGCCTTTACATACAAAATCGAATGTACTTTGTAATAAAAGTATTTAATAGTGTCTCCCATAATTCTCAAGATATGTGCAATACTTCCCGAATTTACCATTGCAGAGCACTTGAAAGTATTTGGTAGTATGCATAAAACCATTTTACTAGAAGTTATCCACCCACATTCAAGGCTGAAACTCTCTCGGTTAACCAATTATCTGAGTTGCACCAGACTTAAGTATTTATCTTATATATAATATAAATTCCCTGATTATACCTGGAAAATTAAACTGGCTTCGGACATTTTCCACATAAAAAGATTCAGTGCAATTCAAAATTTGTAACATTACCCAGATATTTTAAATACAATTCTCAATAAAATGTCGATCGAGGTTATCAAAATAAATGTACAGGTATATAATCTATATTTAAATTTCCCTGCAATTTGTATTATAAAATTCCAATTTTATTTCAAACCAATATTTTCCTCAATTTCAAATAATGTATTAATGATAACTTCCATAGTTTATAAATAAATAAGTTTTCAATTTGTCACTAAGTCCTCCCTAAGCATAGTAGTAAGAAGTGATTTAGGTGACTTCGTGACAGAAAGAAATAAAAGGAAAAACGATGAGATCCCTTTATTTTAAAATAAAATTCCAAAAAAGAAAAAAAAAGGTTTTTAAAAAACACTTCCGTTAATCAATATAATCCGTATTCCAAAATTTCAATGAACAAAAGCCCAGCATTTCAGACTTGAAAATATTCCTTATTCGCCAATTTATTGCAAAACTTTAGAGAAAGGTTAAAAAAAGAAAAATTCCCAGACTAAACTTACAACATCGCTGATTTACGGCTATTAATTATATTAGTTTCCTGTTTTATTTCGAATCATTGCATATGCATAATATACATTATTAGAAACACTTTTACCAATTATTTTACATAAAAAATACATATTTTAAAAAAATTGAATGAAAATCCTAAAAAATGTATTAAAATAGATTACTGCATTTCTTATAAGGAAACAATACCGGAATTTTTAGCAAAAATGCTTTGCTATTAAAACTGAATAAGAATTCTAAGAAACATTAAAACACCTCTTTTCAATGCAAGTTAAATTATAGTATTAACAGTAAAGGCTATTACTCAAAACTTTCAAACAGTTCAATAACTAAACAGTGCTTTTTGCGTGACTATCAGAATAACAATTTTGTAACATAAATATAAAAATAGTATAATTATATAAATCCAATTTAATTTAGCAATGATTTTAATGAGAGAAACTGCCGATATTATTTCAAATCCTTTTTTCTTTAATAAATCATAAAAAAATCAACTGCTCTAACCAAAAATGTACGCTTTTATAAAACATAAGTTTCTTTTAATTCCATTTATTATTATAACAATGCTAGACATAAAACAATAATTTATATAAAATAACTCAAGTAACAAACAGTTATTGCACATATATTACTCTTAAAATGCAAAATAAATTACAAATAATAACCAATTATGAAAATAAAAACTGAAATATAATTAATTAAAATGCTAATAAAAAACAGCTGAAAATAACCAGTCCTGCTTTAAATGAATTCAAGCTTTAAAGATCCTTTGATAAATTTAAGGCTTACAAACAATGGAAACCTCAAACTTTACCAAAATTCAAGATAAAATCTACCATAAATCTTTAGCTCTTTGAGCTGCTTCAAGAATTTTTTTTATTTAATTTCTTTAAGCTAATACTCTGTTCCCTGTCTCTTTTCAAATTTTCGTTTAATCCCTCTTCTCCCTTTTGGTTCTCCTCTTCATACTCTTTATATTTGGCGCGCAAATTCCTCATGCTTAAAATCATTTGTTTTGACACTTCAAAATTACTAATTGCATCATTTGCTTAAATGATATTATTAAAAATTATTCTTGTAATGAGTGTTTGTTCTTTCATATTCTTCCATAGGCAATCATTATTGATAGAAAATCCTCTCTCAACATTACTGTTGCCACCAGAAAGTATAATTATCATCTTAAAAAATGATACAGAATCATTGCAAGGTATTGCGTGCGTTGAGACCAAGTCGAACCAAAATTTATCAATTCTTTCTGCGCTTTTGCACATCTCTAGGTTTGGCACATGCTTTTGATTCATCACGTATATCTTTTGGATTACTATTTCCCTTATCTGCAGAAATCGAAGTCATTAAATTATTCTCACATGAGATGAACAATAATTTTGCAGGCTTAGGGCAAATAATGTTTCATACAAAGTTACCACTGAACTAAAACAAATAATAAAGTCAGAATATTGGTCAGCGGGAACCACTTTAGTAATTTTTTAACGCATCGAAAATTAGAAAATTTTGCACATCTTTAAAAAACGTAATTAGCTGTTCTTTAGATGTTTTGGTATTCATGATCCACAGCGGAAATCCTAACTTTAATTTCTGCTACATTCTCAAAGTCCGCGTTCAAAATATTCCTCTGCTTTAATACACCATCTGCATCACCCCAAAACCTCTCCAATTCGTTACCAATATTCGTTACCAAAATTCGATACCAAATTCGTTATATCATCAAAAAGAAATGAGATGAGGGATACATTTGTTTGATATTTAGTTACGAAGCTTTGAAATTTATTTGCAATGGAGAGAAAAAAATACCAATTTTGTTGGTAAACGGTGGTTACTGATATGTTTCATAAAAGTGAGATAGCTCTAGCTGATTGAGCGCTCTTTTGTTCCTCCTTCGTTTTTTTTCTTTCTTTCTTTTCTTTTGCTTGTTTAATAAAAACTTTATACGCTAGGGGATGCAAAAACTTCTTGCAGTCATCTACAAATTTCCCAATAATCCCACAAACATATTTTCTGAAATTATTTTGAATTAGTGCATAATGTATAAAAAGTTCTTTTGGCAGAATTATCTTTAAATACGAAATATACATCCCTCATGAAATCAAAGATTTTCTTTTTACCTTGATGGCTGGCAATAGCTCTCCACCCCACATTGCTTAAATTAACTCTTTTTGTTACATAAAGAACAATAACCTGAAAGTTTCCTATCAAAAGGTACTTCTCCTATCCGAAATTATCTAAATGCAATTGAAGAAACATTTCTTCACCGTCTTTCATGAAATGATGGCTTTCCTGAGTGAATACCAAATGAAATGAAAGCGAATACGAAAAAGAATGTAAAAGAAGCGATGACTGAGGCATCAAAAAACAAAATGGTGAATGTTGAGAAATTGAAATACACGTTTAATAGAAAAATTTAATTGAATGGTCAGAATCCTGTAACATGAATATCGGAATCATAATTTAATTGGTGGAAACAGATTTATCCTCGATTAATATTTGAGTCTTAAATCCAAAGGCAGCCTACATTATGAATTAATCATGATGTTCCAAAAGTAATTGACATTGATAAGATCCCAGCGAATGAAAAGTAATAAATTAAAACCAAGAGAAAACCGATATTTCCTATATTTCCATTTCCATTAGGATTGCTGTTACTCGCCATTCTTCAGTTTATCACTCCTCTTATCTTAAAGAAATTCAAAAATGTTGCCATACCCTTAAAAGAAATCGGTACTGGTTTACTGTCATTATGATCGTTTCGGCAACATTAGATTTCGGATGTGCAGAAATGATTGTGCGAAATGGTTAATCGTGAACGAAATACAATCGTCGGGAATTTTCGTTGTTTTTTTAGATATTTTAATGAATTTCCCTTGTATATTTGTCGCCCTCTTAACTTAATTAACATTTGTATCTCAGCTGATATTTTACACTATGTTCACTTTCCTTGAAGGATAGGATAGGAATTTCCTCAAAGAATCCTAATACAACTTTAAAAATGTACACATTTGTTGCTTTCTTTTATAAATCAAACTTTGGTACAGTTTCTGCTGCGATATAATTTCTTATGGCCGCGTCGTATGTAATCAATAGTCGAAAAACAATCCCGATTTTTTTTTTCCAAGTACTGAAAGAAAAGTTAAAGCAGTTTACTCTTTAATTAATTCCATCCAGATATGATTAAGAAATATATTTGAGATCTAGAATTTAGTTGACATATCAATAGCATGTGATATTTCATCGAGATTTTTTTTTTTTGGTAAATATCACTTTTTTAGCAGCATCGCTTTTATGAGTGCCATACACATTTTGTGAAAGTAAGGGCAATGTGAACACTATATTGCATTGTACAAACTTCCTCAAATTCCTTTCTTTCGGATATCGCTGTCTTCATTTCATCATCAAAATTTTTTCTGGGTGTCATTTTTATATGGAGAGTATTAACTTTTTTGTATGTTCACAGCGTTTCTTACTTTATTGGCGATTGTAAAAACTGTTCAAAATACAAAGCCAACTAACTTTCTTATTACATTGATTTTTCAAAAAGTTACTCCATTAAAAAAATTTTTTTGAACGTTGCAGCATCTGGAAGCAAAATTTAAACAAAATTCTTATATGGTAATACGTACAAAACATTAAAAAATCACTTTGTTGAGCTAGGTTGCTTATATGCAAATCGATAGCGTAGAAGGACTATCAATAAAAAGCAACATTACAAGTGAAATAAAGAGTGAGATAAAAATGCAAGGCACCATAGAAAACTTTAAATTTCCCAGACAGTATGTACCATACAAAACAAAACCCGACATATTTTATTCATTTCTCTAAAAGCAATGGAGCCAACCAAAAAAAATTAATTGATACTACGTACTCACTAACGACTCTCTTTTTTATGGTATAAAAAAGTAATACATGGAAAATAGAAGCAAGAGAAACTACTAGATTTGTGGCAAAAACCTAGAAAATTTAAATTAGCTTTGCAGTAAGTTAAAAAGAATATTAAAATAAATAAATAAAACATATCTATAACTAACTTATTACCATACTTTAATAAATATACAAGTAAGCAACAATAGTAAGATTTCTAAAATAAATGCATATAATATATGATAATACTGGAAAGGAAACATTTTAAACAATTAAAATCAATGTGCTAAAGCATTGTATTTTCCAGAATAACTAAAAGCTTAAAATACCTCTCCAAATGCATTATAAAATTGAACTTCATGAGATTTATCATCAGGATGATTAATTTTCTCTTTTTTCCCGGCAACAGCAACAATGGTACCATTGAAATTCCATTCCAAGCAGCTTATAACAAGGTTTGTATCGATTACAGCAGGAGCTAAAAGTCAAAAATTATAATCAAGAGACTTTTCAAATAATAGTAAAAAATATTATTGCTAAAATTTTTAAAAATCACAAAGAAGCTGAGGCATGATTAGATTGTATTAATGCATAATAATAATTACTTCCAAATACAAAACAAATACTTACCATTATCGTTTTCATTTTTCAATAACTGAATTGTACCACTTTCAAAAACTATGGCTAAAGATGGTATGTCAGGATGCTTTTGTTTCTTAAACCAGCTTATCATTATCAAATCGTCCTTTTTCTTGGCATCAATCGATGTTATCGGAACTTTACCCTGCGTAATAAATCATAATTATTTTTAAAATATCGAAAAAATTGCTCATCAAAGAGCGACTGTATTCCTCTTTAACATAGGTTTTCAGTTAAGAGATTGTTTAATTAACTGCATGCTTCAACCAATACATCATATATCACTTTTTATGACAATGGAGGAAAATGAAAAATATATTTACTTACTACAAACGCTCCGCCAAATTCGTAAATATGAACCTCGGCATTGTTGCACCCTAAAAGTAAAAACCGTCCATCCGGAGACCACTGAAATGAATTCGAAAAAAAATTACACAAAAGAATGAACAATTAAAAATATGCATTCAACAAAATCTAAAAATACAATTGTAATTTACGGAATAATAGAAGATTTAGAACTAGAAAAATAAAAGCCTAGTAATCAATATATTAGAGAAAAATACAAATTTTATTCTGATATGTGATAAAAACAGGTGTTATAAAAAGATAGCTACATTTGTTGACAAGATTATAGTACAAACAGAAATTTGATTAATTTTACAACAGCATTAATCATACTTAATAAGTACTAAAATATATTTCAAATTTCTCTATTCGGAGATTGACGCATACATAGTCTGTGCTTAAAAGTATCCAAATATTTTCAAATTTATCTAAACAAATTATGGTTGGGGATGAACCAAAAAAAATGAAGTAAAGGATTCGGGATCAAATTGTTTCACACACAGCCGCAACTGATTTGCAACTTTCATCAATAACTTTATTTGTTATGCGCAATACTTCTGTAGATTTTCGTGAAAATAACATGTATATTAGTGACGATATAAGAATTTTTTTCATCCCGAATTTTTTTCTTTCGTGTTTTGCTTACAGCATGCAGTGTTTCCACCTAAATTATACGAGATTTTTTTTAAAAAAGTGTATATGAATTATTATTTATATTTCGTATTAAATACTTTGAAAATTCAACAATTACGAATGCTAGTAGTAAATAAATTTTAATTAACATCTAAAAAGAAACTAGGGGATATTGTAAAGATTTAAAAGAAAGTACTCAAGAAAGAAATGCTATCTTTGCAAATAAAATTTTTGTCTGAATGTCAACTTTTATTAATAATTTAAGGTATGCAATACCCTAAAATCACCGCTTTAGTAAAAATTTCTGAATTTTTTTTTTATTATTTTATTTCTTATTATTTTGTAAGATTTATTTAGTTTCTACAGTAGTTAGAAACATGTTATTGACAAAATTATAAATCAGAAGTGAAATTTTTGAAACCAAAACTAAACAGTAGAAATATTAAAAATGTGTATAAGTAGCTGTTGGAGCTCCTATGTTAATGAACTGTCAAAATATTACTCCATAATATTTTATTTTTAAAGAAATTTATTTAAATATGGTATTCATCCAAAAGCTTATTAAACTAATATACAAGAATATATTTAAAATTATTAACTAATTTTAATTTTCATTAAAATTAACTGCCAAACATGAGATTTACATCTCAATACAACTATTAGATAAATTATAACAAGGTAGCTTTGATTGAATTAGATTAAGAAAAGATTTTTTGAATTTATTCAAAAAAATTTATTGCATGGCTCTATTTATTAGTAACTAAAAGGAACAATCTTCAGAATAAATATTTAGTATTATGATAATCAAGGATTTTATCTTCGAAGAAAATTAAGTAATCTGTAATCAATTCTAAAAAGTATTTTTTTTAATTGGGATACTAAAGAAGTTTTTATTGGTATTACTTTTTATACAAAGAATCAACTGATAAATGATATTTAAAAAGATTTTCTAACAGATTTAATTTTTAAAAATAATTGCAAACAAAATCTCATAAGAAGACTATAACAAAGTTTAAGATCCTATAATTTTCTGTCTCTCATAAAATGGATGGTACTGATTTTATATTGGGTTGTTCGGAAAGTAATTTCGTTTTTTCCCGACAGAGGATTTAATTGTATTTTTTTGCACCCAACTTCATATTTAAGCCGTATAATTTTTATATGCTTTGAGAGCTCATATAGCAAGGCTTGTGTGTGAAAAATTCCAATTAATTCTACGCAGTAGTTTTTGGTTGGTGCCCTTTTAAATATGGAGAGCGATAAGCAGCATTTTCGACATATCTTACTGTTTTACTAGAGAAAGGGTAAAAATACTGTTCAAGCCAGAAAGAAATTGACCGATATGTATGGAGAAGGTGTGTTGACAGTACGCCAGTGCCAGAACTGGTTCGCTAAATTTTTTAGACGGTAAAACCTTCACCTCAAATGAGGAGGTCAAAAACCACCTCGATCAGTTTTTTGGCAGCAAAGACCAAAAATTTTATGAGCGTGGAATTATGCTACTACCAGAAAGATGGCAAAAGGTGTTGGACCAGAACGGCCAATATATAATTTAATAGAGTATTTGTTTATTATACGAAAACTGTCTTTCATTTCCACACAAAAAAAAAAAAAAAAAATGGAATTACTTTCCGAACAACCCAATATATATACAGTATCTGGAAAAAAAACTATTAGGTCACTTTCATAATTTTTTTTATATATAAATTGTATTTGAAATAATGACAGAAATTTTTGAACATGCAATGTAAAATTAAAAGACGTTTTTAGGTAAATAAAAGAATTAAAATATTTATTTAATGAAGAAAAATAATAACTTTTAATAAATCAGAAAAATGAAGTAAAAAAAGTAAACATGATTTAAATCAACAAACCAGTTATTGATGTTATGAAAAAGAAACCATTATTTTCGAAATCAGTGTACTTAATTTTCAAAGAATAATAATTTCCGCCGTCCAAAAAAACTTTTTCAGGAAATGTTATGCCGGCCTAACGCCGGGAAGAAAGAGGTTACGCGACAGTTTTAAAGTATGCCAAGATTCGCGATATGCTGCCAAAAAAAGGATATTCTTACTCTAAGATTCGCCACAAGCCAACGATTCCACCGAAGAACCGTCGTGTAAGGGGGTCTGTTGCACGTTAAATCCGTCATGCCAAACGTCCTCCAGCTGGTGTGGTGTGGAGAGGGGGTGCCAGCTCAGGTGTCGTCCTCGTCATCTGACCGCGGTTCAAAATTACTGGGTCCGTCCCAAAATAGCCCTAGTGTTGCTTCAAAACGGGACGTTAATATAACTAAACCAAACCAAACCAAACCCAAAATAGCCCTAGTGTTGCTTTACAACGGGACGTTAATATAACTAAAACTAAACACCACAAGCCAAGTCACTCATGTTGAGTACGGTTTTTAAGTAGAAATAAGCAATTAGCTCCTTCCATTTATATCTCATCTCAATGATTAAGTCACATTCATCAGCTTATCACTTCTCTTATTGTGATGAAATTTTTTTAAATGATAGTTTGGCAAAATTAGGCTTCAGATATAAGAAATGATATGGCAAAATCGCAGATCGCGTGCTTGCTTGGCGCGAACTGCTCCGAGTTGAAATCTGGAACTCAATCCATCAATTTTCTAAAATTCAGGCATCAAAGTTTGCACTGCAAAATGCCGGCATCCGCCACTGCATTGAATACTATATATATATATAAATTTTAGTATCAATCCAAGAGTTGCAGCTATAGAGTGCTCTAAATAGGCCATTTTATTTTACGATCACTTTTTATTTTATGACAAGCAAAATTTAAAATTTCGAATCAGCAGCAGATTAAACCGAACAGCGTATTAAAAATTTATTGTAAATTTAAGATTCATTTCGGCATCATTCTTACCTCCACACAAGTTAAGTTTAATCCTTTAAGTTCTTTTCCCCATATTCTATTTCCATCAACAGATCCAACAATGATGACACCTGCAAAAAAAGAAAGAAAAAACCCATCTATATGTGATCTAAATTTCTGATCTTATTATATTGCAAAAAAAATATCGTGTAGAGACTCCACAGTTTGTACGTCACAATATATTGTTGAGTGTGTTTAACACTTCAGTTTTCTTTTAGAAAGAGAAAAAACTGATTGTTTTACAGCTTATCGGCCTATATCAATCTTCTAGTGAAAATTTCCGCACTCAATAATTCCAATTAAGCATTTTTAGGGCTTAATTTTCTTACCAGCATATTATATTTATATATTATATCATTACTCTTACTATTTCTTATCAATCCTTGTATGATGAATTAAAATAAGAAAATTGTCTTGAATCCTTTATAAATGAAGCACTGAGGGGGAAAATGAAATGCAGCATCTTTAAAAAATATTTTGCATATAAAATAGATTGTACATAATTAGAAAAAGAAAACACAAGTTAATGTTTTGAATCATATACAGGGTTATTATAATTAAATATCCTTTATTCAGCAGGTTCTAGAACCAGTGTTACGACTCCTAACGAAGCATAATTTCACGAAAGTGAAATACGAGTGATGCACTCTGTGAAAACCAAAAAGAGAAGTTTCATTTTTTGTCAATATGCGCCACTGTGCCGATATATCAGGATATTATTTCAATTTTGTTTCTGTAGCAAAAAACAATCTGAATAGTTCGTTAGAGTTTTTTTTTAACTACGCTAAAGACACTGAATAAGACAATTTATTGAAATCGTTGACTAACTACGTAGCGGCAGTGATGCCATAAATTCGAAACCGTTAAGGTATTTATATCAACGAGTTCACTTCAGACTTTCTTAAAATGCAATTCCATGCAAGATTGTGAAATAAATCGTCATTTCCAAACAATATAGCCACCACGCTCACCTGACCTTTTACTATGCAACTTTTGGCTGCGGGGTTTTGAAAAACTATGTCTAAAAATGGATGTCAGATGATCTCTGATTTGAAGGACGGTATTACACCTCGCATCTGTTCAATTCATAGAGCTGAGATACCGATAGAGGGAGTGCAACCCTACTTTGGTGTAGGACAAGATAAAATCACGTGACCTGGGGACAGAATTTGTGTTCACTGTAACCGCATTCTCCGTTCCCCATTATATTTCAATGGCAGATTTTTTCTCGCTTTTAACTGTTGGATTTTAAAACTTATTTAAGCCATGGTTAACTTTTGCTGTGCAATTGGATGCAAAGAAAAAGCTTCTAAGGATAGTCCTGTATCATTTCACAGGTATGTACAATAAACATATTCTGTTTATATCCATTTTAAGTCAATTTAAAATTTCGTAACCTCCATCACTCAGTGATTTTGGTGTTAAAACTGAATAATATTTCATAGTTTGGTTTAGTTATTGCATTAAATTTA